>JAQHUG010000094.1:5088809-5148872 GCA_028555095.1 Dicrostonyx torquatus | reverse complement strand
GGTGTTGGCAGAACAAAGAACAGAGTTAACTTAGGGGAAAAAATTTTTTTAGGACCAGGGAATTGAGGGGGTGTGTTTCTGACCTGTTTAAGGTGGATCCTTTAATTCGGCTCTCTGGAACTCACAAGAATTCTTTGGGTTCGTGAAAACAGAAGTTTTAGACACATACATTGTATCATATTTATGTTAGAATGACTGTGACAGATATTTTTGCATAATGAAAAGTATTGTTAAGACTATGGAAGGCATAATGAGAGAGAAATTTGATCTGAAACTTGTTTAGTGAGTTGTCTTTTAACTGACAAAGCCTCTCAGCTGTCAGACTGCATCAGAGATCCTTGGGAAGGATAAAATTTTATTTTTATTTGAGTTATTGATTAAAAATGGTAGAGAACTTACTTGGTTGGCACCCAAACCTACTCCTCAGGGTCCTCCATGATCGCTGAAGGTCACATTTGCCTTTTGCTGTTTTGCACAGGGCCTGCCAGGCTTTAGAGGATCCTGTGGGCTAAGAAATCTGTAGGAAGACAGGCCTATCTTGTTAGGAGCAGGCTGTCAATTCCAGGGATTCTGTCCACATCAGGAGATCTTCAGCTTAGGTGAAGGGCAGCTTTGCCCTGGCCCAGTGGTGAAGTGAACTGTTATATTTAGAGACTTTATGTAGTCTTGATGATGACTATTATCAAATACATGGTTTACAAATATTTTCTCTATATATAGCTCCTTTTCTTCTTAGCAGAATTGTGCACCAAATAAAAAGATTGTATTTTAATTTGTATTATTAATGTGTGTGTGTGTATGTACTATGCATTTGAGGATGGGTGCATCTGTGTCATAATACATAAACTGACTTGAAGGTTTGTTCTTGTTTCTGTTTAGTTTGGTTTGGCATTAGGGATTGAATCCTGTGCTTTGCACATACTAATAGTGTTCTACTACTGAAAACTGGCTGTGATATTGCAGGCATATAATTCCAGCAATTGGAATATGAAGGCAGGAAGATTGGGAGTTCAAGATAATCTCTTGCTACATAACAAGTTCAAAGCTGCTATGGGCTAAGAGATTTTTGTCTTGGAAAAAAAACACACAGAGAAAAATACATTAACATTGACCTACACCCTTGCCTATCCCCCAGCTTTCAGTTAGTTTTAATACAATGTGTCATCTTCATGCACAGTTTTATCATTTGCCTATGGCTATCTCAGTGCAACAACACTATTTCTTGATTTTATGGGCTCACATGATTAAATTAGATCCACTCCAAATAATTTCCATTTATTTTAAACTCAAAGTCAACTGACTGTGGACCTTAATTACACATGAAACATCTCTTTCCCCATATAACAATGTAATAATACGAATTACTGTGCATTATATTTAAGGGTCTCACCCTCACTTTAGGGAAGGGGATGGTGCAGCACTGTACTGTTAAGGGGGAAAGCCATCCTGAAACTACTTGTCCCAGGCTGTGAGCCTTCTATTGATACTTTTTCTATCTCTTGGAAATTAATTGGCTGTTTTGGCAAGACTAGGGTGAGGTCCTGTTTGGACTCAATGGCTCTGGAGAAGAGGGCAAGACCGCCACCACAAGAGCTTTTTCTTCGAAAACGGATTTGGGAGGGTGGTTGAGACAGGAGGATCAGGAATTTGTTTGAGGCCAGCTTGGGTTACATATTCTTTTTTAATAAAGAGAGGGGGAGGGAGGGAGAGAAGGAAAGAAGGGAGGGAGGGAAAGTACACTTAGATTAGCTAACTCACAGCAGAGCCCATCATAGGCCCCACTGACATAGGATTCTTTTGTAGTTTGTTTTCAAAACTTCACCCAAGTCATTGACATTAAGTTAGTAAGAAGTGTTTGGAGGTCAAAGTCATGACTTCTTTTAACTGTGAGATCTTTTCTATCTTCTCTGAGACTCCTATATATTTCACTTGCCTGAAAGAACCAAGCTCGTGGAAGCAAATACCAATCCAAGCCTTGTATCCAATGATCCAGCAGACACAGCAGGCCAGCTACAAATCATGAGGCCCCTGGACCGGTTCTCTTGACATTTTGTTTGGCAGTACTAGGAATGGAACCTATGGTTTTGTGAGCCACATCATCAGCCTGAGTTCTCTGGCTCTTCAATAAAAGGCAGTTTAATGAAATCAAGTCATGAGATTGTGCTTTCAACTTGGAGGCCATGGATGATTGCACAGAGTAAATGGTTAAGAAGAGTTTGAGAGATGTAAGGGAACAGTCACTAGAAGAAACCCACTTGAAGTGAAGGAGCCCCCAAATCTGTTAATAAGCCCTTTGTTGGGTGGGAGAAAGAGTGAGAAGCACCGGAGTCTCACCCCCATCCTACTCTGGGATCTCTGCTCTCAAGCCCTGTCATTACCAATGCAAATGGCACCCCTGGAGCTCATCAGGGTCCCAGTCCTGCTTCCAGCCTGCTCTGTGGAAATGAAGCTCAAAGGTCAACAAACTTCCCTGCTCTTAATACCTCTTAAGTACTCCTGCTCTACCTTCCACACTAACTGGTGAAATCAGGTTCATCTGGCGCTGTTTCCGGCATCACCCAGATCCTCCCCAACCCAAGCACTGCAGGGCTTCAAAACGGGGTGGGGCTACGTTAAATCCCTGCAGCTGCTTCTGCACCACTGAGCCGCACTGCTGTGTGAGAGGAGTCTTCCTCCTCTCAAACGCATTCCTTCTGGGGTTATCACCCTCCATCTGCCCACATTGTCATTTCACTTTCTCCATTGTCAGAGGATTTTTAATATCATATTTTTATTAAATTTGAGATTTTCATACATTCATACAATGTGTTTTGTTCATATTCACCTCCTAGCCCTCCCCTTAACTTTTTCCAGTTCCGGCTCTTCTTTCCCACCCCCTTCCCAACTGCATGCCCTCCTTTGAAAAATTCTTTAATCTACCAAGTTCAGTTTTTATGCCCATATTTTCATGGGTGTGAGGCCACCCACTGGAGCATGGGGCTTACCTACCAGAGGTCATATCCTTAAAGAAAACTGACTTTCCCTCCCCCAGCAGCCATCGCCTATCAAGTAGCTCCTTGGCAAAGGGTAGAGAGAGGCTCATGAGCCCCTCCCTTCTGTTTCTGTGCTGAAAAGTTGAGTGTGCTGATTGTAAGCACTTGTGTGGGCAACCACCGCTGCTGTGAATTCATGAGCAACCGTCCCATCATATCTAGAAAGTTCTATCCTAATCCTCCCAGACCTCTGGTTCTCACAGTCTTTCAGTCCCCTCTGAGATGGAGCCTGAGTTTTGTGTGGAGGCAGTGATGGAGATGTCCTGTTTACAGCCAAGCACTCAAAAGGCACTTATTTTCTGCACTTTTCACCAGCTGTGAGTTTCTGCATTAACGAAGGGACATTGATGACATGAAGGACAAGGGACAATAATGGGGTTTAAATGGAGAGATGGGAGTGCAGAGCTGAGGAGGAAGTGAGAGGAGGCAAAACTAACACTAAGGATGTTTGAAAAAGACATATAACCTATTTTATAAGCTTAATATATATATATATATATATGATATAAAGTAATTTAATTGGAGTTATCCCACATAGGGGATTATGACTCTCCCAGAAACTACCAGTTAGCAAATACAAAGTCCTCTGCCAGGTATGAGACATCTCCCCTCGCATTGTTGGTGAGAGGTGCTCTGTAAATCCCCCGACCAATACAGGTTATTGCCATTGTTCTTGATTGCCCATCAGAACTTGTTGAAGATTCCATATTCCTCAGTCAGAGGACTTGAAGAAATCAAGTTGGTAGTGATTAGGAAGCTTCCTTTCTGTTAGCCAGCGCCGGCGTCCATAGTGCTAGAAGGTGCTCCGTAAGCTGCTGTGGGGGAAAGTCTCCAACTGTCTTACTCAGCTTCGAATCCTGTGAAATGCAACAATGACCAGCATGACAAGATAGACCCACGGGTGCAATGAATGATATGGTGGTAACCAACTACTGACTGGTTGGATTTAAGGCCCACTCCACAGGAGGAAACACGTGCCTGGTACTGTAAATCCAGCCAAGACCCTGTCCTTGTAGAGCTGCAGACCTCAGAAAGTGAAACTACTGCTGTTATTTTGCTAAATGCATATCATAGCAAATTGTCCTATAAATTCTTATCTCTCCACCCATAGATTAGTGCAGCTGATCAACAAAGTATCGGGGCAGGCTTCTGTCCGGGCAGGCTTACAACCCTCTCCATTCCAGTTCCGGTTGAAGCACTGGTTGGTTGCTGTTGCTGCCAATGGTTTGTTCTACCATTCCCAACCTGAAATTGCTTGGAAAACTTTTAGGAAGTATAGCTTCTTGGAGCTAGCTCAAGCTGATTGGGGCTGCATCTTCAGGGCTGCAATTTGGGCATGGCTTTCTAATTTCTACAGGGATTCTTGGGTGCCAGGATTGCAAGGAATGCTTGTAAGCTTTCCATTGCCACTTACACCTAAAGCCAGCCTGGCCACACGGTGCTTCAAGTCTAAAGATCTCATCTCTGCTACACCTCAGAAAAGCAACCTACTACCTGCTAGCCTACATCACAGAATCACCTAGAAGTTCACTGTCTCAACCTTTTGATAGCCCAAGAATAATAGAGCAATCTTCTGCATTGTTACTTCCCTCTTCCAGTACCTCTTCCATCTCAGCAGAATTTTAGACTTTTGATTGTCCGCAATCCTTGCTCCATCCCCAACCTATTCTGACTCCAGGGATTGATTATTCCCATCACTAACTTTATCACCCAAGCTACCTTGCCTATCGGTTTGTTGTTCTTGCCTTAAAAACCTCAAACCTTGAATTGATATGATAGCCAACCTGCCTGTTTTCCAGCCAGAAAGTCTGGAGGAAACCTGGATGCCATTTGTATGGGTGCTACTACAAATATATGGTTTCTAATTTTAGTTTATAAACGTAGCTTAACCTGTGAATTCTCTCTCTCTCTCTTTCTCTCTCTCTCTCTCTCTCTCTCTCTCTCCTTCCCTCACTTCCTCCCATGTTCCCTGGCCACTATTTTAAACCTTTATACCTTTGTATGTAGCAGCCATGACTAGGAACTCCCTTTCTATAACTACAAGCTTGTTTCCTTCTTCTGCTGTCCTTTTCCTTTTACTGTTTCCCTGTAAAGGCTAATTATTCTTTCTGTGTTGTTGATCATATCATCATGTCCTTTTCACTGTTGAATCCTCAACCTGTCAGCATCTTCTTCTGATAACTGAGAATGAACACACACACACACACACACACACACACACACACACACACACACCTCCCATCTCCTCTCTTAAGCTTGTATTTCCCTTCAGTTACCATCTTCATTTATTTGATCCCAACTAATCTTTTTGAGAGTGTGATCTAACTCATTGTCTCCATTTTTTCACCTTTCAGTTATATTTCAACCCACAGCTATGGGGTTGTCCACTAACTACACAAGCAATGGGCAGAGCAGGGTCCATACAGACATGCCAGACCTTTTTCTTTCATGCTCTGTAAACCAATTGTGCTAACGACTTCAGTGTTTTCAAATCCTCCACTGGCTTTCCTGATTCTCCTGTAGCATGGCTCATTACCACCTCCCTACCTCTTTCTTCTAGGTCTTCACTGATGTACCATGTACAGTCCTTTATGTGCATTCCAAAGGTTGGACAAATCGAAAGTTATCCCCTTAGTTGTCATGTTTTATTTTCTGCATATATCTTCTCCAAAGATAGCCACATAGTGAGGTTTACCAAAGTCCTCCATTTAGTCTAAGACTCTTGGTTGAACTCTAGGCCTGTGTATCTTCTATATTTCCTCCTCCAGTTCCTCAAATTCTATGTGTTCCCCACCAAGGTTGTTTTCTTCCAGAATCTTCTTCCATACAACCACAAAATCAGAGTCCTATGTTCCTTACCTTAGCTGTTGACGTCATCATTAGCAACAGAAACTGAGCTTTAGCTATCTCAGAATGATCTCTCTCCCCCTTAACCTCCATGTGCAATTTGTCAAGTCCAAACAGTTTTACTTCTTAAATTGTCTCTAATATATTTACTTCTCGCCATTGCTACTGCCTTCATTGAGTGTGGTGATGGTGACACCAACTACAGGCTGGTCTCCCTACCTGCACTTGGGTTCCTCCATGATGTTTCTACTAGGCAGCCAGAGTGATGGAAGGCCCCTAGAATGGCACTTAAAATACAGTAGCTGCTTAGGGAAATTCTGATGGATGCATGAGTGTCCAAATCCTCTCTGGATGGTATTTCAAGCCTGCTCCTATTCTGGCACCCCTCTTCCCGAACTGACATTTAGATCTTAGATAAGAGAAGTTCTCAGACGAGGTCTTTGATTAAAGATGGAGTACTTCTTTAACTTGAGCTCAGTTGGTTCTCTCAGTCTCATTTTAAGGAAATCTTAGAAACCTTCTACTTGAGAACAGTTGTACACAGACAGACTGGAGGTGAGCGACAGCTAGCAGGACCTCTCTACTTCACTTCCTATGAGATAATTCCACGGTCTTAGAAACACAACTGAGGGGCTGGAGAGATGGCTCAGCGGTTAAGAGCATTGCCTGCTCTTCCAGAGGTCCTGAGTTCAATTCCCAGCAACCACATGGTGGTTCACAACCATCTGACATGAAATCTGGTGCCCTCTTCTGGCCTGCAGGCAGACACACAGACAGAATATTGTATACACAATAAATAAATAAATATTTTTAAAAAAGAAACACAACTGAAGGAACGAGCTAGATTCTGTGTTGCTTATGAATGCAGAGGACTTCAGACAATAAGGGCATTTAGGAATTCTTTCAATTCCTTAGTTCCAGGATCTGTTCCACACCTTGAGGGTATGATGGTGGGCTCATTGCCTTCAGGAGACTTGATGGGCAGAGACAAGAAGTCTTGACACAGTGAAAAGCAGAAGGATATAAGCCTGTATCAGCTGAGTGGAGGTGGGAGTGAAATGCCTCCTATATCCAATGAGACTAGCCAGCAAATTTCTCTAGGGTGTGTCCTGACCACCAGACTACCAAAGTGGTGGGAAATCATGACATGGTGGGTAAATGGGGTGTCTTTAGTCTGTAGAGAGTCATTGCCTTGGTCCCTCACTCTTTGCTTTAACCATATCTTGGTGCAACGATCATTTGCATCTCCCTGGATGCTAGGATGCAGCCAAGCCAACCTTCGTAGCTGTGCCCAAGATAGAAAGTGGCATAATTTTTTTTTGAGAAAGGGATAATATGTGGAAATTGACCAGGCTTCTCTGTATTCTAAACTTTCTCCCACAACCCCCAAGCTAATTGTTGGTGACTCATTCTGATGTCCCCAAAGGAGGTTCTTTCATCCAAACCCAGGACTTGGACAATGTTTGAGAAGCCACTTTATATTGCAGCCAGTTGCTGCCAACATGGTCAGTGGAGAAAGGCTGGCCCTTCACACAGCTATTGACCAATGAGGATAAGGCAAGCAACAGGGATCCAGTTTGCAAAGGTGGGTGCCAGAGAAATCGGGTGTTGTGACCCCCTGTCTTCTCTCCTGGGGTCTGCTGGGATGGCCTTCTTCTGAATCGCTCCCCTGCCTCCTCCCTTTGTGGGCAGGGCTGTACCAGACCAAGAAGACACTGCCCCAGGGGCTTGTAATCTGAGTGAGACAGTCCAATTATCTACAATTTATGGAGCTCAATTGGAGTGAGTTCAGAAAAGAGCAACCTGAACAATTAAGGAACCGGAGGGCTCGGCTTCTGGGGCAAGATAAAAGGCAGGAGGTCTCAGGCAACACCAGTGGTTTCAGGAGAGCCGGTGAAGGAGGAGGGCCTGCGAGGATGTCTGCCAGCAAAGGAGTGTTAACCGGGCCAACACCTGGGAGCGAGGGGGTGGACGAGCAGGAACAAGGCAAGGGATGTGAGCCCCCAGGAAGTGTGGCCAAGAGGCTTGGAGCACAGACCCAGGTGCTGGGAGCCAAGGCATGTTGAGCAAGTAGTAAATTTTGGCTTTCCTGGCCCAAGTCCTGGCTTGAGGGAATCCCAGGAAGCCCTGGATAGTGGGAACTGGCAGCAGGGTGGTGCCTTCACAGAAAGAAACCTAGATTGGGGCTTAGAAAATGCTAAGACTCCAAAAGACGGCCACATGATGGAGAAAAATGATGGTTAGGATTGAACGCCAAAGAGTTCTGGAATATCCATTTCAGCCATGCAATCATCCTATAGGGAGAAAGTCCTTAGGTCAACAGAGTTCTGAACTGAGACATAAGACTCCCTAAGCTGGGAGGAAGGGGGCCTGCTTCAGCCATATCTCTGCCTCTGACAGGCTGTGTGATTTTGGGAAAGTCCTTTTCTTTCCTATGAGTTGGTTTTCTCCTCTCTCAAAAGGAGAACATCTAAAGCAATTGAATGCTTTGTTTTTGTGAAATCTTACATAGAACCCTACTCTGAAAAAGAGAGAAAGCAATACTTGGTTAGTAGAAAAATGCCCATTGAGTTCAAATTTATGTCATTTACCTTATTACAAAGTCAACTGAGTCAACAGAATTATGGGGGCATTTGTATTAACTCAGTAGTTTGAAATCAAATGTTTCAGCTCTCACTTGCTACCCAAAATCTCCCCTCTTGAAGCCCAAAGACACCTTAGAACTCTGGGTGAAAGCCATTCACAAGGTTATCTCTCTAGGCCTTCCAACACTGGTGCTTCCAGGATGAATATTGAGAATCCTGAAAGGGTAGCTGCTGTCTTCTTAACTTTGTGTTCACAGTGCCTTGGGGCCTTTCACACCTGCCTTGGGCCTTGGCTCAACTGCATCCCATTGAACTGTAGGCCTCTGCTCAGGCAAAAGAGGCATTGCCAGAGGCATGCCATTTGGCTGTTTCAGTACTGCCACCCCAGATGGGTCTAGAAGTTTTTTGTAAGGGGAGGACTCACAGAATCCTGGACTCTGGGGGTGGAGGGAGACTGCTCTTACCAGTCCCCTTTTCTCTTTGACTACAGTCCCCAAAAGTCCTCATATCTGGGTGTCAACAAAGTGGCCCACACCACAAGGTTTTAGAGCTTGAGTAAAGTCATCCTGACCAAAGAGAAGAAGTTACCTAGGCAAGAAGTTGAAAAGTGGGCCTGCTTTAAACACACATGGGCACCGAGTACTGGCTGCGTGAATGGCACTCAGAATAGTACAGGTTCTTGGTTGTTTCTTGTGGGGCCTTCCTGGAATGGAAGGTAAGTCCAGGTTCCCTTGCAAGAATATTGAAAAGGACTTATTAGAATGAGGTACATTTTTAATAGGTTAATAATGCAAAATTCAATAAGAATATAAAGGAATATAATAAAAATGTACACATGTGTACATGATTATATTTTCCATTTCTTTTCTTTAGAAATGCGAAAGTGTCTTGTCCACACTGCTGTTCATATTCTTTAAAGTGATTGTATAATATGCCATTGTATATATTCAACAACATTTATCAAGCCTATCTTCTATTGATTAAATCTAAGTTCCGGTTATTTATATGATTTATGATCTTACAACAGCGATTATTATGTCCACACCATTCAACAGATATATAAGTCACAGAGTTGTGCCACCTTTTTAAAGTCAACTTGGAGGTGGCTGGGCAGAGTGCTCTGGAATGCCATGGCTCATTTTGCTACCCTTTACAAGTTCTGATGCTCTCCAAGACCTTTGGTCTTCTGAGGCTAAATGGCTTTCTGCTACATTATGGAAAAGGAATCCAAAAAGCTCAGACTGGCCTGGTAGAGCAGTTCTTGAGATGTATCCACTAACTAACAATTTCCGGTTGGGAACAGTGTTTTGCTCCTTGAACCACTTGAAGCTGTGGCCAGAGATGACAGACTACTTTTAGAAGCCAGACAGATAATGAAAATCTAGGAAGCCAGCTTCACATACGATGACAGATGGCAACTGACACCTAGCTCCGGTGAGGGACCAAAGGGGAAGGTGTGACAGTGGGGCTGGCTTCCAGAGCAGACTCAATTCTAGCTGCCAGCACTTCCAGCTATTAATGGAGAAGTCAGGAATTTGACTTTAAATGAACTCTCCCTGGCATGGACAGGAAAATTATAGAAAATGCATAAGCTCGAAGCAAATACTATGTGTCAGGCAGTGTTCTAAGGGTTTGGACATGGGTTCCACCCCTAATCAAAAAACTATTTGGAATTGATACCTGCTGGGAAAATCAATTTTCTCCACTGAGGTGTAATTGGGTTTATCAACCATACTTCAGGATAGGTAACATGCTCAGAATGAATTGGTAAACATAAAATAAACTCCCATTTAGGCATTTTTTTGTCTTACTGTCTTTTTGTTTGATTTTCTTTTCATTTTTGTGGAGAGAAAGAGAGAACATAAAGTTGGGTGGTAGGGAGGATCTGGGAGGAGTTGGAGAAAAAAACATCAAAATAGTAGTGATTGTAACTCAGGGAGATAAGAGCACTGTTGTTTATTACCATATTATAGACAAGCTAGAGAAAGATCAGATAATTTAAGTAACCTCCCAAAAGCCATACAGATCAAGTGGCAGAGTCTAGCTACAACCCTAGGCTGTGCTCTTAACAATTATACTATACAACCACTTACTGCAGAGTCCTAACTGAAACCTGAAGGTTACTGAGATCAGCACTGCCAAGCCAAGCTAAATGTTGCTGGAAGCTTCTTGAGGAGGTCTCTACTATACCCTGGAGAAAGGCTGGCTGTCCGTGATGGTCCTAAAAACCTCAACACTGGCCAAGTTTACTTGCTAGCACTCCTGCCTAGGCAAGGTCTGTCTCAGGAGAAAGCTTTTAACCCGGCAGTAGCCTGCAGTTTCAATTGCTCTTGGGAACAAGGCAAAGACATAGAGCTGGGTCAGTTGGCTTAGCCTTGGGACCACAAGAGGCCTCTAAAAGATGATGACACTTGGAGTTACTTTCTTATTCTCATCTTCCTCCTCCTCCTCTTCTTTGGTTGTGCTGGGGATGGACCCCAGGGCTTTGAACATGCTAGGCAAATGCACTCCCACCAAGTTACATCCTTAGCCCTTGGGTTTGGGGGAGACAGTTTTACCAGGTAGCCCAGTCTGGCATGAACCTCACTAGGTAACCCAGGCTGACCTCAAATTTGCAGCGATCATCCTGTCTCCCAAGTACTGGGATTATAGGCATGTACCACCATGCCTGGCTAGTTCTGACTCTGTTGGCTTGTTTGTTTGGAGTGGGTGGATCTTTCGGTGTCTGTCAGTCTGTTTTCTTCTCACCTGTAAACCTCAACTAGTAATCTGTCCTGCACAGGCTTATTGTGAGGACCAGCAGGATGCTGTGTGCACATGAACAGTACAAATAGGATATTCTTAGCATTAGGGCTTGTTTATAGACAAGATGCCATTTCCTGGGGAAAACCACCTAGAAACGGAACCAGGGATGATGAGCTGTCGTCTTCTGTCATTGCATACTTCCCAGCGCTCTATCTTTGATTCCAAGCCCTTTCATCCACCAGGCCACATCTATGGCTATATCTGACCATGGGCACTGATCTCTGGAATTCAAGGGCTTCGAGCATTTTGAAACTTACCACAAGTGCTTGTTTGCCAACAAATTGCACTTTGTCACTTTTGTTCACTCTCTGTTTTTAAATTTTTATTTCATTTATTTATCTGTGTGTGTGCTTACATGAACACATACACATTCCACAATGCTCGCATGCAAGGTTTTTCCTTCCACCATATGTGTCTTGATCGAAAACTCAGGTTTTGGAGCAAGAGCCTTTACCCTCTGAGCTATCTTGAGGACTCTACTTTTATATTTTTTCATATTAATTTACAGATTTATGTACTGAGTTCAACAAGGCAAAGCATACATACACACACACAGTGAGAGAGAAATAGAGAGAGAGAATATATTCTTTGCTCATGAAGAACTATCTGTTGTCTTAAGAATCTGTAAATATCAAGCTTCATAAGAATAATAAAAACAAAAGCAGCCTGCAGAAAGTGAGGCACAACATGGTGGCGAAACTTGACCATGCATGCCATCAGCAACTTTGTGATAAGATCAATGTATGCTTGCTGAGAATCAGCCTCCAGCAAACAACAGGAAGGGCAGGAGGGGAAAATGTAACCAGGAGGGGTCAAGGTAATCAAGTCCAGTAGTTCAGGAGGGCAGGAGAGGATAATGCGGAGAATGGAGATGTACTCTGCCACTCTGAATAGACAGGTACATGTTCTTGGCTTCTGGTCTCCAGTCTTGTCACGATGTAGTCCTGGGAGAACATTGCTTCTGAAACCCCTTCACAGAGTTCCATTGAATACCTCACTGTTCTGGTCCTACTCGGAGCAGCCCACTAAAGAAGGTAGGTAGACCTTTGAGTGTAGATGAGTGGAAGTCAACTGGCCAAAATGGTGTGGTCAGTGTAGTGGGCTTTGAATGTCAGCTTTTGCTTTTTCCAACCAGTGGGAACCATTTACAGGGGCGGGAAGCCCGACCAAAGCTCTAGAAGGCTCCTGGCCCTGTTCCAGGGCGTCTTTTCTTCAAGTGCTGGAGGCTGGAGGCAGGTGCGGAAAGAATGAGTATCTGGGGACAAAATAGCAGACATGAGGATTGATCAGTAGGAAAGAGGAGGGAGGGAGAGGGGATTGAGAGGAAGGAAGCTAGGGCAAATAGAGAGAGAGAGAGAGAGAGAGAGAGAGAGAGAGAGAGAGAGAGAGAGAGAGAGAGAGAGAGAGAGAGAGAGAGACACCCAGACACCATCTGTGATGGGAGAGTGGAAGGCGACAAAGGAATCCCAGATGAGGACTGGCTGGCTTCTTGCTCTAATCGCCAGGGGTGGGGGAAAGGCAGGCTATTAGCACAAAATAAGTGGCTCTCTTCGTTCTGCACTAGAAGGCTACCCATGCGGCCCGGTACATCTTTTTATTCCAGCTTGGCTGGACTGGACGGCCGGCTCCCAGGCTGAGGCTGAGGCTCTGGGACTCAGAGCTGCTTTGCATGACATGGGTTCCGGGAGGCCCCAGCCTTCAAGGGGCCTTGAGGCCGGCGCTCCCGCCCAGCCTCCTGCGCCCCGCCCAAGCCCCAGCCTCGGCCTGCCTTTGGCCTGACAGGGCGGTGGGAAAGCCAAGGCCGTCAGAGGCGGAGGGGAGCAGGCAACCAAAAGCCTGGGTATGGATGAAGGCGGGAAATGGCCCAGACGTGAGGAAAGCACGAAGAAGGAGAAAGAGGCCAACGAGGGAAGGCTGGCAGGGCGGGCTGCAGCGGACCCCCGCTCCCGGGCCTTGTTCAGCGGCTGGGCCTCCGCCTCCCTGGCGCCTCCCGCCTGGGTAGGAGGAGCCACAGCGCCACCCAGCGGCCGGTGTCCGGGAAAGGCAGTTAGGGCTTTTCCGTTGCCCCGGAAGAGCTGGGAGCTGGGTGGTACAGAGCCCAAGCGCCTGTAGGAAAGTCTGTGCAAAGGCTGGACAATTTGTGGTTGATGAGCTTTCTAAACCAGACCCTCCGTTTGCTTCATCCACCAATCCATCCAGAACATGGCACTACTTGAGGCCTACTTCAGGTCAGCTGACAATATTCTTCTCAGGCTCAACAATCTTCCATGGCTCCCAATGGGCCACGATGTGAAGCCAGCCCAGATTTCCTGGTCTGACTGGCCTTCAAGGCCTTCCATGTTTTTACCTTAGGTAATCTTTTGCCACCCACTCTACACATCCTAAACCACTCTCTTGCCCAAATGAACTACTTTTACCACCTCCGCATTCATTCACTCTGTGGATGTTGACTAAAGCACTAGAGAAAAGACAAAAAATGACAACAAGGTCCTTGTCTGCCTTAGAGATTCCATTCAAATGCAGAAACAACAAACAAGATGTAAAAACCAACAAAGCAGATGCAAAAAAACCCTTGTCCCATGTCCAGTTAGCATTTAACATGCTCCATGCAGTCTAGATGGCATAAGAAGCAGGGTGGCACGTTTGAATATTGGGGTAAGAAGGGCACTATTATGCACTGAGTAGTCAAGAGAAACCCTCTGAGAAACTGACATATGGGCTGAAACCTGTTCATGAAGAGTTAGCCTTGCAAAACTCTCAGGAAGAACATTTGAGGATGAGGAACTCAAACATAAGCTCAGCATAGCAGAGAAAGAGAAAATGGGTGGGGTGACTGGAAGTGGGGATACGTGATAAGGAAGGAGCAGACAGACAGTTGCCTCTGGCTGATGAGCCATGGAAAGGAGTTTAGATTTTATTCTATGTGTGATATGAAACAACAGGAGTGCTTAGCAGGGGAATATGGGATAGTTTTCATCTTTAGAAGATTTCTGAGGGAAGGATACAAGCTCAGAAACTGAAAGACAACTTCCCCACACCCCCTCCAGCACTTGTTGTCAGTTATGTTGTTGGTCTTTGCCTTTCTGACTGGGATAGGATGAAATCTCAAATTAGTTTCGATCTTCATTTCTATATTTACTAAGGACGATGAACATTTTTGAGCTATTTCTTAGCATTTTTTTGTCTTTTGAGAGCTCTCTGTTTGGATATCAGGTCCATTTTTTTTAATAAGTCATTTGTGAGACATGCTTGACTCTGGACTAAGAGTCACTAGTGACCTGAACTGGGTGACACCAATGGGCATAGAAGACATTCTCAGAATCTAAACGCATGTTGAGAGACTTCACTTCAGGGCTTTCTCCCTATCCATGCCAGGAGCTCTTGAGGGAAGATGCCATGTCAGAGTAACCTGTTGATAATCAGCCTATGCTCCAAGGCAGTTAGCCTCATGTCATTCAGTACTAAGTGAATAGATTTCTGTGTGACCCACAACATTGCTTGTCACAAGACATAGTAGCAGCAGGACAGACTTTGAGCCTGTTGCTGTGATGGACTTCAGCCATTTTCCTTCTTTATCCCCCAGTGTCTTCTGTGCTAGCAATTGGACCCAATGCCTTCACTTATGCTACTTTGAATTGTTCTTTATTTAATGTTTAATCTCATTTCTTTGTTTTAGAGACCAAACCCAAAAGGAGAAAAAGGAGTCTATGGATGTTGGATAGAAAGTCAAAGTCATCATAGCATAAAATGGTCACTATTTTGAGTCCACATAAGCTCTTCTTCCTGCTTACCCCAATTGTTTATCAACATCCATTATGCTAAGATTATGTTTTTAATTGTTGTGTTGCACAGTATAGCACAGTGCAAGTGAATCTCGGGGTGAAATTGCAAGTCTTAAAAAAGATTCAAGATTTTGTGATGTCAAGGAAAGAGATAAATGTAGACCATTTCTAATGTCACACAAAATCCTTGCTAAATAGAGGTTTGGCAGAGATAGACCCGTTAGCTCCCACTGGCAAACTACCTGGGTAATGACAGGATCAAGGTTTCAAAGAGAACAACTCAACTCTCAAAGGAACAGAAGCGGTCCTTTGGAAAATTGAGGAAGCTCTCTAATTTTAGAAAAACAAAACCTTGCTTATGACTGTGATGCAAAAGTCAACATTGTGCACTTCGGCCTGGAAAATTGTACTATTCTGCAACATTTGAGCCACTTTTTGTTCACTCTAAGAATTAGTACCCATTTACAATTGTGTTCACATTTTAAGTAAGAAATTAAGAGCTTTTCAACATGTTCAACCTCATTTCCCAAGTTCAAGTTCCAATCAAGGCTTTCTCTTTTCTCTGACTCTGCTGTGAAATATCCGTCCCCACTTCAAGCGGCTTCATTGCAACCTTTTCCTAGCACCACTTCTCCTGAGATAGCAGGGACTTCATGGACCTGCGCAAACACCTCTTCTCTGGGGATGGCCAGGCCGGCTTGCACCGCTTGTGGAGTTTGTTAAATAATGCTAAAGCTGGGCCCGTCACCCCACACTAATTAAATCAGGTGATCATGGCACATTGCCAGGGCTTCAGACGACTGAAGCCCTCCCTGCCCTACCCCTTTGTGCTGTGCCAAGAGATGGAGGCAGGCTGTAGTTGCACTGACCAGAGGGAGGGTTCAGAGTCTGGGTCTAGATAGAGGGGTGCACAGAGAGAGGTAATTGCAGGGCGATGCTAGCTTGTTTCAGGAGTCAAAGGGTGGCATACAGCTTGTAGAGCTACTTCTTTGGCACAGCCATTGTACCCTCTACTCCCTTTATGCATATTTCCTACCCCTTGAATTTTTGTGGGCATTAGCTTATAGAGAGTCCATCTCTGTGTCCTATGCCCAAGGCCAATAGACCTTGGACATGTCTGTGGTCAATGCTATAGTGATCGTGTTATGGTTTAAATTAAAAAATCATGTTATGTGTCTAAAATGCATCTATCCTGCTACTGCCAGCATCCAGCAAGTCAACATATTGTAATTCCTCCAAAGGTCTATTTTGAACCAATCTATGAGTTGAACACAGGCAGGATGTGATATGTACTATGATTAAAGTACAAAGTGTTATTGAAGCACAGGGAAAGATTATTTCCTGCTGGAGAAAAGAAAGAATGTGAAAGTGTTCATGGTAGAGAATACATAAACTGGATTTTGAAATCCAGCTGAAGGGAGAAGATATTCCAGAAAGAAGAAACAGAAGAGAGCAAAGGACAGGAGGTGAGAAGGTGGAGTGGTGCAGGAGAATTGTCTGTATTCTGTCAATCATGTTTTAAATAAATGCCGATTGGCCAGACAGGAAGTATAGGCAGAAAAATCAGACAGGAAGTAGAGGTGGGCCAGGGAGAACAGGAGAATTCTGGGAAGAAGGAAGCCCATTCCTCCCAGTCCTGCACAGATCACCGAAGAAGCAGGTTGTGACCTGCCCTGCTGAAAAAGGTACTGAACCATAAGGCTAACATAGATAAGAATAATGGGTTAATATAAGCTACAAGAGCTAATAAGAAGCCTGAGCTAATGGGCCAATCAGTTTATAACCTAATGTAGACTCTCTGCGTGATTTTCTTTGGGGCTAAACAGTGCGGGAACTGGGCAGGACAGAATCCCTGACAAGCAGGCCCTCATGCAACAGTGGAAGCCTCATTCAGGGAACAACCTGTGGTGATATTTTGCTTATGCTGTAACAAATAAAGCTTGCCTGGAGATCAGAGTATGGAGCTAGACACTAGTTAACCACAGAGGCCAGGCAGTGGTGGTGCATATCTTTAATCCTAGCACTTGTGAGACAGATAGATCTCTGTGAGTTCAAGGCCACCCTTGAGCTCCTGTCTTAATAATAAAAACCCAGAGTCAGATATTAGGGGGTGAAAGCTGAAAGATCAGAGAAGCAAAGCAGCCAAGTCACTAATTCTTACCTCTATGAAATCCTCAGACCAAATGGGGTATTCTGTCTCTAC
Source organism: Dicrostonyx torquatus (assembly GCA_028555095.1). Lineage (NCBI taxonomy): Eukaryota > Metazoa > Chordata > Mammalia > Rodentia > Cricetidae > Dicrostonyx > Dicrostonyx torquatus. The sequence goes on along the minus strand of JAQHUG010000094.1, from coordinate 5,131,618 downwards.
ACGTCCTCAGACTGAGTGCCTTGAGCTCCTGTCTCCTCCTGCCTTATATTCCTCTCTCCATCCAGCCATATCCCTTCCTGTCTCCACCTTCCTAGTTCCGGGATTAAAGGCATGTGACTCCCAAACACTGGGATTAAAGGCGTGAGCCACCACCATCTGGCTCTGTTTCTCTTTTAGACTGGATCAATCACACATAGCCCAGAGTGGTGTTAGTGGGATTCAGGGTGGAAAGGAAGAGGACTTGATACATAGAACAGAGATGACAGAACTTGGTGACTGAGATGGGAGTGAAGGAAAATGGAATGATCAATGATGGCCAGCTGCTGTGTCAAGTGATTATGTACATCACCCTATTCTTATAATAATGTGGTGAGTTGACTTTTGAGTGTCACGTTCTGTTGATTTAAAGGAAACTGGGTGTGGGGTTAATCTGTCTTTGAAGAGTAACCTGGAATCTCAGCCTAATACTCGCCTTTTCTCCATTTTTATGAAAGCAGCTTGGTGGCATAGGCTGTTCTTTCAGCAGCAAGTACTGGGTGTTTCTTACCCTTGCAGAGAGAAGAGGAGCCTGTTGCAGTGTCCCATAGGAAATTAGGTAGGGTGGCTGATTAGCTTTTAGGAATTAAGGGACATTATATCAAAATCTCGAGTCGTAGATTCCCTTGCATTAAAAATAAGGCTGGCCACACACCTCACATTCCCACAGAAATCCCTGGACTTGAGCTCTGGAATTTCCACATGCCCTGAAGTTCTCCTGAACCACTCCAGGCTGAGCCTGTGCATTTCCTCAGCTTTGCCCATGTTACAGTTACCAGCTTGACCACTGCTGGGGAGAGCTTTGTGACCTTCTTGTCTAGAATGGTACACTACAGAATCTGCCCCCACCCCCTGAGATTTAAACCACCTAGAGTGTTGGCATCTTCCGGCCCATTGTCTGCCTCAGACTTTAGACTGCTTTCTGGGGTAGCGAGCTCGATTCCACGGACTAAATTCATGAAGAGAGACTTACCAAGTTTTACACCATTTATTTCTTTAAGGGGGATAAACAAGAGCAGAGAGCTCCCTGCCCCACAGTGCAACAAAACAAAAAGCAGTACACACACAGACACTCTCACTGAAACACAGAGGCAGGGAAGAGGGTAGAGACAACTGAACCATAGCCAGGGGAAGGAAGAAGGGCTGGGAGACTACTAGGGAACCAGCTTGGAGACTCACTTAGAGGAACTAGTGCAAGAAGATCCTACTCATGAAGCACAGTGTAGAAAATGGCATAAGAAAAGCCGCCCAGCTCTGCTTCCTGTGGCGGAGGGCAGGGGCAGCTGGGGAGGTGGAGGAAGGTCAGGGGGTAGGGGAGATGGGGACAGTCAAATGACTTTGAGGTGGAGTGTGGTGCCCCTTTCCCCTGCCACTGGGCAAGGCCTTAGGCTGGTCTGAGCCAGGGGTCTCCAGGGCACTTGGTGAGGGGGAAGAGAGGATGGGAGTCTCCAAGGGTCCATTCCCTGGGACCATGTTGTCCCCCTTTGCTACCCAGTCCTGTTTCCCCTCCTGAGGATGCAGGAGTTAGAAGGCAGTCCTGGGGTCTCTCTGGAGCTCAAGCCCCTGCCTTTCTCTAGTACATAAGCACGTCTGGGAAGGGTCCAGCACCTCTTACCCTCCCCAGCTGAAAAGAGCACTCTAGGGATGGGGCATGTGGCCAGACCCCAAGTGCTGAGGGCCCAAAGATGGAGGACACAGGGTCCAGGCAGAGGACAGGCTGTGAGATATGAGTAAACCGGCAGAGAAGGGCTCCAGAGGCTCATGAAGCTGATTTGGGATCCAACCACCGCCCTCGGAGGAAGGAACCCTTTTTGACTAGGGAGGCATCCGTCCATCCTAAAGCTGGCAAGGTGCAGCTCCTCCTTCCCTTGCCCTTGCCTGTTTCTCTATAATGCTGCCACATGACTGTCCTTACTCATCCTCTTGATCTCTGAAAGCTCCAGGCCTGCTTCATAAAGACTCCGGTTCCTGTTCTTGTCAGCTTTCATTGGTTTTTCGGTGCCCAGGCAATGTGGCCTACCTTTTCCTCAGATCAGTGCAGGCCAAGGGCTTCCGAGCCCCATCTCACTCACCCTTCGAGACTGACTGAAGGTTTTAGGCCAAGGGTCAGCAGCAGCACATTAATTATTATCTCCGGGCAGAGGTCTCTTGCCAGTCTCTGAACTTTGTCCAGCAAGGGCAAGGGGTGGCTAGAGAAAGGGGCCCGCTAAAGGGTGAGGAGGAGTCTAGCTGTCCCTCGGTGGGACAATAGGCCACAAGGTTAGGACTGGGAAGGGATGAATACTCTTTGGTAGGCTGGGGATGGACACGGGTTGGGTTAGGGGGGAGGCTCATCTCTGGAGAGCTCTGGGGCAACACCACCAGGTTCTCCTTCATGGAGGCCTGGGCTAGGACAAGATGGGGGAGTGTGGGGACCCAGGCCAGGCCTGACACATTTGGGCTCAAGTCCCTCCTCCCTGTGGAGATTGGAAATGAAAGGTCTGTGGCCACAAGGCCAAGATTTCCAGGGCAAGGGCAGCCCTAGGGAGTGTGTGCACCTTCTGTAAGATATGGCCCTCCAGACAGCGGCAGTCCAACCATGTGCCCTCAGCCTTCTGGGTTTTGGCTCCTGGGCTATTTCCCCAGGGGCCTCCTTATGCACCTCATTCTGATTTGGGGGACCTTTCTTGAGCCTGCCTCAATGCTAATTACCCACCTCTCCAAAGACAGGTAGCAGTATTCAACCATCTCCTCATGCTCTCTGTCCACCTCTCTCTCCCCTTTCTTCTTCCCTTCCCTATCTTCCTTATTTTTTACCACCCATTCCATATCCAGTTCCAGTCTCTCATTGCCTAGGATGGTGGGGGCAGCTTAACCGGGGCATCTTACTAGCTGTGGCCCTGTGGGCCTCAGGACCCCATCTGATGCTTTACACTGTGATGGCCCCACACTCAGGGTGCGCTGAAGTGGCAGAAGGGCGACCACACTGTCTGCCGTCACCTGTAGGGATACTGGCAGGAGGGAATTAAGGATCTTGGCAACAAAAGGAATGTGGAGGGGGGAGAATTACTCCCCTCTGTGTCCCCCAACATTCCCTGCAGAGATGAGGCTGGGGTAGGCAGCCTCCTTCACTGGGGTCAGGGCTCTTGGCAGGAGTGGGCAATTCCAGCCCTCATCCCTCCCCCTCTTTTTCACTAAGCCCTATTGGTGGGGCTTGGGAGGGGACACCTGCTGCTCCTACCTTTTTCTCCAGGGTGAGTTTTGCAGCTCCTTGTGGGCCCTCTGGCCATTCTGTTGGAGCTGCTTTTAGGGAAGGGGTAGACTGGGGACAATAGATGGTCCCACATTTCTCCCCCACCCCCCACCTGGTCCTATGTTTCCTGTGGGAGGTGCTCCTCCCCCCAACCTGGGGCAGGGCTGGAGCTGATGTCAGTATGTGGTGGAGGTTTGTCACTCTTCCTGTGTTAGGCCCTCCTCTAGGGCAGGCAGTGTCTCCAGCCCCAGTCCCCCCCCACCCTGGCTGCTAGAGAAGGACACTACGGTATGGAGGAGCATAAGAACAAGGACACAGAGCCGGATCCTGCTGGGACTGAGGCAGGAGCCCCCAGAGACCGGCAGCAGGGAGGGTTTGTTGCTGGCACGGCTCGGGGGATCATGGCGGGGGTGGTAGTGTTGGTACTGTTGTTGGTAGTGGTGAAAATAGGAATGGTGGAATTGCTGGTGGTGGGTTTTGGGGGGCTCAGAGTCCTTGAACTTCTTCTTCTCCGACTCACAGGAGACCCACTGCACGTCACAGCACTTGGTTTCCGGCCGCTTTGGTGAAGTATCCATCAACCCTGCCAAGGGATAAGGAAGGTGTGTGTGTTGGGGAGGGTGCTTTGGGGGATCATGGCTCTGCCTTATCTGAAAGGGATGTTCAAAGCTGAGGCTCAGGTAGCCCTACTCAAGAAACCCTCCCTTCCAGCCCTCACATCTTCCCTTCTAAGTTCTCTTCTTCCAGGGACTACACCAGTTTCTCCAGAGTGACTTGTGGATCAGTATATTCTGAATAGATATGGTCACTCTAGTCTTTTTGTCCTGTTCCATTTGACCCTATCTCAAATTGGGGACCTGATTGCCCACTCCTCTTGTCACTGACCTCCATCTAGCTTGACTCCCCTTGATGCCCTTCTGTCCCCATGCCCCTAACCTCTTTCACTTCCTCCTTCTTCCCTAGTGCCCTGAGTTTACCTGTACAGATAAAGCCAGGGAGGCCTCCATACACCATTTCTTCATTGTCAGGGAGGATAAAGGGGCACCGGGTCTGCACCTCCAAGCAGTATTGCTTGCAAGGCACCCAGTTCTGGCATTCCTGTTGGGTCACACTGAAGTATTCTGAGCACAGCCAGGCCTTGTAGACAGCCTGTGGAGGAAAGAAAACAGCATTAGCCCGTGTGCCATGTTGGGGAGGGGTTCTTGTGTCTCCCTATGGGGCTAAACCAACTTAATCCCAGAGTTTGGAGGAGGCCTTGTTAGAAGTGTCTACATACCACCCTAAGATGTCCCATTTCAAAGCCAGGGCTCCTGAGTTCTCTAATTCACCAGCACTGAAGATTTAGAATTGTTGGCCAAAATCACAAAATTAATCCTATGTCAGAATAGAAGGAATGTTACTAATCAAGTCATCCAACTCTATCATTTTACACTTGGTTCAAAGAGGCGTTTTGATCCCTCTGAGGTTCCCTATATATAATGAAGCAAATCTCAGTTCCATTCAACTTGATAAACATTTCCTTTGCTGATGGTGGTAAGCTTCTAAGTTCAAGAAAGAGATGAGAACAATTCATGCTCTACCTCATTGGACTATTTTGGACTACATAGTACGGCACATATGAAAATGTTTCATAAACGCTAAAGGGCAATACAAATGTGAGGGGTTAGTTTTAATAAAAACTGGAATCTGCCTTATCAGGCACCACATTAAGGAGAGTGTCTTTGAGCTCTCCTTAATCCAGGCTCTGTCTTGTTGGCTTCAGCCCTGGTCTGAAGCAGACATCATGACCACTGCTCTTTCTTTGTGGCTTCACTCCATCTGTACTCTCTTTCCTTTATCTGGGCCACTCTCACCCCAGGCTGGTTCTAGTGAGAAGGCTCCCCTGCTCCATACTTGGTCTCTCCTCAAGTCTGTGCTTTCTCAGAAAAACTTGAGGCACTTAGGGGTTGTGCTGTGCATTGTAGGGTACTGAGTAGCATTCCTACCCTCCACACATTAGATACCAGTAGCAGCGTCTCCTCTTAAAGAATGTCCCCAGCTTTAGTCCAATATCTCCTGGAGGAAGCCAAAGCCACACCTTTTTGAAGATCACCATAATCTTTCGCCTGGATAAGAGATGCCTCCCACCCCCACTTTCGCTTGTTCCAATCTACTGTGCAAGAATAAGTGGAATCAAGCTGCTATCAAATTATGTTACTCCGGTGCTTCAGGCCCTTAGATGCATTTAGACTAAAAGCCTAATATCTAAGCACAGACTTCAAAGCCCTGCACACCTCTGCCCAACTCTCTCCAACCTCATTTTCTATCTCTCTTCAAGCCCATCATGCTGCACAAAGCAGGTTTTCTTTTTCCTGAACATGCCCTACTTCTTTCTACCTCTGGGCTTGGCACTTATGATCTCCTGGCTTGGAATGTTCCTTACCTGACTGTTGATATACACAAACCTTTTACATCTTTTGGGGCTCAGGTTAAATATCCCTTCTGCCGAGTGTCTCTTTCAGTACTCTCATCAAAGGACACAACCCTAATTATTCTTAACTGTTTCTTCACCACAGATGCTACTCGGTCTGCATCCTTGTTTGAATTTCTGTCAGCTCCACTAAACTGTGAGCTGCATATAAGATCATGAGCTTCTTTATTAACCACTGTGCATTCAGCGCAATATACATTTTAAAAATCTTATGACTGAATGAACAGGATAAGTAAATGAGGACAGTTCCCTTCCTCCATAAAAATTCCAGTTTCATAAGTAGACATACCTAACAATCTGTGACATATAATTTATTCCACAACAAGGGTTGAACGATGGTTCCTGGTGGCTAAGATAATAGTAAACTGGGAAAAATTTCAATGAGGAGACAGCAGTTGAGATTGGGTGCTATGAATATGGTTTAGTTAGTAGAGTCCTTGCACAGAATGCACAAAGTTCTTGGCTCGATCCCTAGCAAGCCATAAGGTAGGTGTGCTGGCACACTCTTGTAATTCCATCCTATATTCAGTCCCTAGAACTGCATAAAGTAGCTATGGTGGTGTGCTTGTAATCCCCACATTTGGGAGGTGGAGGCAGAGGATCAAGAGTTCAAGGTCATCTCTCTACATAGTGAGTTTTGAACTCCTGTATCAAAAAAGGTGGTCAAGATTGGGCACAAAGAAGGATTTTTATTGATAAGATGTGCCAACAAGGCGACAGTTTGAGCAAAGATATAGAGATGAATGAGTACACATGGGCTAGGAGAAGAGAATGGCTTCACATGAATAGCATGGAAAGGTGACTAAACTCTTGTTCATGGACATCTGAGTTCCTTCTAAGTTGTGACATGTCTAAGTCTAATGTACACGTCTTCGGTTTTATTTATACAAATTCCTAAAGGCAAAACAACTGACCTGAGACGGATATCCAAAAGGAGGATATGAAAAAGAGAGTGAAAACGAACAGGCAAAGGTAAGAGGCAGGGGAGGAGCTGGAAGGGTAAAAGAGAGCATTAAGGAAGGTGCTTAAGGGGTAAGAGGAAGTGGCAGTGGTATATGTAGTAAAAGAGAAGATGGTAAAAAAAGAGGATAATAAAAAGTAGGGGTACACAGGATGAGAGATGATAGTAGTCACCAAGGTAAGATAACAGTTGTAAATAAGAAGAGAAGGAGAGAAGGAGATGGAGGGTGTACGTGGGGTACACAGGGTAAGAGTGAGGTGAATGTGAGAAAAGTGTAAAAAAAGAGCAGGAAGATAAGCTAGGGCAGGGGCAGAAGGGGTAAGATGAAGGCAAGGGAAGATGCTGAGAGAAGGGGTCACTAAAAGATAGGAGCAAGAGAGCATGGGGATGGAAAAACAAGGACAGGAATAAATGAGAAAGATACATGTTACAAGAAGGATTGACAGTTGAGCGGAGGGGATTCCTGCTTTCAATCCCAGCCCTTGGGAGGCAGAGGCAGGCGGATCTCTGTGAGTTTGAGGCCAGCCTGGTCTACAGAGTGAGTTCCAGGATGGCTAAGGCTGTGACACAGAGAAACGCTGTCTCAAAAAACAACACAAAACAAATCCAAACCAAACAAACAAAAAACGGGTAGACAATTGGACAGAGGAAAGGAGAAGCAGAAGTGAGACAGAAAAGAAAGAAACTAAGATCTCAAGAGCCAAGGGCCTCAGCACCCAAGAACTCCCTCCATCCCTCCATCTTCTGGGCCATTAAGTGCCAAGGTGCATTTCTGTCCACAGTCACAATCCCACTTCAGCAGCCTAGACCAAGAGTCCACACCTCACTCTCTCCCTAAACTGTGTTAATCAGCCCCCTGCTCTGTGCTCATCAGTGGAGCTGGGGCTCAGAGGACCCTGGGAGAGTCTCCTTGGCTCTTCCAGTTTAGTGTTTCTGCCTCTGGACAAGGAGTTCCCAGTGACCGGCCTGCTCTCCTCAGGGGTGACTGCAATTAGCTCAGTAACAAACTACAGAGTCTGAGCGCTCCCTTCATCTGAGAGGGTGGGGGAGGGAGAAGGGGTGGCCTGACAGTGGGAGTATGGCCTTTCTCCTTAATTAGCCGACCCCCCTTCAGTCCTCACACCCCCAGTTGGAGTCACCATGGCAACAAGTGGGTGAGCAGATTGCCTGGGGAGGACACCAGGCCTGTGGGTGGTGAGGCAGGAATAGGCAAGAAGCTAATGAGGGGAATAGAAGTAGAAGAGCCACAGTGAGCTCAGAGGTAATCTAATTCCTAAGCCCCACAGCTGGCCAGCTGAGACACTGCTGGCCCATATGCTTTAAGGTGGCCTGGGGACTGTTTCAGGTGATAGTCTGGCTTACAATGCTACCACCTGGCAATAAGGCCACCTTAGACTCTGAAACTCTGTTCCTAAGATCACCCTATATTCCTTGTCCTGTCTCACCAGTGTGATTGATGCCTGTGCCAGGTGGCTGGCTGGTTGGGGCGGGGACAGAAGGCCAGATCACTGCCCGGAAAGAATAGGAAAGGGCTATAAGGGCTTGTTGAGGTGAGCATTGTAGGAAGAGGAGGAAGTGTCTTAGAACCAGATAAAGGAAGTTGGGAGAATTCTGGAGACCTTTTGCTCTCAGATTCTTAACTCTGGCTGTATACCAGGACCACTAGAGAGTTTAAATATATATATCCACCTGGTTCACATGGCATTCAGACCAACAAAGTCAAAATCCCCGCAGGCAGAACCCCACACATCTGTAATTGGAAAATGACCTCAAGTAATTTTCACCATGCAGCCGGGGTTGAGAATGTCAGTTTTACCATTATATAGGTGGAGAAACTGAGGTCTAGCAAGGGGAGAACTTGAGTTTAACCACATAAAATAATGGTAGAGAAAGGAACTGGAAACCCACTTTCATAATTCCAACTCCAGGAATCTTCTTCCTACTGAAAAATTCTGTCAGCAACTGGATCTTCAGCTAGGGGCCAGACACCAGGGGCTGGATAGGAGAAGACAGCTGAGAAGAACAGGCCTATTCTAGAATTTCAGAATCTTCCAACTCAACCCATCAGAATAGTCCTCTTCATTATGCCCTGTTCCCTGAGTGGAACCATCCTAGATCCTTGAGGGAGCAGGGATAGGGAACACGATGTAGTTAGGAAACCTTGAACTACCAGTATCCCCTTTCCCAACCTCAGTGGGGCCACCACAGGTCTCAATCAAGTTCTGGCTGCTACAGCCCAGTTGCTATGGAAACTGGGAGGGGAAGGAAAAAGAGAATAACTAGAGGGAACACCAATTAACCCAAAAAAGAAAGCTAGGAAGTCTGTCTCACCCCTCCTCCTAGCTGGGCAACAGAACTACCACTCAAACAGGAGGGGTGAGACAAAGGGGATTCCCCACACCTCCTGGGCCCTGCAATTGTCAGTTTAGGGAGGAGTGGAATGACCCAACTAGCCTTACCCTCAACTTATTGGCTTGTAGCCCTGGCCAGGGCATTTTCGTTCTACATTCCTCTACAAAGAAATGTCTGACTTCATAGAGGGCTGTGTAAATGCACAGTCACACCCCAAAGTCAGGACTCGGGGCCAGAAGGTTTAGAGAGAGAGGAGGCCATTGGCAGCTCCTAGGTTTGGGGCTGGAAAGCCCTCCAAGGGGAAAGCTTCAGTTATTTTCCAACCAGGAAGCAAGCAGTTTCGTTCCTGATTTCCAACTCACTTCTCTCCCTAGGGTCTGTTTCCCCATCCAAATCTTCCCCACAGACCCTTTCTTCATGGCTGCTTATTTTCTTAATGTACCCGTGGGACCCCTGGCCAGGAGCCACAGCTGCAGTGCTTGTAAAAGCAACTCAGCAAGGAGGGCTGAGCTTAGGACAAAATCTACGGTCAGCAAAAGCCACAGAATAGAAGCTACCAACCTAACCGCAGTTTATACCCCCAAGGAAACTGAGGTCCATAAAAAGGGAATGACTGAGTTAGAGAGCTGAGAGACACCCTGGCTCCTAACTTGTTGCCTTCTTGCACAGAATCTATGAGCAAACACCGAATTATGGGAGGAACTCTACTGGGCAGGAGAAAGTGCTTTCCTCCTCTCGACTCCAACAGAGTTGGACCAGAACAGAGTAAGGCCAGTGTCAGAGCATGGATGTAATTCTGCAGTAGTATGCTGGGATTGGTAAAGTCAGAATTGGATTAGAGGCATTACAAGACAAATCCAGGTTATAACAGGGCTTTGCTTTAGGGTCTATAAGCAACAGCTGTCCTTCTTAGTATGAGCAGTTATGAGTCACAGTGGCCTTCTCTGGCCTGAAGGAAAGATGGGGGAAATAGCTGGAGAGGTGGGCGAGAGCCTAAAGCTAGTCCAGTCTAGAGGGTCCTCATACTTCAGAGCCTCTTCGACCATCTGCTTGAAGGCCGGATGTGCCCAGTCTGGCCAAAGGTGAACTAATGGAGGAGTATTATCCCTAATCTGCGGACAGTTCGGAAAGGGCCTAGATGAGTGATGGCAATTAGATGAGCAGAGGAGGCGAGTTCCTAACTATTCTGTAATGAAAAGGACTGTGAGAGTCATCACAACACCAAATTATCCACCCCAACATCACAGTAAAGTGCCATGCAGCTTCTAATCATAAACACTGTCACAGAGAGTTCCTTCTTTCATAGGTAGCCCTTAGCTTCAGAGAACTCTGGTGATTCATGAAGTTCTTCCTTCTTTGGAGTCGAAAAAATTGCCTTTCTGTGACTTCACTCATGTATCTTACTAGCTCTTCTGGGGCCATATATAACACTTACAGCCCTCTTCTTTGCTTGAGCCAGCTCTTAGAAATTTGTAAACTCTGAATCTAGTCTCCTCATTCATTTGTTCATACGATAAGCACACCCTGAATACCTGAGTGCCTGGCTCTGTGCTAGGAGTTGCAGATAAAGGGGATGAATATGACAAGATTCCTGTCTTGAACAAGGGAAACAGCCATGTGAATTAATCAGTATAAGCTTCTGTGTGAAATCGAATGTACTTGCCACCATGGTAGGATAAAGGGAAGAATGATTAACTGTGTTTTGGAGGCTGAAGGACAGAAAACACATTTCCATGTGGGGAAGGCTTGAATTAGGATTTGAAGGGAGGGGGTATATGCTAAATCGGTGAACAAGAGAGGGAATAAAGTACTCTTCAGGCACGGGAATCAGCAGGCATAATAACCTGCAAGTAGGAAATAATTCTGGGTTCAGACAATGCAGGTAGCTCATTGTAATTAGAGGGTGCAGGCGGAAGGTTATGAAGGAACAGGGGCTTCACAGGAAGGACATGGCCATACCAGCATGCCTTGGATACTGGGGAGGAACTAAGATCCTTCCTATAGGCAGTGGAGAGCTTTTAATGTGCTAGAATAACCGCTTATTTAAATATGTTTACTCTAGCCTGATGTAATACCTGCTGCTTGGTAGGCTGAGGCAGGACTATCACAAATTTGAGCCAATCTGGGCAATTTAGTGTGACCCTGTTTTAGGGGTTTGAGGAGAGGTTGCTTAGACTTTTGTCTGCAAGTGCGGAGGACTGAGTGTTAAGAACATTAAGACTGGAGGCAGGGAGACGAGCTAGACTATCGCAAACGTCTGAATAAAATACTATGAGGGCTTGATTAAGGCAGCAGCGGCACAATTTAACATTTGAGAGTACAAAAAATATAAGTATTGAAATAAGGTGAAGGTAATAATGGATAAATATATTTTATGAATGTAGGAAACCTCTCCTAACACTGAGGTTAGCAATAGTACACACTAAATGAATGAATGTTAAGATACAATATTAAGGTTTTTGTGAGACTTTGGTTTCACAATGGTTATGAGAATGATCCAATAAAATTTAAAAGTTTCTTGCCTGAGGGAAAAAATGTGAGGAAGGAGTGGACGTGAGAAAAAATGTTAATGAAGTGAAACCGACAGGATTACTTACAGATGCAGAAAACAGCCAAGGTAGACAGGTCTAGGGTAACTACTAGACTTCCAGATAGTGTGGTAAGATGAATACGATTTCATTTTAGTCTTTTAAAAATTGTTCTTTTGGCCGGGCGGTGGTGGCACACGCCTTTAATCCCAGCACTCAGGAGGCAGGGGCAGGCGGATCTCTGTGAGTTTGAGACCAGCCTGGTCTACAAGAGCTAGTTCCAGCGCAGGCTCCAAAGCCACAGAGAAACCCTGTCTCGAAAAACCAAAAAAAAAAAAAAATTGTTCTTTTGAGAGTCTCATACAGACCAAGCTGCTCTCAAACTCTCTAAGTAGCCAAGGTTAGCCTTGATGTCTTGTGATCCTCTCCCCTCTACATCCTTAGTGCTAGCATTGAAGGCATGTGCCACCACACCTGCTGGCTTTGTTTATTAAGGAAAGAGATGCGGGAGGGGTGTATCTGAGAATGAAGATGAAGTCAACTTGTAGACATGTAGCTTTGAGGTATATGGGGGTCTACTAAATGGAAATGTTAAGGATGCAGCTGGATTAATGGCCTGAGCTCTAAAATAAGGATCTGAAAGTGATGTGGTAGCGCATGCCAATCAATAATCCTAGCATGTAGTTAGGAGCCAGAACAAGGGGGCTTGCTGCAAGTTCAAGGCTAGCCTTGTCTACATGGTAGATTAAAGGAAAATCTGAGCTACATGAGACTCTATCTTAAAAAACTTAAGTAAAAAAAATAAAAGATGGGGATCTTGACAAAGGTTTCCAAGTCATGGGGAGCTAAGGGGTTAGTCATTAGGAACACAGTAGGACTATACTTTCCTTTTTGAAGTTGGGCATGGTCATAAACTTTACATAGTCAATCAAACCTGACTTGATGTTACACAGATTACTTCTGAGGACACAGTTTAAGGGCTCACACATGTTGTATTAAAGCCTCTGATATTTGGTGGTTACTTTTTATGACAGTGTAACCTAGTGCACCCCAGGTGATAAAGCAATATAGAAGTCTAGGAAGGAGACAAAGGGCTCCTTTGTAGACAGCAGCCTTGGGGAAACACTAACGTAAGTTCAGGTGGAGGAAAGAAATAAGATGAAGATGGAGGAGTGGTTTAAGAGGTTGGAGGAGAACTGGGGGTGTAGCTCAGTGGTAGAATATTTGCCTAGCATGCACAAGGCTCTGCTTTGAACCTCCAAAGCAATTAGAGGAGAAAAGGAAGAGAGTGGCATTCTGTAAATTAAGAGAGGAGAGAATGTCAAAGACTGTGGGGGGGCGGCCAGCAGATAAGGATTTCTGTAGGTGAGAACACATTCGTTTGGGTAATTAAGATACAGTCTCCTCACAGTGAGAACAGTTTTAGTGGAGCAGCAGGGGAAGGAACAAGACTGGAGGAATTTTAAAAGGAAAAAGAAAAGTAGAAGTAAGTGTGTGTACACAAAGCTCCCAAGAAGTCAAACATCCCCCCAGGTTTTCCAACCATTTCAAAAGATGGAGTTTTTAGTTCCCTCTTCTGTATGGTCATTCTGCCACAAAAGCCACTGTTTTTTTTTTCTGCAACTGAACACAGTCCCCAGAAATGTTTATTGACACAAAGTGAAATAGAACTATCAGCCTTCCTGTCCTAGAAATTGTTTCTGTTACTGTAGCCTGAGATACCCTTTGCTCTCTGGGGGAATATATCTTAATCTACTGATAACTCATTGCAGAAGGAGAGAGGGAAACTTGCCTCAAGTATAGGACCAAAGAGATGACCTAATTCAAAGTCACAGGATAGAGTCCAAGCTTTCCAATGAGACATCGCTAAGACTTTAGGCTTGTTGAGGACAGAGATCATATCTTACTTTCATGTACATTCTTTTCAGGGTCTCACAAGGTCTCTTGATATAGACTGGAGGATGTATGCATAAGAAGCTGTTGGCCAAGTACCTGAAAACCAAGCTCCCAGCAGCTAGCCCAATGTGAAGAACTCCAAGAAAAAGAAAAATGAAAATAATGGGTTACAAATATGTCTTCATGGATTTTTACAGTGAATGAAGAAATTGGCAGTATGTTAGCAAAATGTCAAAGAAAACCAAGCAAAGGGGAAACAAGTGAATATTGTTAATTCCAAGAAATCAAGTTGATCAAGGAATTAAATATTAATCATACAGTCTTACATTAGTAGATGTAAACAATAGTTATAAAATTAACAATGTAAATAAGTTAAACTCTAGAAATTTGGATGCACCAATATTAGATGTATGAAAGGAAGAAAAGTGTATGCACATATATGTTGCTGCCCGTAGTAAGAGAGCTAAATCTTCCTCTAACCAGATTTTTTTTAAAAAGTCAATAGATAATTTAAAACAGAAAAAAAGAAATAGCATATTGACGTGCCATTTAGAAATGTGAAGAGATATTAGCAAAAGAACAACAAAAACAGTCAGAAGAATCAGAAGTATTTAACACTCAAGAGTGAGCTCAAGGGTGAAACATAGGCTACTGTTTCAATGACAAGCATTCATATTTACATATTATTAAAAAGACATATACATGCACAAATATATGCATGTTGTGGGCTTTTGTCTGCTTATATGTGTATTTACACAGAAAAAATCAAGTAGCATTGCAATATTGGCATAGCATTTAATACTGTGGTGGCAAAAACAAACACAACCAGGAAAGTTTCAAGTCTTTAACTCTGAAGAGCAAATTCAGGAGCAACTGGAGACATAAACACATACATGTGCATATGTGTATCATGTGTATCGTGATGGTAACTGAAAATTATGAACATCTATTACTTCAATAAAATGAAAAGATAAATAGAAAGAAACTCATCTGCAGCCAAGAGCCTCAAAAACAGCAAAGCAAAACACCAAAGACTTGATATAACCAACATTGCCAGACTCAGTCCAAATGGCCCTTCCCCAGAGGCCCTGGATCATCTAGTCCATCACGAGTGTCTGGGCTCTGGGCTTCATCCAGGTGCACTTAACAAACTAAAGAGCAGACAAGGAGTCTTATAGACAAAGAGGGAAGCTAAGACCGGGGGGAGGGAAGTTTCTGAGGCTTCTTTGCACAGTGGTTATGCTGGTCATCACAGGAAAGACATTAGTGTGACACGGACAAGTAAAGCATCTTTTGAGTTGTGCACACTCCTCTCTCTGCAGCACACTTTTTTTTTCAGAAAGCCATCTTCATCATCACTTAGACCACTGAAAAATAAACTCCCTTCTCCTGCTTCCCTTCCCTCCTCCAGATAGATGACAGGCTGGGAAGAATAGAGACCTGGTCAAAGGTGACTATAGCCATTCTTTTGGTATAATGTGAATCACAGACTTTGGGAGACCTTTTTCTCTCTCTCCATCTGCTACCTCACCTACCTAAACAGGTCTTTGTGCACTTACTAAAATGTCTCCAATTGCCTTCTAGCTTCTAATTTCCACCCCCACCCCAGACACTTTACCTCTTCAAACACTACTTTTTCCTCCTCCTTAGCAGCCCACCTCAGTGTTGAGAATTTCAGTTGGGTATTAAGCAATCGTTTGGACTAAGCACGTCTAATTAAGATGAGAAAATAGCACCATTTATTAAGTGCTTACTGTATGCCAGACTCTATTCCAAGCATTTACTCCTGACATTTATTAACTCATTGATTCCCCATAATCACCCACTGAGGGACAAATTTTTACAGATAAGGACAGAGAGGACCAGAGAGTTTAAATAACTTATCCAAGGCTCATAGCCAATGATAATCATAATGGTGGTTAGCATATTTCCTGAGCACCTTTTATCACAAAGACACTGTAAGAAGTTAGGATGATGTCTGTTCTTCAAGCCGCACAATGACTCCATTTTTTAGTTTTGAAGGTTAAAAGTGGGGTTTCAAGTGAGAGCAAAAACTCCATTAAAGGCTAGCAAAGAGGGTGGTCCTGATGAGAGAGCTCAAACTTCAGGATCCACTTTGTGGAAGAAGATAACTGGCTCCCAGAAGTTGCCCTTGTGTGCTGTTGGATGTGCAACCCCCATTCACACAAATCAATATAATTTTAGAATGTAAAAACGTAATGCAACGAGTGGCACAGCAACTGCTCTACAGAGAGCCCCTGTACTCCAGTGTGTCAGCTCTTATATACCAACCATACTGTCTTGGGGGCAGTCCCTTCAGTTTGCCATCACCATCAAACTTTGTTACTCAAATTTCTTTTTGGTATAAGTTCAGGCCCTGTTGAGGAGAGGTTTCTAGACTTGGATAGAGAATGATTTTCCAAAATCAATCTATCCATCCCACTTCCTGTAGAAGCAGAGTTTGATTTGTAAGTGGGTGCGAGGGAAAGGACATTCAGATTCTACAAGTGATCACTTCTGCTCCCCATCAAAGCACTCCAGTCAGACTGGAGATGTAGTTCAATGGTAGAGCACTTGTCTAGCCAATGCAAGGCCAGAATCCAGGCTCCAATACTGCAAGCCAATAAACAAGAATAAACAAGAACCAAAATAAAGTCCCAAAGTATTCCTTTCCCCTCTTGCCCTACACGCACGCACAATTAGTTCAGGCCTGGAAGCTCTGTCTCTAGTAGAAATGTTTTGTTGCCCCTAGGGCATGAGTTTTGTCCCCAGTCCTACCATCTGAAGGCTTCTGAGAATCTGGAATAGCCTTGTCTTGGAACACTCAAATGTCAGAGACCAGAGAAAAGGTGACATCTTATGCACCCCACATAATTGCTCCTTTCCCACAAATATTCTTCATCAAGAAGCCTTGACTCTAACAGATGGACAGTCAAAGCTTGGTTCTGGTTCTGGCTCTGCCTCTGCCAATAACTAGCTGTGTCAACTTAGACATATCACTAGAAATGAGCTGTGACCATTAATTTGCTTATGACTATGAGCCAACTACATCTCCCCAACCCCTGAGCTGCAACTTGAATCCTAGACAATGGTTGTTAAGTAAGCCACATGGGTGGTGGGAAGTTGGATTCAAACATCTTTATCTCAAACAGACCTGCACTCAAAATCCCAGGTGTGCTCTTGCCAGTAATAAAACACAGGCAAGGTTGTTGACCTCCCCGACCCACCCTTTCCTGATAAACAAGCTGTGTCCTGCTAAAACAACAGCCCTACCCTCGCCTCTCTGTAAATGATGTCTCCAAAACAAAAGTAAAAAGCTTTATCCATATGCACACTAGCACAGATTGAGTAGTAGTGCTGTCTGCCAACATGCAGTTTCCAGCTCCAACTCCATGGGCTAGATGACTCCAAGCCATTTGACTACTCTGCCACTGTAGTGTCCACTGCAAAAAGGGGGACAAGTATTGCACATTTCACAAGGCCTGCATAAGAATTAAGTAAGATGAAGGATGTGACTGACATGACTGGGATAGCACCCTTCCTTTTCATTCTCTCCTTTCAGCTCTAAGAGCCAAGCAGCAAGTTCTGCAAATCTGCCACAAATGTGAGCAGAAAAAGGTTAATATCATTAATCCATATGAAGGGGAGCAAACAAATTGTTAATAAAAACAGAAAACATGGACTAACAATTCACAAACAAGCATTACAAATGACTTATAAACAAGAAATACAAATGTCTAACCAAAGGAACGCCAATGAGAAGCTGAGGTTAGATCATTTTTCAAGCAAATTAGTCTCACATTTTTTGTTGAGGATATAAACTAGAATAATCTAGTAATTTGAAAGAGATTTAGTAGTGTATGCCCGTAGCATTAAAGAGGTTAATAATGTGATTCTGTAAGTCTAGTTTTAAACTTCATTCTGCAGAATGAATGTTTATACTTCCATTTGTATGCAAAACAAAGACAGAGTCATTTTGTGTAGATGTTTATGTAAGCTTACAGAGAAGGAGAGAATATACACAAAATTGTTAACATCTGCGACCTTAGGGCAGTGGAACTAGGAAAGACTGAATAGGAGGATTATTAACGTTCTCTTTCTAAATCTCCATATTGTTAGATTTGATAAAATAAGCATGCATCATTTGTGATTCAAAAAACTCAGCAAAGAACAGGAATAAGGAAAAAGAATTGAGATAGTCTTTATTGGCAAAAGTCATACATTGGAAACAAATCTATGACCAAAGGTATCCATCACAGGATTATTTATAATTGTAAAAAGTTGGCAGTAATGTAAATATCAACGGTACATGGCCTGTTAATTCAATTATGTAACTTGTGACAGAATATCATCCACTCATCAAGGATGGAGCTTATGAATATTTAAGTACATGAAAAGGTACTCAGAGTGCCAGCAAGTTAAAAAGACCTACAATAAAATATTAGGGGACGATGTGGCCACAACAATATGGGTATTATTAAAAGAGCCCAGAAAATAACAAGTGTTAACAAAGATGTAGAGATTTGGACCCTTGCTCACTTCACTCCTGGTGTGTATGAAAAATGGTGCAGATTGCAAAATGTAAGAATGGAGTGGGAAATGACACAGCTGCTCTGGAGAACTGGGAGGCAGTTACTCAGTTAACTATAAGCTGGACACAGTGGTGCATGCCTGTAACATCAGCACTTGAGGCTAAGGAGGGTGGATCCTGAGATCAGGGATAGTCTAGGCTACATAGCAAGACCCTGTCTCAAAAACAAACCAACCAATAAAGTTTCAGCATGGAATTATCATATAACCAAGTAATTCTTCTCCTAAATATATTTAAAAGAAGGGAAAACAAGTACTCCCATATTAGTAGAACAGTATTTGTAACACACATTATTCACAATAGTCAAAAAGTAAAATAGTTCAAATATCTACTAAGAAATGAATGAATAAACAAAATGTGGCATATGTACAAAGGAATATTATTCAGCCATAAAAAGAAATAAAATACTGATAGATACTAAAACTTCGATGAACTTTAAAAGCATCATATAATATAATAAGACATACTCAAGGACAAATACTGTATGACTCCACTTCTGTATGTTATCCAGAGCAGTCAAGTTAAAAGAAATAGAAAGCAGATTGTTGGTTGCCAGGGAATAGAGTGAAGGAGAAAAGAGGATTTATTATTTAACAGGTAGAAAATTTTTGTTTGGGAGAATGAAAATGCTTTAAAAGTAGTAATGAAATGGAAATGTACTCAATGCCATTGAATTATATCCTTGAAATGCTAAGTTCTGTTACATATGCTTTATAACAATGAAAAACCCCTAAATGTCTCTAGGCCCCTTTTCTCTACTGTAGTTCTTGTTTCTAACAGTTCTCAAAGACCGAATTTTTAATAAGCAAGGAAAACAAAGATTCTGATTCTATTATTTGAAGAACCAACTAATTTTGAAGAATTAACTTGAGTTGAAAACTGAACAGACATACTTCACCTTTCACGAGTTAGCTGGGTAGATGTGCTAACGGCTTCAAACCAAGTAAGATGGAGACACCAGTAACATTCACACTACCACATGCCCTTGTCTCACATAGAATGTCATGGGCTACCTCTTCCTTTCTGTTTCCAAGGCAAAGACGAGGCATCTCAGACTGGGGAACTCAATAAAATCCTGGCATGGGAACTGGACATCTAGAGTCCAGGCAAGACATCATCTGGCTTTTAGGTGACAAAATCTCACTGCATTTGTTTTCCCTTTCGGTTCTACCAGCTTCCAGTGTGTGCTGGGGATGTGGTGGGGCTCCAGCGGGCATTAGGCCTGTGTAGGGCATCTTCTCCTTTTCTGCTCTATGGCTGATACTTCCAGTAGATTGAGACTGAGAAACTAACAGAGATACCTTTTCTTAAGATATGTAGAGCCATGCTCTTCCCTTCTTCTTTGCTAAGCCTGCAGACAAGGAAGGCACAAACCTCCCCTCTTCCGATCTTCCTGTTACTATCCTAAGAGGACACCTCAGTGATTGCCACTGGGTCTTCTTTTGAAATCAGATTTTAATTGATTTTTTTGAGAACTTCCAACACATGTACTGTATTCACATCACTTCTACCCATCCTTCATCCTATAACTCCTCCCATGCTATTCTTACTCCCCAATTTATGACCTCTTTAATTATTATTGGCACATCCATACACATACATATATAGAAATCTGCTAAGTCCATTTAATGTTGTTCCTATGTTTATGTGTTTAAGGCTGACCACTTGGGATTGGATAGCCTATCATGAGGCAAAATATGGCTGCCAAGAGAGGGAGAAATCTGTTGCTGGATCTGAAGGACAAGAAACAGGTACTTTGAACAAAGAGGTTGCTGTTGAATCTGAGCTACTCCAGAGGGTTCCCTAAGTTTCCAATAGGTTCTGCCGAGCATCCCATACACCAGCCCAACTTCTCACCACAGTCTTTTCATAGCTGGCAGGGCATTGCCTCCAACAGCTGATAGAGAATATTAATGTCTTCTTTATACATTTGTGCACTGGGGAAAGAACGAGGTTTTTTAACCCAGCTCCCTATCCTATGTAACTCAAGGATGTCATTTCTTCTTGCTGAACCTCAACTATTACATTTGTAAAATGGGAATAATAATGGTGCTTTCCTGCTAAGAACATTCTCAAAATTAAGTTCCCACACACACATTGCCTAGGTTTTCAAAAGCTTGTTTTTTTAAAATTTTTTTTTTACTTTCTTTTCTTATTCCTTTCTTCTTTGGAGCCAGCTGGACTCATCTTTTGGCCCAAAAACTTGTGGCTCAGATTCCAGATCCCAATTCCAGAATCCATTTGAACAAGAACTTTGGCTGTGGCAACCCTTCTCCTTTTGTAGTAGCTCCTTCTTGCCACAAGCCTAGCCCACTGAATGCCCTTGCTCTTCCCTCTAAACCATACCTGACTCAAGGTCTCATAAATTCAGGCTTCTCTGAACTCTCTTTTCTGAGCATGAACTGATATGTCATTCCTCGAATAGATCCTGGTCTGTATACCCTGTAACCACAGGGAGGCAGATGTAACCATTTTTCAGGGTCGTACCTGACCATTGTTGGAGAAATGTGTTTGTGGGCCCCCAGGTTGTGCAGAGTCTCCAGAAGGAGAGGTGGCTCCAAGCATTCAGCACACACCTTCAGCTGGCATGCCACGTGACTGAGAAGAGCTGAGGGTCAGGTTAGTTGGCCACTCTACAGAAGCATGCTGCAGGTAATCAGCCTTGGAGCATGGGGCTCACAGAAGACCTGCCCCAACAGTGAAGTTTTTCTAAGACAACTCCAAACCCCCGAGTCTCAAGTGTTGGCCTCCATCCCCAACCACACACAGTAGAGCGGGTGTACTTTTTCTCTGAGGTACTAATGTCTACAGAAGGCACCAGCACACATTCACATAGTTTAGGAGCACCCTTCCAGCCTTCTTGGTGTATTCAAAGAACCTTGACTCTCTTTTGATCTTGGTCCCATCCACTTCTTATCTTTCCTCATCCCCACCCCATGTTCAATGGACACTTCCAGCCAGAACAATATTGGGTGGGGGGTTGCTGGGCGCCTTTCCTCCCTCTTTACTTCCCACAACCCCATCTTCAAGAGATACCAGTACATCCTTCCTGAAGGTTCCCGTTGCTATGGTGACTATAGTAGTCAGGCCACCAGCTTGTAGGAAAGATGGGAAGTAGCCATGAAGACTAGGGGATGTGTGTACCTGTGTGTCTATGTATATGAGTGTGTGTGCATGCCCCGCCTATATATATGTCTGCCCTGGGGAGGCTGGAGAAAGGGGAGAAAAAGGATAAGAAAGATCAGAGAAAGAGAGAATGGAGGGGGAAAGGATCAAAAGAAGAGAAGATCAGAAGATAAAAGAAAATCAGGGCAGGAAGAGAAATGGAGTGAGGGAGATTAAGTGTGAGTAGAGTGTGAGGGATGTAAGGGGTGAGGGGACGTGGAGGTGCCAAGGGCAAGAAATATGGTGCCAAGAAGGGGAGGCAGGGGAGGCAGAGAACGGTGTGAAACCTGCAGTAAAAGTTGGCAGGATTGGGAAGTTGGAGGTAGATTGGGGGTGGTATGGTGCCATTCTGCTGTTGGAGATAAACAAAGTAGGACAGGAGGTAATCGGGTCAGGAAGACAAGGGGTCAGTTTTGGGATATAGCAGAGGTGTATAGATACATGGATGAGGGTTAGAGAGTGTAGTTTGGGAAGGGTCAAGGATCATAAAACACTGTCCGGTTAGTGCTCACTGAAATCTGGATAAGAATGTTGAGCATGGACTACAGTATAGGCAGAATAGGAGGGAGTGGGTCAGGATGTAGGTCAAGGATCTAGAGGTATATTTCAACTAGTGACTACTTTGTCACTCCCAGCTGTAATTTACTAGCCCTTGTCCCAGCTATAAGCATTGCCTCTTATCTGTGCCTGCTCTTAGATGCTGCATCCCTGACCTCTTCTAGATCACCATGTGTGCAGTCCTTAGTGATAATGAGACAAACTGCTATGGATCTGGAGGCCCCGCCCCTAGGGCCAGCTTTGCTGTGAATCCCAGGAGGCTGCTTATTAATGGCTTCCATTTCCCTCTGCCTCCAAACAGGGGCCGGGGGCCCCCTTTCTAGCTTTAAGAGTTCTGGGCCAGAGAGAATGCCTGGGCAATAATAAGAACCACCACTCAACTTAAGACTCTGCCCTTTGCCCAGTTCAAGCCCCTTGCTTTTAGTTCCCATTATCTTCAGTGTTAGCCTGACAGCCCTGCTTGGCAGGAAAGCTGTGGCAGGTGGGAGGAGAGAAGGCAGTGACGCAAAAACAGCTGCCAGGCCAGACTGGAGGAAGAGCAGGGCCCCAATGGGTATGGGCAGAAGGCAAGGTGCTGGCTTTGGCAGTCCCCGCCCTCTCCCTCTGATGGGGTGTTGAGGCCAAACCTCTTTCCCTAGCCTCTCCCATCCAACGCTATTGATCAGGGAGCAGGCTCTACTTTAATTTCTAACCTTTGTTCTGAAGCAGACCTCTGAGGTCACCCGATCCAATTCCTTCCTCCATGCAAATAGAGTCCTCGAGTCATCTCCATGGCATTTCACCCAGCAGTCCACTTGTATTGGGCCAGATACTTCCTGGGGATAGGAGCTCTAAGGCAGTCTGTTCCTTCTCACAACGAAAAACAGAAGGGAGAGTGTCTGATGTGCTAAGCCTAGATGCTGTACAGACTTTTCATTAATACTGAACTTACAGAGCTTTCCTGATGAATAAGCCCCATTTGACAGAAGAAAAAGTGAGGCTCAGAGACTTGAGGTTCATAGGTTCAAGGTTACACTGGTAAGAAGGGAAATCTAGGTTGGAATGTAGGACTTTCTGTGAAGTCCCTCGGGGCCAATCAAGAGATGCATACAAGGACAACTCCTTTGAGGCATTAAATCTGAGACCATACCTTCCTGAGCTCCCTCTTTCCCAAGTCAAACTCCTTTAATTCTCTCCGGGGAATTCAGGCTCTAGCCTCCTTCTCAACCTCATCAGTTGCTCCATCCCATTATCAAACATGCAGGCTGCCAGGTGGGTGTCAGACAGTCTGGAGTGGATCGGCACTAGCCCATCCTTCCTCAACTAGCTGATTAGTACAGCTAATGGCTACCAAAAGAACTGACGATATCCCTCCTCTTGGGCCTCTCGGCCTTCTTGGAGGAATAACTCTGAGAAAAGAAGTCAGAGTTTGCTCCCATGCCCTCATTCTCCTCAACCTGAGTGTTCTGAACAGAGAGGAGGAAAGAGACAGAAGTGGGAGAGGCAATCAGCAGCAGGCAGGGGCACGGCAACATTAGGAGGATGGAGATCTGGGAGTGGATTTGTATGGTAACCCTGGGCAAGGCCGAGGGAGCGACAGTGTGTGTGTGTGTGTGTGTGTGTGTGTGTGTGTGTGTGTGTGAAGGAGGAGGGGATTCACGGGGAAATAAGGAAGTATCGTATCATCCTCAGACCTAGGAGAGGCCAGTATGGGGATGGGCATTGGCTCGGGTTAGCCTCATCTCTGTTATGCGAGAGGAAGTCAGTCTCACATTAAGGAAATGTTGCAGCTGGTACTAAATTGGGAGGTGTCACAGGCAGCAGCGAGGACAGGTATGATTCTTGGGGCCCTGTGTGGACCAAAACAGGGGCAGATATCTCAGAGGCAGAGAACGGGGTTTCTAGGGTCACATCGGAAGGATCTGACCAAGGCACTTAGAACAAGGGCCCTGGGGATAGGGGGTCACCTGGCTCAAGAACCAGTCTCCAGACATGGTTTACATACGTAGAAGAAACCTTCTTATCCTCCTAGGATTTCAGATTGTCACTTAAGAGGATTGTGGGTGTGGGGCGTTATCCCCATGGGATCCCACTTGGGGTGTGGACTGGAAAGGAGGGCTCTGAGCTCAGGGGAAGGCTTGGTATGGGTGAAGAAGGCCTTGATAGGAAGCCATGGCGAAAGGGATTAGCATGAGGACAGGGAGCTGGAGTACTAGAATTCCTGCTTGTTGCTGTGGGGCAAACTGTATGACCCTTTTGTACCTCAGTTTCCTCATCTGTAAATGGAGGTAACCTAGGCAGTTGTACTCTTATAACATACGTGAATGACTGAAATATTACATCTATGCTAGGTGTTAAATTCCTAGTATAAAATGCTACTAGCCATGCATTCCCATGTAAATATCACAAAACACTGAGGACTTTGGCAGGGCAAGGGTATTTTTCCTGCATTACAAATGAGGAAACAAAAGATTAGAGGAAGTGAAGTAATGTGCCCAAAAGCAAACTGCTAACTAGCCCTTGACAGCGGTGATAAGACCTCTAGAATCAGAGAGAACCACTGTCTCCTCCGACACCAAGCTGCTTTGTATCAGCAACCAATGCGAGGGATTTTAATTTAGTGTGAGGTCAGATGGAGCTTGGAGCCAACTATAACAGGGAGAAAACCCCATAGAAAAGTTGTGCCATGGTTTTCATTCATTTTGGAGATTGAAAAAGAACGGTTGTGGCTATAGGCTTGGAAAGAGGACTGCAAGATATGGATATCATTTATTCTGTCTGCTAGGGGACAATATCTCTCTGCTCTCACCGAGGGTATGTCGGTGGCAGGCAAATAGACTTCGTGTCTCTAGCTCTGTATGACAAAATATGTCTTTCCTCATGTGATTGTATGTATGTCTCTGACACCATAGGGAGATGTATGTGGCATGGTGCCTGCTTCAACAGCACTGTTTATGAAAGTGGCAACCTCACTGTTTCTCTGGATGACTTAGTCTGGAGTGTTGCTGGTGGGGCATGGCTGTGTATGTTTGTCTCTCTGTCTGTACACCTTTAAGAAGTGGAATATCTCATTTGGTAGTGTGAGGCAGTGAGTCAGCTGAGGCTGAGCGAGGCGGGAGGAGACTGCTAGGTTACGAGAATAGGAAAAGGGAGAAGGAGAAAGTGAAGTCAGGATCTAGGAGCTACTCCTTCCCTCCCCAGTCCTCCACCCCAAATCCCTAGGGGGCCCACAGAGAACAGCAGAACCTTGCAGAAGTCCACAGGAGCAACGCTTGCGGGAAGTGCTTGTTACCCTTTCTCAAAGCCTGGGGAGGAGATGATCTAGACCAGGGGGCAACTGCCTTACTCTCCAGCTGGTGGCCCCCAGCGCCAGAATGTGTGAGACCCACTTGGTCTCCTTGTCACTTGACCTTTTTGACCTTGTTGTGCTCTTTCTTCCCAAAGCAGGCCACCTGGCCAGGCAGGAAAAAAACAGGGAAGCAGCTTCAGGCCCCAAATGTGCACAGCCCCACCTACCTTCTATACAGAAAAACCCGACTGAGGGTCAAGAAATTTCTCAACACCCAGTTCTTCCGGAGGAAAGTCCCTTCTACAGTTGTCTGCCCCCTGGTTTCTTCTAGGTGTCCATCCCTAGCAGCCAGAAACCCAGCTTTTCCCGTCGCCAGCCAGGAGCACTGGGAGTTTTGTTTTGTGTTGCACCAACCTTCCATGGCCCCTCCACAAGCTGGAAAGCCCTGTTCCCGGTGCATTCTCTCATCAGAATTCAGAAGCCTACAGGTTCCCTCCTTAAGAGAAGACAGGCATCCCTGGGCTCCCCTGCCTAGGATCTGGCCAGATAGCTCAGGTCGTATAAGGTCAACAGTGTGGTGTACCCTGTCAACAGGCGTGGCCTGGCCTCTCATCCATTGGCAGGAACCAAAGGGTGAGGATTAGATAGTCAAATATTCTTCCTCTTGCTGTACACCTCCCTCCTTCACGGCCAGTCCCAAAATTAATTCTAGTCGAGGAATGGGGTTCAGGGCCAACCAGGATTCTGAAGACTGCGGAGCACAAGCTCCCAATCTCCCCTGCAACCACTTTGCCAGTCCAGGGCCCTACTTCCCCCTCCCCTCACGCGGAAAGGGAAGCAGTGTGCCAGAAGCTCCAGCCTTAAAAGGTTCAAACCTTAAACTCGAAGAAGTTGACCCGAATCCCCACGGGTCCCTCTCTATGGAGGGGTTCTGGGTGACACAGTGCTACACTGGGAATGGTGGGAGTGGTGCAATGGATAGAGAGGGAGACATTTTTCCCCCTAGTCCCACTGCCACAGAAACTGCCTCTACGTGGGTCGCCAATCCCTACCTTGCAGCCTTTCGTGCAGGACCGGATAGAGTACTCTTCTGCCTGCAAGTATTTATGCAGCACGAGGTCGAACTCGTCATATTTTTCCTGAGCATGTCGGTCCAGTCGCTGGTATGCCTCGATGCAGTTGCTACATACCTCCCAGGTCCCGGAGCTCGGGCTGGCCACTACGGCCAGCAGGTCCCCCAGCAGGGTGTCCAGACTGCAGTCCAGTCTTTCTGGCCGGTCCATGCCAAGCAGCAAGTCCCAGACCGTGTAGGTGTCGCAAAAGGAGAGAGTGAAGTTCCGAAAGTGGCCTTTGAGCAAGTTCTTTTTGGCGGTGGGGAACTCAGCTGGGGTACGGGAAGGGGCGTCAGGGGGCCGCAGAGGGGGGGCCGGGGTGGTCGGTTCAAAAAGTCTCTGCAAAGATTCCAATTTGGTGCAAGCTGCGTCCAGCCCCTTGGGCTCTGGGACGCCGCCGCAGACCGGCCCAGGGCCGACGGCGGGGGCGGCTTTGGTCAGGTTGCTGTATCGCGGGCCGCAGGTGCCCGAGGACGCGCTGGGTTCGCCGGACGACGGCGGTGACAGCGGCAGCACCGCGCGAGGAGGCACCGGCTGCCGCTCGCGGCCGGCCCCCCAGGGCGGCCGCATGGTGCTGCTCAGCTCCCTGGCCCGGGGCCGGGCCCCCGCGCACAGCCACAGATGGTCAGCGAGCAGCACGGTGAAGAAGAGCAGGGACGCCAGGGACAGTCGCCATCGCTGCGCCCGCTCAGAATCGGCGCAAGGTTTGTCGCTCGACCTGGGAGCCCAGCAGCAGCAGTAGCAGCAGATACTCAGCGCGGCGTCGTCTTTCCCGGGCCACATCCAAGCGCCCCTGAACATATTTCAGGGGGGTCCGGGCTGGAGGGAGTAGGCAGGCGCGAGGCCGGACGGCCGTCTCAGGAAGGCGTGCTGCGCACTGCTCCGCGCTCCTCAGCGCCGTCCAGGTTCTACCTCGGGGGCTGCATGGCGAGGCAGGCCAGCTGGCCCGGGGGCCCCCCGCTCAGGCCGGAGTCGCGGGGCGCTCTCGGATGGTCTCCGCGCCCCTCCCGCGCTCCCTTGCTGGCAGCCGGGGCGCCGCCGCCCGACCCGCTAGGCGCAGCCCGGCGTCCCGGCGGGGGGCGGTGCGGGGCACTGGGGCGGTGGCGGCTGCGGCGGAGGCGCCGCACTCCTCATAGTGTCGGGCCCCTCGGCTGCCCCGGGCTCAGCGCCACTTCACTCTGTGCCACCGGTGCCCTCCCCGGCTCGCACTCCGTCCCGGCCGTCTCGGCTCAGCAGCGCGGCTCTGCGCCTCTGAGCGCCGCCGTGCGGGCCCCGCCGCGCTCCGCTCCGCTCCGCTCCCGTTGCCCGCGCCGCTCCTCTCCCGCCCGTCTGCCCGCTGCCCGCTGCCCGCTCCGTGCAGCTCCCTGCCTCGCTCGCTCGCTCGCGCTTCTCCTAGGCCGGCCCTTCGGGCTTCGCTAGTGCTCTGGCCGTCTGCCGGGGCTGGTCCCGAGTCGCTTCTGCTCCTGCCTTGGCACCCGCGGCTCCCGGAGTTCCGGCTCGGGCGGGCCACCTGGCTCCCCGCAGCGCCCCAGACGCCCGGACGCGGACGCCCGGGCTTTACTTAGTGCGCCTCTCGCTTCCGCCTCTGCTTCGCACCGCTGTGGCGGCCGCCCAAAGGCATGGCCCCTTGGCTCCCGCTGGCCATGCCCCCTCAGTCTGTCGCCATCTTCCGCTGTGCGGAGAACACCTTGAGAGCCCGTGTGCGAGTGTGTTTGGGGGGGAGCAGGGCGGAGAAAGAGGCACCGGGAGGAGGAGGGAACGGGACTGGGGCCCCGACTGCGCCTGCGCCTCAGGACTCCCCCCTCCCCAACCCCAGCCCCCGCCGGCCGCAGCCTGTGCTGTTTGGGGATGTTTCCAGTCCACCCCCAACTCCATTCACTTCAGCGCCTCCGTTCATCCGATCGCTCCCCGCGTGCACACGCCACACGCTGAGTCCCAGGCCTGGCGCTCCCCTTCCCCCCACCAAGCCGGCGCCCGCCTCCCTCCCCAGGACCGCCCCTCGCTCCCCCCGAGGGCTAGGGGACTTCTGAGGGTGATTCTAAGAAGCAGGAGGCATCCTCCTTAGGTTCTTGCTGCCTCTGTGGGTAGCGGTGCCCTCGTCCTCTTGACTAGGGGACACTGGAGCCGGTTGCAGATCGGACCGGTCCGGACTCCCTAACTCTGCTGACGCCCTCACTGTCCTGCCTGAGGCCAAGGCTGCCCTGGTGCTGAAGGACAGCTCCCAGTTTAGCTGCGGAACAGTGCTGAGCTAGGAGTGCGTCCTGAAGGAGGCAAGGCAATGCACTAAGACCGGTAGTAGTGGTGGGGTGTCGGTTTTTTTGCCCTTAGGAAGATTTCCAGCAGCCTCCCCCCAAACCCCGTCCTAGCTTCCTGGCTCCCCCTACAGGCTGCTGAGAATAGCTGAGCGCCAGAGTTAGAGAAGCTGCGCCGGGTGGAGCCATGTGCTTGGGGCTCATAGAGTCACATGGCTCTAGGAACTCGGACATACAAATGTCCTGCCGCGCTACTAACCTTGTTTGGACTTCACAGAAATCTCATATCTTCAGTGGTCTGCGTTCTTTCTTCATTCCATTTCCTCTGTAGTTTTTAAGGGATCACTGAGGCAGAGATTCGTCACTAATCATAACAATGGAGAAAAGAGTCTTTATTGAGCAGCAATCAACTTGCTAGATACTGCACTCGGCACTTTAACTTGCTTTATTCTTCTAACCTTACTTATGAGATGGATGTTAGCGTTGCCTTCATTTGCATACAAGGAAGCTGAAGGTTAGTGTCCTTAAACCGCCCAAGACAACCAGTGCATCACAGACAGAAACCCGGGGAGTCTGGCCCTAGAACGCTCTACAGTTCCAAGAAGGCCATAGAAAGATGAAGGAATAGAGACACAGACCAGCCCTAAAGGAAATGACAGTCTTTGAAATGAGGAAATGAGACTTACATATTGGCTAGTAGAATTCATGGATAGAGTTCAAGTACTACTTCTAAAACTGACCATGCTTGTCCACACTTTGGCAACGCGAGGGGATGCCAAGGGCTAAATGAGATGGGTGGGAAGTGTTGGCACTACTCAGAGGAAAACTGCAAAACATGCTTGGAAATTTTCTGAGTTGGGGTTGGGAGTGGAGCTGGTCCCTAAAGAAGTGGCGAAGTTGGGCGGGTGAGTGAGAAGGATATTCCAGATGAAAGAAATGAGAAGGAAAATTTTCAGGGGTAGAAAGCAGCCAGGTATGTGTGTAAATGTGGTAGTTTAGACTTTAGAGGCAAGGTAAAGCAAGATATGGCAAAAAGAAAAAAACTGTCGGACATTCACAAGACCTATTCATTCATTATATTTGAGCACTTCCTGGACCTACATAGGATACTGTACTCACTCAGACACAGCCTTGCTTTGGGAGTACTTGCAGTTGAATTGGGGAAGTAGACATTAAAGAAGGAATTATAGCCAAATATGAAAGAATACTATCAACGAGAGGTCTCCTTTCCATAGAGAGATGAATTAGTCAGCTCTGAAAGCTTTCCTCACAGGCCGTTTTGCCATGGCCAGGTGAGTTGGCAAACATCTATAGAGAATGTATTAAATTCCAAGTGCCATACTGCATAACAGTGATATAGATATGAGTACAATGTGTGTCTTAGGATAGAAAGGTTAGTTGAAGTGCTAAGGGATAAATGAAAACAGAAAGTGGAGAAAGTGATTATGAAGGATATCACAGGAGAAGGGAAGTAATGTATAAGGGTGTAGAAGCAAAGATAGAAAAGTTGTGTTAGAAACCTACAGAATAGCTTGCTGTGGCTAGATGTAAAGTGGGAACACTGCCAAAATGGAGACTGAGCATTTTGCGGAAACCTAATCGTGAGGTTCCTGGACTTTATCCTAACCAAGGGTACCTGAAGCCACAGAAAAGGATGGGCGATTTTTGCAAGGAGATATCGTGACCAGATTTGTATTTTCAAAGGATTGATTTGGGTGAGGCATGGAGACTGCATTGGCAGGGGCACGACTGGCTGCAAGGAGACAAGTTAGAAGACTGTTTAGGAGTCCAAGTGAGAGACACTGAGGACTGGATAAAGACAGCATCAGCTGGAGTGGGAGAAGAAATGCGCTTGGGAGGAGAATGAAAGAGGTCTGATTAATCAAAAGGACCTGGAACTGGCCTAGATGTGAGGAGTAGAGACAAATTCTGTGAAGAAGAAGAAGGGCGAAACTAAAGAGCTCCATTAGTGACACCAGCAGACCTGCTCCTTCCCACCTAGGAACTGTCTTTGGAGTTCTTCTCTGTTTAGTCTTTGAAAGATTCAATTTTGTGATTCATAAAGAAAGCTAATGGCTACAGATGCCTAGTTTAGAGCTCATTGGCAGGCCTGTGGTGATTGACACCCTCTCTTGCCAATTGAAAGAGCAACCTGCCTGGCCTAGGCTATTAGCTCTGAGCACCTCTGGAGCTTTCTGTGAGAAGTCACTCAGGCAAGACTCCTTCTATCCCTGTATACACAAGGAGAAAAAGTGTCTCATAGAGGTCCATTTATCAGAGGAGCACAATATCACAATGGCTTCCACACACAAAGGAGAAGTGGTAGCACACCAACAGTCAGAGGACGATCTCATTCTCTCACTTTAGATTACACTGGAAGGTGGAATGGGGGTGGGGAAAAACATTGGCCTCTGCTGGAGCAATGAAGCTAAGGTGAGAAGCGGGATTGGAGCACTCTGATCCCTGCAACCGGTAGGCTCCAGTCAGCCTTCTTTTCCAGCTCTTGCTCTCTAGATGCACTCTAAGCAGAGACCAGAGGCTGAAGGATGGCCATGCTTGAGGGGATACACACTATCCAGGAAGAGCATCCTCAAACTAGACAACTTGGAGTAGAGGGAGGAGGGAAAGGTTTCCATGGTAAAATACTTACAATAGGAAGAAAACAAAGTGAAAGCTGTTTAAAGAGATCAGGTCTTTTAAAAGTCATGGGCACAAGCAGGAAAGATGAGCATGCAACAAAGGGTGAATTTAAAAGGAGTGTCAGGGTGGCTAAAGCACAGCGTGAGTTAAAGTTTGTCACACTCTGTGTCACATTGCGGGACACCTTCTCTTTCCATGATCTGAGGAATTTTTTTCTGTCTACACCCCACACCTATACAAAGATGAGAAAGCTTAAAGTAAACACAGTGTACCTCAACTCCCAACCTGGAATACAGCATCAGTTTGTCCTTTTACTGCTGTTCCGAGTTTGGTCCCAAGTTTCCCAATTCTCTGCCTTATTCTCCCCATTACTTCTGAATTCAACCTTGAGTCTCACATCCTATACCCAAGCTCCAGCTTCATACTTATCGCCTAGCAAGACTCAGTCTGGTCATGCTCTTTTACCCTGCCATCTAGGGAGGAAGTACTGACCCTGATCCTGAACCTCAACTCCATTGCAGATGCCTCCTGGCAGGACCAATTGCCTACATATATTTCTAAGTAGCCCTCCTTTTTGATTTCTAGAGTCGTGTTTGCCATCATTTGGATCCTTAGTTTGTTATTACTTTGTTCCAGTTAGAAATGTCTTTGGGCACAAATAATAAACAAGTCTACAGTTGTAGCTTAAACAGATAAATATTTATTTGCTTCATTTAACAAAGTTTCCTCAGTTCAGGGCTACTGGGGATTGTTCAATAGCATTCTTGATACCAGGGCTTTTGTCAGATGTGGTGGTGCATTCCTACTGTCCCATTACCTGAGAGGATGAGCCCGGAGGATAATACAGTTGTAGCTAACCTGAACAGTATAGTGTATATCAACCCTCACCCCAACAGAAAGAGCCCTGCTTTTTATTTCTACTATTCTTCATGTAGGCTTCCATTCATTTGCAGTGTGCTTCAGGATCGCAAGATAGCTGCTTCAGCGCTGGGTTTCATGCCTGCATTCTAGACAGGAGGAAAGGAACACACTGTATGGGAAGAAGACTAAAGGCAGAGTTCAGTTAACAGAGCCTTTGCTTCTTAATTCACAATGATGTCCTGCATCCAGTGACATTCACCTGCACTTCTTCGACTGCAGCTAGATTATACGGACATTCTGAACCACAAAGGAAGCTGGGAAATACAGTATTTTATTTTATTTTTTTAAAATATTTTTTGCTTAGCACATTGCTGCTCTAAACACTTGTGGTATTCTGTAACTAAGGAAGATGAGGAGAATCATTAACGGACAGGAAACTGGTAGTATCTTCCGTGACCTCCAACCATCAACAGCTTGCCTGTACTGTCTTTTCTCTGTAACTAAACTCTGTCGATATTTGGCTATGATTGCTGCACTGGACTTTCTCCTAGCAATTACAGCTGGTTTGTTCCTCTAGCATAGGATAGAAGAGACCTGCCTGGTTTAACAACAGCATATGTGAAAAAGACCTTGATTTGATTGTAAAGTCAATGTGAGCCAACAGAGTGATGATGCTGCCAAAAAAGCTAATTAGATTTTTAGGCTGCATTAATAGAAGTATAGAACCAGAACAAGAGAAGTGATGCTTCTGTCCTTCCCTACACTTGTCACATCCTACCTGGAGCACTGTAAACCATTCTAGACAGCCCATTTCAACTGGGATACAATGACAAAGTGTAAGATGTCCAAAAGTGAGTTACTAGGGCTGGTGTAACAGCAGCAACACCATATGGAAAACTGTTGAAAGCTCTGGGCACATTCAGTCTAGAGGTAAACAAACTCAAAGGAAAACACAGCATAACAGAAGGTTGAGAAGTGCTCACTTAGGTTAGGGTCCAAAGCCTTGAAGATGCTAGCAATCAGAATGGCATGAAGTGATTAAGTGAGAAGTCAGGAGGGAGGATAAGCATCAAAATAAATATTTTCATAGAGCATAACACAACTCAATAACCCAATACTGTTTTATGTATTTGTATATACTGTCACTTAACTTTCCTTTTCTTTCCAAAAGAAATGGTTTACTAGTATATAATAATTATATAAAATAACAGATTTCATTATCATATTTTCACATACATAAAACATACTTTTATCATATTTGCCCCTCATTGTCCCCTTATATTCCCCTCTACCCCATCCTCCTAGTTTCTCCCAAATAATCCCCCTTCTTTCTCATCTTCCTAAAATATAGATTCTGTACATAAGATAAAATATAGCATTTTTCTGAATTCTGACTTATTTTGCTTACCATGATTATCTTCAGCTCCATCCATTTTTCTGGAAATGACATAATTCTGTTCTTTTACTAAATAAAAAACTTCAGTGGATGTGGTGTGTGTGTGTGTGTGTGTGTGTTGTATTTTTTTCTACTGATAATTATTCATTGATGGGTACCTAAACAGATTCTATAAGTTGTTGTGCATAGTGCTAAATATGGGTGATGCCCCTTAATTTTCTATGACAATAATTCTGCAAAGTCGGAATTATTATTGTCTCCATTTTCCAGATGAAGAAATTGAGGTACAGATAGGTTATTTGTCAGAGGTCACACAACTAACAAGTGCCTAAAGTAGAATTTAAACACATGTAGTACCACTCCAAAGTCCATGTTTACCGTAGCTCCATTCAGAAGAGGCAGGTTGTGGCTAGTCTGACATCTCAGTTAACATTTTCCACTTCTTGATTATTTAGTATTAGTCTGATGTATGCAGGACTTAGGGGTATAGAGTGCTATTTTAAGGTCTACAGCCTAGATTCCAAGTAAAGATCTAGAAATCTTCATAGTCAGAAGTTATAGAAGTAAATGTCTATATTTTAGCTCCCAGTGTGCTCTTCCGTTCTTAATACGAGGAAGGTAGCAGATCCTTAGATAACTTACAGAGTGGCCTCATTCCAATATCCACTTTAGGACACAAAGGAGCAGAGGTGCCTGTCCCTTAGATTGCTAGTACTCCAGAGCCTATGGGGTACACAGTCTGAAGGTACTACAGCTTCCATCAACTCTGGCAGAGCACGACACAGACACATTTCTAGCCACTGGACTCAGGCCCAGAGTGACCCTCTTCAAAGCTCCTGTGAATAACTTCATTCTGCCATACATGACAGCTTCCAAAATGTAAGCCCTATATCTCCCCTCATACTCATTCACAAACTGTTCTGCTTTTATCTTCAGTCATCTAGGCTCATTTTTTTCTCTACCTTCTCAAGCTGCCACTCTTTCAGCTCTCCCCAACTGGTATTCTCAAGACCTTTGGCCTAACTGAAACCTAGCTCTAGTTGGAGGACTCTGCTTCCCCTACAGCCCTCCTCTAGGAGACCTACTAGTTGTCTTTCTCAGCACTGTGTGGTCCTCTAAAGAGATGTGTTGAGATCCTAACCTACAGTACCTTATGAAGTACCCATGAGCTTATTTAAACGTAGGGTCTTTGCAGATGAGACCAAAGTAAGATGAGGTCATACTATAGTACAGCGAACCCCAGTCCTATGATAAACGTTCTTAAAGAAAGGAGAATTTTGAACACAAGTGTGCATAGAGACAACACAGTTATGTGATAACAGAGGCAGAAATTGGAGTGACGCTGTTGCACATCAACGATTACTGGTGGCCACCAGAAGCTAGAAGAAAGTCATGGAAATATTTTCCCCTTGGGACCTCTAGAAACAGGCAAGCATTCAAATACCCAAACTCGAAATTTATGGTCTCTCAAACGACAAAGGAATAAACTGTTGTCTTAAGGCATCCAGTTTGTGGCAATCTGTTAGGTCAGCTATAAAAAAAAATACACCTACTCTTTCAGTGAAGACTTTGGTTTCTGTCTCCCTTCATTCCCCACCTACAGTCACAAGGATTGCCATCATATGAGATGTTATCAATGTGTAAGTTGATCTTCCAACCATCACCTGAGTCTCCTGATTCTTAAGTTTAATCATGTATTCCTCTGCAGCTCAGTTACCTCCCCTGACTGCTTTGCAGTCCTACTAACAATTTTAAGTGCCTCTCATTCTCCAGACTAACTTTTTAAAGGCTTCTTCACTATTTTCTCAAACCTTCAGTCCCCATGTCCACCTTCTTACTCTTAGCAGATAACCTTATCATCTTTTTCATTGAAAAAAATGCAAGTATCATGCAGCACCTCATTTTCCTGCCACTGTATTTACACATCGCCTTATCTCTCTCCTCTGTCAGGCCTCTTGTCTGAATTGGTGAAGGATATCCTTTCTTTTCAGGGACCATACTTTCCATGGGTGCTTCATAGTTTATGTCTTCCTAGCTTCCCCATTTCTCTCCAATATGGTAAACCTCTTTCTTTCAAATGGATGTTCTTTAGGGTGAAATAGTCCCGCCTATCTTATCCTATCTTAAATAATGCCACACCCAAGTCTGCATTCCTTGAGTTATCAGTCTTTGCTTTCAAAGAAATTTCTCAGAAGAGTTATCTCAGCCTACTCCAACTTCCCATAAACAGCTAGAATCTTCTTTCTCCAAAGTCACTAGTGACCTTCAGGTTAGTAAACCAAAAGGATGGTTTTGTAGTGATATTCCATTTGTATTTTAATAAATAAATCTTGCCTGAAGATCAGAGAGTAAAACAGCCGTACAGATCAGGCAGTGAATGCACACACCCTTAATCCCAGTATCCACACTGGTTAGCCATAGAGGCAGGGTGGTGGTTGTGCATGTCTTTAATTCCAACATTAGAGAGGAATATAAAACAGGAGGAAACAGATATCAGCTCAGTCTCATTCTGAGATCCCTGGAGGTAGGATTGCCTTTTTGGTTTGAGGTACAGTTAAGAGCCAGTGGCTGGCTGCTTTGCCTTTCTGACCTTCAGGTTGAACCCCAATATCTGTCTCTGGGACTTTATTATTTGTGATACATGTTTTCAATTCTTAGTTTATCTATATCTTCAGCCCATTTTTCCCTTGTTGAGCTTTCGTCCATTAATTTCATTTCTTTGTTTTCTACTACTTCTTTGAGAATGTATTAAGGTATCCTTTGGGGCCTGTTTCTCTCTCCCACTGATCTGTATCCCAGGACCCTTTTCTACTTTTTATGATGAGATAGGGGTTTCACTAAGTTGTCCAAGGTAGCCTTGAACTCAGTCTGCAGCCCAAGTTGACCTTAAACTTCAGTCTTTCTGCCTTTGCCTCCCAAGTCACTGCAACTAAATGTTAGGGTTCTCAGAATCTGTCTTTCTTATTTTCTACTATTTCCTTGGGAAATCTCATGCATACATGCTCATGGTTTGCTTCCCACATTTTGTATTTACTGAGATGATTGAAGTATGGCTCAAATAAGAATGCAAGGCTAAGCCATAATCTTCTCCCTTAGAACTGGGTTCTCTGCCATTTCCCTCTCTTTTAGTTAATGGCACTCTCAAATAACCAGTTATGAAATTCAGAAAAATAACCACCATCTGAGTCCCCTCTTCTGCATATCCAGTCTTTCTGTAAGTTTTCTGTGTTTGGAAGTCTTTAGTCAAGCCGTGCATATGTAGTTGCACTTCTAGATACCAATTTTAGCATGATCTTCCCACCTCTCTACTCACCCATCTTCATGCTCTCTTATGTTCTCCCTGTGTTTCTATTTCTCAAAAATAAGAAAAACAACACAACACAAAACAATGAAAATCAAAACTGAAGAAGAAGATCAATGATAAATTATACACAAGGAAAACAAAATGTGCACAAGAAAAAAACCATGGAGTTTGTTGTGTGTTTGCCTGCTATTACTGGGCATGGGCCTGCCCTGAAGTGTGCTTGATCTATTTAGTGACACTTCAAGAGAAAATCAGTTTCCCTTTTCCAGCAGCTATCGATTGCAAATAGCTTCTATATTAGGGGTGAATGTCCATGTGTCCATGTGTCCTCATGTCCATGTCCCCCTCTCACTACTGGATACAGTCTGTGGCTTAAATCTGTACAGACCTGTTTGTGCTATCACATTCTCCATGAGTGACTGTATATCAGTTCTGTTTTATTTGTAAGGTGTTGTCTCCTTGGAGTCACCCACCATCACTGGTTCTTACACTCTTTCTGCCTCCTCTTCCACTAAATCTCTGAGCTTTGAGGGGAGGGGTTTGATGAAGACATACCATTTAGGACTGGGTGCTCTGAAGGCTCTTACTTTCTGCACATTGTCCAGTTACCTCCAATCATTTTTTTAAAAGATAACTTCCAGAGTAATGTTTTTAAAAGTTAAACCTCATAATATTATCATGTTGTACCAAAAATCTCCAATAGTACGTATTACTTTTAAAAGGAGGAATTATTAATGTGGTCTACAAAGTCATGTACAGTCTCGACCAAACTCTTCTCCACATATTACACTTTCCCTCATGGTAAATGCTCTTCCTTTCTTCATAGCATTTATTTGTATTTTCACTCATATTTGTATAATTCCTTGGATAAGTACCATCTCTCCCACTCTATTCCAAACTCTGTAAGAGTAAGAATCATCTCTTGTTTTGCTTCTCCTCATTTCTCTTTTGCAAAGAGCAGTGCCTAACACATATTGCTCCATGTTTATTGAAAGAATGAATGAGTTAGTGAAGAGATGCATCAAGTTAAATGATCCATCATGTAGTAGGGCTTTACCCTAATGCACTTGCTAACGTGACTGTTGTAATAATAAACATGAGCTGCAACATGATTTCCTATGGCTGCCTCCAGAGTTACCGAGTGCATGGAGACAGTAGCTCCTGCAAAGAGGATTCAGACCCTCTTGCGCATAACTGGACACAGGTGTACCTCTAAACTAAATCCCCAGCCTTTAGTTAAGTCTGAGTGCAAGTTCCCACATTGCACAGCAGAGAGAGAAATGAGGTGCTATCTGTGGAAGAATCAGTTCCTCGTTGTACTGTTGTGGTGGTTTGAATAAGAATGGCCCCCACAGACTCATGGATTTTAGTGCTTGGTCATCACTATTAAGAAGTGTGGTCTTGCTGGAGCAGGTGTGGCTTTGTTGGAGGAAGTGTGTCACTAGGGGTGGGTTTTGAGATTTCAAGAGCCCAAGCCAGGTGCAATGTCTCTATTTTCCTGCTGCCTGCTGATCCAGGTGCAGAACTCTCAGCTCCTTTTCCAGTACCATGTCTGCCTGCTTGCTTCTTATCATGAAAATCATGGACTAAACCTCTGAACTGTAAGCCAGCCATCCCAATTAAATGTTTTCCTTTATAAGAGTTGTTGTGGCAGGCAGACCTGGGTTAACACCCCAGCTTAATACTTGGGTGTCTCTTCCCAGCAATAGAAACCCTAACTAAGACAGCTAGGTAATTCTTGGTATTTGGATGTTAAGGAATTGTAAAGCTGAAGTGTTGTCAAACTAAATAGCACAATGTGGGGCTTAGTTTTCACCTGGGTGTGGGCTAATAAATTGTATCAATTGTAACTGAGCTCTGAGGACCATCTTTAGAAGAAATGTATTATTTATTGAGGGAATTCAGGCTTGAGTGGGGGTGAGGAGGAGGCTATGAGTCTGTGGAAGCTGGGCTGCTTTGGGCTTTGCTGTGGTCCTTTCTTCTCAGAGTGCTTCAGGTAGTTCTTTGTGCTGATGCTTCCTGCTGCCCACACTGTGTCAGGAAAAGTCAGGGTTGGGCTCTGTGGCCCTCTCAGGCCAGAGTGTTAAAAAATAGTGACACACACCTGAGGCTCTGCAGGGGGCCAGCAGGGGCCATGAGACAAAGACAGAATCAGGTACTCTCTACTATGACTTCTTCCCAAAGATCTTTTTCTTTCTGACCTGGAGGTCCCCGTGTCCCATTTACCAAGGGAGTGAAAGTGTTAAGGTCATAAATAGCTCCAGAACCCTATAGGGAGACTAAAGATTCAAAGGTCCAAGCTGAAAGAGTGTCTATGACCTCGTTCCCCATGGAGCTTCTTTCTTCAGTCTCTCTTTTCACATAGTACTTTGTCATAGGTCAACAAGAGAACTACCCATGTAGACAGAGGTGGACTTCCTCACTAGCAGCGGGTGGATGGGTCCTCACCAGCACCGCTGTGCAGATCCTCTTCAGAGCCAGTCTGTAGGCAAAGAAAGGCCCCATGACTCTGTCCAGGCCAGAAAGCTCCCTAAGCATCCCATTTCATTGTAGCCAGGGATGCCGTCTCATGGAGGTGGTGATAGGTGGGCCCAGGTGAACAGAAAAGGAATCCTATCTTCCATAAACCAATACAATATCACTGTTTTCCCTATCTCCTGCCACTAGAAAAGCTGTCTGTAAGTCTTATGACTGCAGACTTGGGTGTATGCACTAGAGTCCATGGAGGTTGATCCATTCGTGAACTGGAAATTTGTTCCCAATGATGGTTAGTTTGGTTGAAGTGGACTCAGAGCTTCAACTCAGAGCACCTCCAAGAACCTGTTTTTCCATTGAACCTGGCGGATAGGAGGCATAACCTGATACATGCTGCACTTTGGCCCTGTGGCTTTCTTGTGCCCCCTAGGGCCTGTGGTTTTTCTCCTGTGATTTGGGCCATTATCTGTTTTTTTGAGCTTGCCTTTTTAATCTAGCCTGGTAGGCTTTAGTTTATGATTCTGAGAGTCCCAGACCTCCCACCCTCTTCAGGAAGCAACTAATTATGTGTAGTGGATACAACATTCACTTTGGAGTCAGGCAGACCTGGGTTAACACCCCAGCCTATTACTTTTGTGCACCAATGATCACAGCCATTTTCCCATCCAATAAAACGAGGAAATATCTGCTTTATAAGGTTGGTGTGCACTTTAAACATGATAGCTCTATAGTATGTTATACAGAACCCTTGGTACATATTAGTCCACCTAAAGCTATTCTTTGTAGGACAGGATAAACACTCCATTTTCCTCCCCTCCCGGTGTCTTTCTGTGCTGTTCTGTTGCTTGAGACACATTCACAGGCAGGTTATTAAGTCTGAGTCTCTGCTGGGAGGAAACTCCCCAGAGGGGATGATTTCTATGTATAGCTTGTGGGTTGAGTGCTTCTTTTCAGCACCCAGCGCAAATAGCCTCAGAGATCTAGATTCCTCATGCAAAGAAGGGAGGCCAGCACAGCTTTGCTTTAGGTGAGTATAAGGAGGACTGTATATGTGTAACTGGGTAAGGGGAGTGTGTTGTATATTAGAGAAGAAGTGACTCCCATCTTCAGAATAAGGAAAGTGCAGAAAATAAGTCAAAATGAGCTCCCAGTGGCCATCTAGGAGATAGATTCCGAATACCAGCTATCCTGTCCCTGGAAGATGGAGCCTTTGTCATTTTACATTCATTCCAGTGTAACAATTTACCAAATGCAGTAAATGCAATGTTTTTTATTTTGCGACCTCTGCTCTTCTTTGCTTTCATGGTGGTTAGTAGATTCCTTTACCTGAAGATTGTCTTTAGAGTCAGCTGTGGGGAGTGTGTTAAAATGGTTTTTATCTCACTCTAACCCAAAGGAGAAATGTATTTCACACAAAGAGATGGGCTGTTACCAGCAGCTTTAAGGAGAAAAGGAAGGGACTAGGTACCTGGGCCTGTCGTAAGGAAGTCAAGGAATTGGCCTGAATCTGGCACATGGTCAGGAAATTTAAGAGAAAACACATGTGAAAAAAACATAAGACATTTCTCTGAGAACCTGAGAACCCTCCTTTGTTGATCTTATCGAAGTTCCTATCTGGACCAGTTTGTCGCATTATCTACGTGACCTCCAGAGCAGATGATGTCTGGGGCTTGAGTACATTAGTTAGCAGCCTTTCTCTTCCTGTTCTGAAATCTTAGCTTTCATTTTGACTTTCCTAGTTCAGAAGTGCTTTTGGCTTTTAGCTCATTCATAAGGTTTAAAGAGTCAAGTCTTTTGAATTTATAATAAACAAGCAAGCACGTGTAACTACCCTTATCTTCCCTAAGACATTACTTATGACCTGTCCCTCTGGTGTATCAGAGCAGGATGGAATGCTTCTCAACAGCAGCAAATTACATCCTCACAATACTTGAATACCCTAAATACATGAGCTGTAAAATTAAGAAGGTAGATCTTCCATGCCAGAAAGGCCCAGCATGGTGAACATGAAAAAAGGTTGTTGCCAATGTGATCTGGGACTGAAGTTGAGGCTAGGAGAGTTTGCCTTAAAATATCAAAAGGAGGGAACTAAAATGTATGACTGAGTCAGTTGGGAAAGAATTCCTATGCACAGACACAGTGAGGGTGGAGCTGAATTGTATGCAAATAACAGGTTCATTTCTTACCAGACATTTCTCTATTGTAACAGTCCCAAAGACTGTCCTACTGTCGTGGAACCTTCCTATTCTTGGACTTCTCTGACTGCTTTTTGGATCAGTCCTCTGCCCGCCGGGTCAGGTTCGCGTTGGCCAGCAGGACTGTGATGTAAGTGTGGAATGGGGCTGATCCTAGACATGAACTGGGGCACCCAAACAGCATAACCCAGGGGTTCTTAGTCTAGGTTTAAGGTTCTGTAAATTGGACTCTGCTGCCCCCCCATGGTAACCGAGGTTACTTTTCCTCATGTGGGGTGACTTCTGAGGAATGGCCATCAGACTCCCACACGTATACGTCTACTCACTTCGCCAGTGTCTTTATTCTACACAGTACCTTTAGGAACATGACTTCTTCCTGGAAGAAGGGCAAGACAAAACTTAATAAAGGGCTAAGAGTGTTGAGATTTGGGTTGTAGCAGAGGTGCTGATGTCCCCTCTGGTCTGCAGCCAGACTCGTCATCTCTGTGCTGTTCTGGGGATGTGGAAAATGTTCAGAGAAAGGGGAGGTTTCTAAGCACTAAAAATGGAACCACTCCTCTTAGATTCTTCTTATGTTCCAAATCTGCAGCCTGAAGCTCCTGAGGACCCCAAACACTCAGCACAAAGGAATAGCAAATTTCCAAATTTAACTTAGGAACCATTATTTGGATTCTACATCTCTTTGCCTGGTAGCTCTGAAAGATCAGAGGTGGTCCAGAATTCAAGTTGTCCCACATTCTACTCTCTGGTCTTAGTATACCTTTGGGCATTGTGGTGGTTTAAATGAGAATGGCATCTATAGGCTCATATATTTGACTACTTGGTCCCCAGTTATTGAAACTACTTGGTAAGGATTAGAAGGTACGGCCTTGTTAGAGGAGGTGTGCCATTGGGGGTGGGCTTGAGGTTTCAAAAATCCCACACCAGCTGGGTGGTAATGGCACACTCCTTTAAGCCCAGCATTCACTCAGGAGGCAGAGGCAGGCAGATCTCTGTGAGTTTGAGGTGAGCCTAGTGTACAGAGTTAGTTCCAGGACAGCCAAGGCCACACAGAGAAACTCTGTCTCAAAAAAACAAAACAAAAATCAAAACCAACAACAACAAAACAAAAACAAAGAGCCCACACTATTTCTAGTTAGCTTGTCCTGCTTCCTGCTTGTGGATAAGATGTAAGCTTTCAGCTACCCACAAAGCTAAACATAGACAAGAATTATGGGTTAATTTAAGTTGTAAGAGCTAGTTAATAATAAGCCTAAGCTAATAGGCCAACCAGTTTATAATTAATATAAGCCTCTATGTTTCTTTGGGAATGAATAGCTGCAGACCAGACAAGACAGAAATTTTTGTTCACAAACTACTGCTCCAGCACGATGCTGTCTGCCTGCTGCTAGGCTCCCCACTATGATGGTCATGGACTTTATGAAACTGTAAGCCCCCCCCAACAATCTCTTTTTTCTTTTATTTTTATTTTCTTTCTTTCTTTCTTTTTTTGGTTTTTTGAGACAGGGTTTCTCTGT
>JAQHUG010000094.1:5041465-5064046 GCA_028555095.1 Dicrostonyx torquatus | reverse complement strand
ACACCAGGGATCCCCTCTAGAGACAAGTCTCTTGCAAATCCTAAAATGACTCCCTTAATGTAAATATCTTATTCCCTTCTCCAATATACACCCTTCCTCCATCTCCACCCTCCCACTCTCCCAAGCTCTCCCCAGTTCTGAGGAAGATCAATTTTTAACTTTCTGAGAAACCTCCATACTGATTTCCATAGTTGCTTTAATAGTTTGCACTTCCACCAGAAATGAATAAGTATTTCCCTTTCCCTCCATCCTCACCAGCATATGCTATGATTTATTGTATAGGTCTTGGCTATTCTTACTGGCATGAGTTGAAATCGCAAAGTACTTTTAATTTGCATTTTCATGACCGTGAAGGATATTGAACTTTTTAAAAAGTGAGTGGATCCGGGGGAGGGGGAGGAGGTATCTTGGAGGAGTGGAGGGAGGAGAAATTGGGGTCAGGATGTAACGTATGAGAGAAGAATAGAAAAAGTGTTTCTCAGCCATTTGTGTTTCATCTTTTGAGAACTCTGTTTAGTTCATGCCCCAATTTAATTGAGTTGTTTTATTGAGAGCATTTTTTAAATAAAATGTTCTTTATATATTCTATATAATAAGCCTCTATAAGATGTATAATTTTTTTTTCCTTTTTCTGTATGCTGCCACTTTGCTCAAATGATGATATCCTTTTCTGTGAGAAGCTATTTAGCTTCAAGGAGTTCTATTTATTAATTGCTGCTATTAAGGCCTGTGCTATTGGCATCCAGAAAGTCCTTTCCTAGGCCATTGACTTCAGGCCTATTACTTACTTTCTCTTCTGTTCCTCAGAAGATATTATTGACAAAACATAAAAGTATGCCACAGACTGGAACAAAATTTCATAAGAAATATGCATGACAAAAGATTTTTCATGAATATATAAAGGATCTCTATAAATCATTGATTCTCAACTTGGTGTGACTTTTTATCTTGGGGATAGTTGACCATGTCTAGAGATATTTTTGGTTTTCAAAATTGGTGTGGGGAGGTTTGTTTCTAGTATTTCATAGGCGATAGAGGCAGGGATGCTGGTACACATTTTACATTGTACAGGGCAGATACATACAAGAAAAATTATTTGGCCCCAATAGCAATAATACTTCCACCCAGAAACCTTATTATATAAATTAATAGCAAAAGAATAAACAGTCTATTTCCCTTTTATTGAAAATAGATTCTTTTCTCACATAATATACCCTGATTATGGTTTCACCTCCTTCTACTCCTCCCAGTTCCTCCCCACCTGCCCTCCTGACCAGATCCACTCCCTTTCTGTCTTTCATTAGAAAAGTGCAGGCTTCTAAGAGATAATAGAATACAGCAAAATAAGATATAAAATGATAAAACAAAAATTATCACATCTGATCTGGACAAGACAAATTAGGAGAAGAAAAAAGTCCAAGAAAAGGCACAAGAATAGGAGACTAATTTGCACACACAGATCAAGTAGGGCGAGGCTCTAAACCTTTAGAGACCCCCGCTCCAGATAGACTTCCTGCAGCAAATCTGTACCACTTACTGTTTTCACAATCTTCCTCCAGCAGTGCCACCAACTGGGGACCAAGTATTCAAATATATGGGTCTTCGGGGGATTTTCTTTTTTTTTTCATTTAGACCACCACAGCTAGATAAAATAAA
This sequence comes from Dicrostonyx torquatus, assembly GCA_028555095.1. Lineage (NCBI taxonomy): Eukaryota > Metazoa > Chordata > Mammalia > Rodentia > Cricetidae > Dicrostonyx > Dicrostonyx torquatus. Next base: position 5,062,390 of record JAQHUG010000094.1, on the reverse strand, counting down.
ATTCTTTCTTTCTGGTGCTGTATATCAAATCCAGGACTTTGTGCATATTAGATAAATGTTCTACTGCTACCGCAGTGCCGAGTGTAAAACAAGATTTTGAAGATATACTTTTCTTAAATTAAAAGACTTAATACTATAAACACTGTCCAATTTCTCATAATTAGCCTAAAAATTAGAAACATTCTCAAAGATTCTAAGCATTTTGAGGAAACTTATCTGAAAGAAAAAATATTAAAGAACAAAGGATATTTTGAAGCATAAGAAAGGATTTACCCAATCATACACTGAAATTCATTTGGACTTACAAATAGGCTGGAGAGACTGTTTGCTCATTACAAACAAACACTGCCCTTGCAGAGGACATAAATTTGATTTTCAGCATCCATATTAGGCAGTTTACAACTGCCTGTAAGTACAGCCCCAGGAGACCAGACACCTTTTTGTGGCCTCTAAGGTACATGACTCACATACACTTACATAAATATATACACACTTAAAATCTTTTAAAGCTATATGTATTTTTAATTTCTTTTTCTTTTATTTTTTAAAAAACTATCTTTTTAATTTTACATACCCATCCCAATTCCCACTTCCTCCCCACCTCCTGCTCCTTCCACCTTCCCTCATACTCCACCCCCCATCCACTCAGAGAGGGTAAGGCACATTACTTTGAAGAAGAACCAAGGCCCTACCTACTATATCTAGGCTGAGAAACATTATCAATCCAAAGAGAATGGTTTCCAAAAAGCCAGTGCAAGCAGTAGGGATAAATCCTGGTGCCACTGCCAGTGGTCTTGCAGTCTGCCCTAGCCATACAACTGTCACCACATTCCGAGGGCCTACTTTCATCCTATGCTGGTTCCTTCCCTGTCTGGCCAGGTGATGGGCTCCCATTAGCTCAGATAAACTGTTTCAGTGGGTGTCCCCATCATGATCTTGACCTCTTTGCTCATGTTCTCACTCTTTCTGCTCTTCAACTGGACTTTGGGAGCTCAGTCCAGTGCTCCGATGTAGCTCTCTGCCTTTGCTTCCATCAGTTGCTGGATGAAGGTTCTATGGTGACATTTAAGATATTCATCAACCTGACTACAGTTCAGGCCCCCCTCTCCACTATTGCTTAGGTTCCTAACTGGGATCATTCTTGTAGATTCCTGGAAATTTCCCTAGTGCCAGGTTTCTTGCTTGCCCCATAATGGCTCCCTCAATCAAGATATCTCTTTCCTTGCTCTCGGGCTCTGTCCTTCCCCCATCTTGGATTATCCTGTTCCCTCAAATTCTTCTCCCTCCTTCCCTTCTCCCCTCTACCTCCCCTTCTGCCCTCCCTTTTCTCCCCACCTCCATGCTCCTGTTTTTCTCAGGAGATCTTGTCTATTTCTCCTTCCCAGGGGGATATATATTTGTTTCTAACTGGATGTCATCATGTAGAAAAATGAAAATAGATCAATATCTATTCCTATGCACAAAATTCAAGTCCATATGAATTAAAGACCTCAATATAAATCTGACCACACTGAACCTGATAGACGAGAAAGTGGGAAGTAGCTTTCAATGTGTGGGCACAGGAGACTACTTCCTAATATAACAACAGTAACATAGATACTGAGGGCAACAATAAATAAATGGGACCTCCTGAAACTGAGAAGTTTCTGTAAAATAAAGGACATAGTCAATAAAACAAAAAGGCAGCATAGTGAATGGAAAAAGATCTTCACCAACCCCATATCAGACAAAGGACTGATCTCCAAAATATATAAATAACTCAAATAATTAGACATTAAAGTACCAAATAATCCAATAAATAAGTGTGTACAGATCTAAACAGAGAATTCTCAACAGAAGAATCTCAAATGGCTGAAAGACACTTAAAAAAATGTTCAACATCCTTAGCCATCAGGGAAATGCAAATCAAAACAACTCAGAGATAGCATCTTACTCCTGTCAGAATGGGTAAGATCAAAAACACCAATGATATCTTATGCTGGAGAGGATGCTGAGTAAGGGGAACACTCCTCCATTGCTGGTGGGAATGCAAACTTGTACAACCACTCTGGAAATCAGTATGGCAGTTTCTCAGAAAATTGGGAATCAACCTACCTCAGGACCCAGCAATACCACTCTTGGGCATATACCCAAAGGATTCTCAATCATACTACAAGGAAATTTGTTCAACTATGTTCATAGCAGCATTATTTGTAATAGCCAGAACCTGGAAACAACCTAGATGTTCCTCAACCAAAGAATGGATAAGGAAAATGTGGTACATTTACACAATGGAGTACTACTCAGTGGTTAAAAATAAAAATGGCATCTTGAAATTTGCATGCAAATGGGTGGAACTAGTAAAAAACATCCTGGGTGAGTTAACTCTGACCCAGAAAGATGAGCATAGTATGTACTCACTTATAAGTGGATACTAGCTGTAAAGCAAAGAATAATGTGTTTTTGGGGTTTCTGTCCTGCCCGGTTCCCTCAGTCATTAAGTCCCAAAGAAATCACAAGAGGTCTACATTAGCTATAAACTGATTGGCCCATTAGCTCAGACTTCTTATTAACTCTTGTTTTTGAGACAGGGTTTTTTGCTGTAGTTTTAGAGCCTGTCCTGGAACTAGCTCTTGTAGACCAGGCTGGCCTCGAACTCACAGAGATCCGGCTGCCTCTGTCTCCTGAGTGCTGGGATTAAAGGTGTGTGCCACCACCGCCCGGCTTCTTATTAACTCTTACAACTTATATTAGCCCATTATTCTTGTCTATGTTAGCCATATGGCTCGGTACCTTTTTCAGTGAGGCAGTCACAACTTGCTTCTTCTGTGGATGGATCAGGACTGCAGAGGAATGGGCTTCCTCCTTCCCAGAATTCTCCTGTTCTCATTTACCCACCTCTACTTCCTGTCTGGTTATCCTGTCTATACTTCCTGTCTGGCTACTGGCCAATCAGCATTTATTTAAAATATAATTGACAGAATACAGACCATTCTCCCACACCAATAATGAGAGCCTATATTCCACAATCCCAGAGAAGCTAAGTAAACAAGGAGAACCTTAAGCTACATTTATTAAATATTGTAATATTATCCCAATAATAGAGAGTTCCTTAGAAAATCTAGAAGTCAGCCCCAAATGATAAATTTATGTTGTTAAAGGACTCAATTGCCAGTTACCAGGCAAAGTAAGTATTGATATATCTAGTTAGTTATTTAGAAATTAAATAAAGCTCTAATAATGTCTCACTCCTATGGCACACAAAACTTTGGTATAACAATGGAAGACATAAAAATGAATCAGTAAAAGCAGCAGAAGGAAATATGAGTGAACGTTTTTTATAATCTCATGGTACCAGAGGCCTTTTGGGGCATGATATGAAACGCATAAACCATAATGAGAAGATTGACAGATTTGACTACATAAAAATAGAAATTTTCCATATAGCAGAACATGTCATAAGCAAGATTAAAAGACAAACAAAATGTTTGGAAAGAGTCATATAAAGGATAAGGTTTCTTTTTTATCTCACAAGCTATTAACAGAAGTATAAATACTCCAGTGGAAAAGTGGACAAAGGACACAATTAGAAAAATCACTAAAGAAAAATAAGCACAATTGGTAAAGCATTGAAATGCTGTTCAACATCACATTTAAGAAAATTGAGAATAAACACAGTGATATTGACTTTATCATTTTTGGGTTATGGAATATTTTAAGGTAGTCTTTGTTTTCTGAGACAGCTTTATATTTCCAGAAATAAAATGAAATTATATTTCTGAGTCCCCATATACCCCAAAACCAATTTACCCTATTATTAATGCTTTACATGAGTATGATATTATTCACCAAAATAATGAGCTAGTAAAAGCATTATTATTGCTAATGTTCATACTTGAATGAAAACAAAGAAATAAAAAGGAAGGACATGACTCTTTCTAAGTACGGTGGAGGTAAAGGTTTATTGTAGATATTAGAGAGCATAGCCAGAGGCAGAAATGTCTGGGAGAGTTCAGAATGAACATGCTTTGAGCTGGGGCATGTAAGGAGAGCAGGGGAAGCCAGGAGACCAGGAGACCAGGAGACCAGGAGACCAAGAAGCCAGGAGGGTAAATGGTAAAAAGAAAAACAGGACTAGCATAGCTAAAATGTCTGGATTGTATAGAGAAGAGTTGATAAGGCAAGGTGGGAGGATGAAGAGAAGAACCTCTGGGCTGGAGAGTTCAGAATAGGGGCAAGGTATGTCAGCCACACTCTTTAACACTAGGGACTGGGGGATGCTGGGATAATCTGACACCCAGGTCCACTTTGATATGGTAAGTAGGCACCATAGTTATCCTGTTTTCCTGGGTTTAAAACCTAACAATACTTTATTTAGATTTCCCTAGTTTTAAACCCAATATCCATCACTCTCACCTTTCAGGATCTCACTAAGAATAGATGGCATGCTGACAGCATCTTTCCTAAGTTCTTTTCGGCTACAGCAATCTCTCAGATTTCTTTGCAATTTTTTTTTAGCATCAGTTAGGTATTTTTCTAGGACCTACACTATGGAATTTGTCAAATATCCTTCTAAGCTGTAAGACTGGATCATGGATTACCAGAAGGAAGAGTATAAAATTAAAGTACCATTTTATGACAAAGTATAAGGATACATATTATAATGATTTCTGTCTGTTGCTGTTGATCTTGTCAGGGTAGTATTGTTAGAATTTGCTATTTCTTCCCCTACCCCATGCTATTCCACTTGGAAGGAAGTCACAATGGCCCACCCACACTTAGAGAGTTGGTCATTGTGTTCTCCTTTCTTGAGGGTATAGTACCTACATAAATGTTAATAATTATTCTGCAAAGAATACTTGTTTCCTCCCTATTTATTACCTTATCCTATATTTTTGTCAACATAGAGTTGCAGATATCTATTTTGTGGTTTAGGTTATGATCAGGTACTATTTTATTTCTTTTCTTGCCAGCTTGATTCTAACTTTAGCCATTGGGAATTCTTTAAGCTGACTCCTGGGTTTCTTTTGAGGCCTTGTGCCCCAGGAAGGGGGAGAAGGGGATGAGAGATAAGTTTTCAGATCCCCTTCTCTGCCCTGTTAAGTTTCTTCTTCCTGGCTATTACAACAGGGTCCTTCCAGGTTAGATCCCAAAATAAGCAACCAGCAGTCATTTCAGTACTAGAGACCTTTCCAGCAGGTGTCCACTTGGAAAGAAATGGCAACCCCATCCCTGTGCGAGGGGGACACATTGATACCTTGGACCAATAGAGGAAATAAGAGGATCACCAGGAAGAGGGTGCTTAGACCCCCCAAAAAGGCTAGCCCCTTCAGAATCAGTGGAACCCAGCTCTGGAACCCCTTCTCTACTCCAGAAGTCTGTACCACTTGCCAAAGCACTTCACTCTCATTTTGCTCTCTTAATAATTTTATCTCTTTAAAGTATGTATATGTATGTATATCTCTGTGTCATTATGTACACATGTTAGAGGCTAGAGGCATTAGACCCCCTCTCCTAGAGCTACAGATAGTTATGAGTCATTCAACGTGGGTTCTACAAAGTAGTAAGAGCTTAACTGATGAGGTATATGATCTAGTGTCTTTTAATTTTTTAACTCAAGGAGAAAAAGAACCAATCATCCAGCTTTAGCCGGTACCACTTTGCCATAACCTCAGTGTATGTGTGCGTTTAGCACTTTCTTAATTTGTGACATTATAAAATGCTAGGCTTTCATTTTATGTCTTTCCCACTCCAGTCCTAAAATCACCCATTTCTCCAAAAAGCTTTCATGCATTGTTTTTTTGTTGTTGTTGTTAAAGAATGGTATTGGAAACCAAGATCTGTATGCTTGGTTCATTGCTTTCAGACAGTCTCAGCTGACAGAACAAAGAAATACATTCATGAATATTAATGTGTTTATATAGATATTTCTATAACCAGTTCTATACTTAACCATCTGTATCTACATTGAGTTAAATCTGAGCTCATACTGATGTCTCCAGCTTTAACTTACCATATGGATCATTTTAGCCTTCTCTTCTTGCTTATCTATATGTTTCTACACCAGCAGTGAAAAAAATCTGGTTCCCACCATAGGCTATCTATATAACTAATTGTTCACTTCAGTATATATGCATAGCACTATCATAATTGATAACACATAGCCCTCTGGGAAACTGGTTTTATCTGCTTTATCACAGTACTTGTGAATAGATCTTTGTGTTACTCCTACATTTTCCACGTTTCCAAGGCTGTGGGGGTCAGGACCCACTCCTCCTCACTTCTTTTGCTGAAGTTGTTTCACATACTTGTGGTGCACTGAGAGTCTCTTGTCACAGTCTGCATTCCTTGCCAGGATCCCTGGCCACCCAGCTGACATCTTAGAACTGCATGCTCTACCCTGAGATCTATTCCTTGACCGATGGGTTTTGGAAAATATGTATTACTTAATGTTACATTATTATGAACTTATTTTGGTGTCCTAAAACATCCCTTCTGCTGCTTTATCCTTCATCTTCCCACCATCTGAAGCACTAGTAACGATTAATCATGTGTCTAAAATGTAATATTCTCTAAATGGTGTGGTAGATAGTTTCCTTTGGCTGACTTATTTTACTACATTTACATTTTCTTCCATGTGATTTCATGAATTGATATTCATTTCTGCTTTAGCATTGAATATATGGATTACCAAAGATTATAGATTTACCTATTAAGGAACATCTTGGCTGCTTCCTGGTTTGGGTAGTTATGAACAATACTGTTGTAAGGAGGCTGCTTGTTGAGTCCCAGCTTCTCAGCCCTGAAATAATCACACAGAAACTATATTATTTAATTTACTGCTTGACTTGTTAGCTCTAACTTCTTATCAGCTAAATCTTACATCTTCATTTAACCCATTTTTATTAATCTGTGTATTGCCATATGGCAGTGGCTTACTGGGTAAAGTACCAGCATCTATCTCTGGCAGGGCTACATGACTTCTCCTTGACTCTGCCTCCTTTCTCCCAGTTTAGTTTTCTCCACCTAGCTCTCCTCTGCCCTATCAGGCCAAGCCAATTTTTTTTATTCATTAACCAATAAAAGCAACACATAAACAGAAGGACCTCCCACACCGCAATACTGTTATAAACATATGCAGACAGACATCACAGTGCGCTCAAGCGGTTCACACAGAAAGATCACCAGCCTGAAGTCGGATTACGTTACCTTTCAAGACCCTGTCTTCTAAAAAGTATGCAGGAGTTTGTAAGGACATGGCTTTTTCAATCAGCTGTGAAAATCTAAAAGAACAATTGATGCATCATTCAAGATTATGTTTAGCTTTGTAAAAAATTGTCAATCTGTTTTCTTTTTTCTTTCTTAAATTCTGTGCAATATACAATGTATTGTGATTACATTCATTCTCCCATATTACTCTCTCTTATCCTCAGCTCCCTCCCTCTGAATGCTTTTTCTTCACAAGGTCCCCTCTTGCTTTGTATCTACTGAGTTTAGTTAGGACTTGTTGCATAAGCATGGATAGGGGAATATTTGCTGGAGCATAGGCAAGTCATGTTTCCCCCTTCCCTGGAACCATTAGCCACCAATAATTCTTTAGGAAAGGGCAGGTGCCTCAGGGGCAATTTCTTCACTGCTTATGTAACGTTGATGAGCCCAATCCTGTACAATCCTTGTATAGATATGAACAGATACTATATATTTAAGATTGTAACATTTTGTATCTGGATGTCAGTTTCCGAGCACTTCTCTATCCTCCAGATCTTACATTTTTCAACCCATTCTTCTACAGTGTTCCCTGGGTGTTGGCAGATATGATGCAAGTGGACTGTTTATGGCTGACCTTCAACAGTCATATTTTCTCAGTACACTGACCAGATATAAGTCTATTCACTAATCTTCACCCACTGCAACAAAAGCATCTTCGTGCAAGGATGAGAGCAGCACTAGTTTATGGTCATGAACAGAATTATTTAGAAGATATTTGGGTACCTGTCCATCAACAAAGCAACAGTGGTCGGCTCCCCACTAGGGCCTATGAACCCTCCTCCCAGCCATAGGTTTTGCTTTAGCTTACAGTACCAAGAATGTATTTCTTCCCATGGTGTGGGCCTCATATCCTATCACAAGTCTGTTGGCTACACCCCCAAACATTGTACCAGTGGGCATATCTTGCCTGGCAACTCAGTATTGTATCATACCAGTTCCACAGTTGGGTAAGACCACCAATACCTTTTCTCTTCAGGCAGTCTACACAGCAGTTTCTGGCACTATGAGCACTAACCAGCAGAAATCTCTCAACTCAGTTTCACCTTAGATTCTCTGTGTTCAGTGAACAAAGTGTTATATTTTGACAATAGGGTCTCACCATCTAATCTAGGTGGGCAACCAAGAGCAATGGCAATAAATGTATCATTATTTTGGGAGCCAATAACATATGAATATGTCCTGCACCTGGCCCTGGAATTTGCACACTAAAATGTATGCAGAAGCAATTATTAAAGCAAAAATATATATATCATGAATTTGAAGGAGAGTAGGGAGTGGTATATGAGAGAGTTCAGAGGGAGGAAAGGGAAGGGAGGAATGTTGTAATCAAATTATAATCTCAAAAAAGTAAAAGAAACTAATACAAAATCAAATAACAACAACAAAACACCATGACTTCAGGAAGCAGCATTATCCACCTATAGAAACACTTTTTCCAGTTATGTTTTTGGTTGGATTATAAAGTAATATGCTTCTGTATGGCCTTTTCATATCTCCTTTGTTTTTCTTAACTCTCTCTCTTATCTCCCCTTTCTCCATCCTCATCCTATTTAAACCTTTTCACTCCTAGTAGACTGTTATGTGGTATTTTGTTTTTGTTCCTACAAATAAAGCTTGCTTGGCCATCAAAGGGTGATTGACCACAGAAGCTAAGCAATGGTGGCACATGCCTTTAATCCCAGCTCTCGGGAGGTGGAGACAAGAAGTGATAAGGTAGGGTGTAGACAGGCTCTCAGAACTTTCGGCCCGAGGAATGAGAGAGGAAGGAAGCAACTGTAGGCTGCTCCCGGTTCTTTGATCTTCCAGGATTTACCCCGATCTGACTCCTGGTTTTTATTGATGAGACTAATTAGGATCACACTTGAGTAGTTAATGGGTTTGGCCCAATGGGTTTGTACGTTTCAGAGGAGGAGAGTATGGATTGAAGAAAGAAATAGATAAGAGACAATAGACAGAATTGTGGTGGCATCCAGTGAATACTGTGATCCGCCTCAAGTTTATTACTCAAAGGTCTAATATATCCCAATCCAAAATGCAGGCTGGGGAAGGCAAAAGACTTCCTTGCCATGATACAAAGAACAAACAAAGTGATTTTCTCCACACATCTCCAAACATCAAGTAACCACACTGTAGGTCAAAATATCCTTTTGTCTAGGCAAAACACCCTGTAAGCACACCTTAGGTCAAAACATCTTGAAGGAACAAGAATAGGTCTGAACTCTCTGACCTTTAGTCAAGGTGGAACGGACTCATTACTGTGGGGTCCCACAAGTAGTCCCCTCTTCTACTTTCATATACTATGCATTTTACCGTACATCTTAATGCCCTCTGGCTCCTTTCTCACTTCTTGGCCTCTGTAGACAGTCTAAGATAAGCACAGAAATCTAAAAATTGGAAGCCAATTTCTCGATATATGAGAAAGAACCTGTAGTATTTATCTACTGGATCTGGGTTATTTCATTTGGTATAGTTATTTCTAGCTTCATTCATTTTCTTACAAATTTTATTTTTCTACACAACTTGATAAAATCTCATGGTGTTTATATACCATACTTTCATTACCTGTTCATCAACTGATGAATATATAGACTGATTTCATTTCCTACTTATTATAAAGGAAGTACCCATGAAGCATCTACTCTTTCCTGAATAACTATAGACAGTTAATGGTCTCATCCTGTATATTTTTTAAAAGAAGGGTTTCCAGAATATAGTCACATTGAACACTGATAAACAAGCATCTCTTTTGCAATAAACAGAGTCCTTTGGCTAGATGTCTAGGAATGGTATGGCCAAGTCGTGTGGAAGCTCAAGTTTCAGCTTTGTGAGAGATGCCACATTGACTTCCATAGTAACATATCAGTTGACACTCCCATCAACAGTGAACAAGGGTCTCCATTTCCCCACAACCCCAACAGCGTTTGTTATCCTTTGATCCTTTGGTGACAATCATTGTGATTGAGTGAGAAGAAATATCAAAGTAGTTTTAATTTGCATTTTCACAAAGACTAATGATGTGTTTAAACACTTTAATTTGTTTAGATTCACTATTTTATGTGTACGAGCGTTAGCATGAATATATGTATACATGCTACCACAGGCTTTGTGCCAGACGAGTTTATAAATGGGTGGTGAATATCCCGGAACTGGAGTTACAAATGGTTGTGAGTCACTTGTAGATGTTCAGAACAAAATCGCAGTCTTCTGCAAGAGCAGCAAATACTCTCAACCACTGAGCCATCTCTCGAGAACAATGCTGAGCACTTTTAAAAATATTTGATAGCCGTTTATATTTCTTCCTTTGAGACGTCTCTGTTTGGTGTTTTTGAATTATTTGTATATTTTGGATATTAATCACTGCCAAATATATAGCTGTAAAGATTGTTTTCTGGGTTTGAGGCTGCCTCTTCACTTAATTGACAGAAAAACTAGCAATCTGTTTTATAAAATCATTGTATCATTTCAGTAACACAACTAGCCGCGACTTGGAGTCCCCACATCTCTATGTTATTATCATCCTTGAATGTTGTCATATTTTATATTTTAACAGTTCTAATAGGTACATAATCATAAGTCATTTTCATTTGAATTTGTAATTACTAAAGGACAGATGATGTTCATATGCTTATTTGTTATCTGTTTTCTTGATAGTGGAGATATCACTTCAGGTATTTTGCCCATTTCTTAACTTTATTTTTCATTTTCATATTGTTGACTTTAAAATGTTATTGGTAAGCCTAGTATGGTGGGTACATGCCTTTAATCCCAGCACTCAGAACTTGGGAGGAAGAAGCATGTGGATCTCTGTGAGTGCAAAGCTAGTCTGGCTTACATGTTGAGTTCCAAACCAGTCATGGCTGTACAGTGAGACCCATCTCAAAAAAAAAAAAAAAAAAAAAAAAAAACAAGTGTTATTGATACATGTGGGGTGCAAGTCCTTTATTATATATGTGATTTCAAATATCATATTTCTAATTAGTGGCTTACTGTTGATTTTTTAAATAGTATATTTGACAGAGAAGCTTTGAATTTTAACTGAAATCTAACTTACAATTTTCTTTTTCTGTGTGAGTTACACTTTCAGTGATGTATCTAAAGACGAATTGACAAACATCAAGTCACATAGATTCTTCTCACTCATTATTCTCTGGAAATTGTATAGTATTGCACTTTATATTTAGAATATATTCTACTTTAAGTTAGATTTTTATGAAAGACCTAAGGCCTATTTCTAGAGTCATTTTGGCATGTAGATAGCTAATTGTTACAGCACATTTTTGAAAAGACACCTTTTTCTACTGTTTCATGTTTGCATGATTCTATTTTGTGGGTTGTTCTGTTTCATTGGTCTATGCTACTTATTCTTTCAGTAAATGCACACTAATTCAACTATTATGACTTTATTCTTTAATATTGCATTGGATTATTCTGATTTTTTTAATTTTTCATATAATCTTTATCATCATCTTACTGATATCTATAAAATAGGTACGGGGATTTTGATCAAGATTGCATGTATAAATGATGTTGTATATTAACAAGCTTTCCTAACCATGAACAACGAACATTTTTTCATTTGTTCTGAGCTTTGCTTTCTTTTATCTGGTTTTTATAGTTTCTGCATGCTGATCCTGTTCACATTGTGTTAAAGTTGTGGATATCACTGTTTTTCATTTTCTGCTGCTACTATAAATTATATTGTGTTTTAAATTTCATATTCTAATTTCTCCTTCCTGTTTTTCATATTAATTTTTAGTGTATTCCACATAACTATTATGCCATTTATGAACAAAGAGTTTCTTTATTTCTATATTTTCTTTCTTTTCTTATTAAAGTATCTAGGACTCTGATCACTGACGAATAGGAGTTGTAAGAGGACATGTCCTTGTTCTGTTCTTTATCATGTGGAGAAAACATCCTGTTTCTCAGTAATTAAGTTTGATGTAAGCTCTTATAAGTTTTATAGATATCTGTCAAATTGAAGAAGTGTTCCTTAATTCTTAATTTCCTGAGAGAATTTTTTGATGTAAAGGAATACTGAATTTATTAAAGGATTTTTAATGTCTCTATTGACATAATTACTTTCATACATTTTGTATCTCATTTCCTAGTATTTTATGGAAGATTTTCATTAATGTTCATGAGATATAATGGTCTGTGGGTGTTTCTTCTCTTTTCTTGTAATTATCCATGGACCTCTGCTATATAAGTTATATGTTCCTTTTATTTTACTTTATAGAAAATACTGCGGGGAATTAACATCTTCTTTAAACATTTGGAAGAATTCACTACTGAAACCTAGCTTAGAACATTATTATTGATCCAAAAATATTTATATTATAACCCAAGGGATCAGTAATGATGACCCTTAATCTTCTTTTCATGTCTCATTTTGGAAATCTGTGTCTTCTTTTGGTGTGCCTAACTGCAATTTTACTGCTCGTATGTGTTTTTTAAAACTCAGCCTTTTGTTATGCTAATTTTGTGCATTATTTTCCTGTTCTCAAGTTCTTGATTTTCTGTACTAAATTTGATATAGCTTTTTTCTTCTTGATTTAATCTTAAATTGCTCTATTTTATCTTGTTTTATAAGTAGAATTTCTGATTACTGATTTTAGATCTTCTTTTCTAATATACCCAATATATGCTATAAATTTGCCTTTGAAAACCTCTGCATCAGAGAAATTGTGACAAGTCATATTTTCATTTTTATTTACATCAAAGCATTTTTAAATTTTCTATTGAGACTTCACTGGCTGTGTTATTTATAAATGTGTGCCTTCATCTCTAAATATTTTGACATTTTTTTCAGGATCTTCCCATTTACAGATTTCTAGCCTAATTCCACTGTGTACTGAGAACATACTTTGTCAGGTTTCTATTTTTAAAAGTTGCTAAATTTTTATGGCTTTTAATATGGCCAGTATTGGTGAATGATTTTTATAAGCTCAAGAAAAATATTCTTCTCTTGCTGCATGAAGTACTCTGCAGATATCAACTATACCCAATTGATTAATGGTGCTCTTTAGGTTTACCATACCCTTACTGGTGTTTTGCCTGTTTGATCTATCAATTATCAAAAGTAGAAGTCTGTAACTATAATAGTAGATTTGTTTGTTTCTTCCTGCAGTACAGTTAGTTTTTTCTTATATCTTCTTGGAAAACTGATCCCTTTATTGTCAGGTAGAACTCTCTTCATCCCAGATAACTGTCCTTGTTCTAAGTTTCTTTTGATAAAGTTAGTATATGGACTTTAAGTTTCTTTGGTTAGTGTTAATATGGTATATGTTTCAACTTTTATAATTTTTGAAGTTGGAAACTCAGGTATTACTGTGATGAGCAATATAGATGTGGTGTATTATATAAAATTTGCCTTTTAAACTACTTTTTACACAGTTCAGTACTGTTAAGTCCATTCATGATATTGAGAGGACCCCAGCACCATTTACTTCCAAAATGCTTTCGTGACCTTCCTATAGAAACTCTGTAATCACTAAACTATAGCTCAACAATCCTCTCTTTCCTATTTTCTGTTAGTCTCTATTTTGTTTCTGGATTTACTAATTATACATGACTCTTAGAAATACAATCAAATAGTATTGGTTCTTTGTATCTGGCTTACTTCACAGCATAATAATACCTTTAATGTCTATCTATGTTATGGCAAATATCAAAATGTAATTTACTTATAAAGCTGAAAATATTTATCACATGTATTTATTATAATATACTTATCCATACTCACATATTTATGAGCAATTGAGTTGTTTGCTAATTTAGGTTATTAATAGTGTTGCGATAAACATGGATTTACAAATACCTTAAGTCTCTGCTTTCAATTATTTTGAATATTCTTGGTAATGAAAATGTAGGGTAATGTAGTAATTCTATGTTTAAAAATTATAAACTTGTATTCCACAGTATCTATTTTATTTTATATCCCCACTAGTAATTCACAAGGGTTCCAATTTCTTCACATCCTTGCCAATGCTTGTTATGTCCTGTTGTTTTTCTTTTTCCAAATGAAAACTCTAATTTAATGAGGAATTGTTAGTAAGTAGCACAATCTCAGTGAATCCACAAAGCACTAAAATACAAAGCAAAAGAACAGCATTATGTAAAAAGACCCAAGCAATACCACTCTCAATACCAAGATCAATCTGAAAATCATCACTAATGAGAGTATGAAAATTATAGTCATATGATAGGGTATGATGAGAAAAACAAAGCAATTATGTTTGCGATACACTTGCCAAAAGCTTGTTCTGAGTCTAATAATGATAAATCAGAAAATTCCAACTCTAAGGCATTGTACCTTCAAAGATTTGAAGTCAGGAGATCCATGAAAGACTGAAGAATGTACAGACTATTGGACCCTATGGCGCAAAATGGAGTCTAAGCAATCCATGCATATACATGGGATCTTTTTCTCATATGAGGGACATTATAGACAAGTAACCAAACTTGGAAAATAATCTAAAGGTTAAGTGATTTTTAAAAATGTTAGCATTTGCTTTCTAATTAAAAAGGATGTGTTGCACAGAAAGTTCTGACTTGTAGGATATACACACTAAAGTAAGCAGGGTGGGTAGCATATGTCAGCAATTTGGTTTAGAAAGTGAAATTTCTTTGTACTACAATGTTGAACTTTTTCTCTATCTTTAAGACCATTTCCAAAAGTTAGCCAATGATGTATAAATAATAACAACAAATAAACAAGTAGAAAAGGTCAAAATCCTTGGGAAAATGTTTCCTCATGAGCAAATAACAATAAATTATTTCTTAAAATTAAAATCTCTAGGCAGACTGTAGTGACAGCTCATCAGTTAATAGCATTTGCTGTTCTTCCAGAGGATCCAGGTTCAGTTCCTAGTTCCACATGGTGGCTAATAATTGTAACGAGTTCCTGGGAATCCGACATCCTCCAAAGCCTCAATGGATACTGCATGTGGTACATAGTCATACATACAGGCAAAATGCACATCATACACATAAGATAAAAATAATAGATTTGGGCTGGAGAGATGACTCAGCCATTAAAGGCTAGGCTCACAACCAAAAATAATAGTGTAGCTTCAACATTCTAAATTATATGCTTAGAAATACTATATAGTTAAATACTATTAAGTTATAAAATACATGACAGAAATAGTGTACCGAGTGACTTCTGTCTAAATCTTCTGGTCAATACTGTTATGTGTTCATAATTCTAGCTACCCATGAGGCAGTGCAGTTGTGGTTTTATGTCCATTCTAGTGGGAGGGTAGGGCAGAGAATGAGAGGAAGAATAAGCAACAATAAAAATGTTTTAAAGAGCCACATGAAATCCTATTATTGTATAAACTTCCTTAAAAATATGCACATATTTATTTAAATATAAAAGCATGTGTGTTCATATACTAGAGTTCAGTTGGAATTGCCTTACATGGAGATTATGCTTCTCCCAGTCTGGCATTACAAAGGCTCAGTAACACGTGTGTAATATCATCTCTTGTCTTGTTGCTAAGAGTTGTCCTGAAGATGGCCTCCCAAAACAGTATAGGGTATTGCTGCTGCTTTTGGTTGTCAACCACAACTTGATTGTAGGACCCTGCCGCTGAAGACACCATGTACATTGGTCACAGGCCATGAAGAAATTAAGTTGGTACGGACTAGGAAGCTTCCTTCCTGCTAGCCAATTTTCACAGTAGTGAAAGGTGCTACATAGACTTCTGGGGATAATATTAATCCTCTCACCCAGCTGTGAATGTTGAAAATTACAATAATGACCAGTGTGAAAAGATACACCATGGGCTCAATAGTGGCAAAAAAAAAAGCGCTATGATAGTGACCAACCACTTTCTGATTAATTTTAAGGCCGGCTCCACAGGAAGAAATGCACACCTGGTACTGTAAATCTGGGTTAAAAGCCCCATGGGTGGGGAGCTCACGGACACCAGGAGTGAACTTACTACTCTTATTCTGATAAATGAACTCGGTATAGAAGTGCCCTCTAAATCCATAGCTCTATACACATAGGTTAGCACAGCACTCGGACCTCACCAGTAGATGATGGTAACATAGAAACTCACAACTGGTTAAAGTGCAGAGACAAATTCTATGGAGGGCTCAGCCACAAAGGGACATATATACCATCCTTTCCCCTCAAGTCTCAGGAAGAATCATGGAAAAGGAGTTAGAAAATTCCTAATAGCCAAAGGTCGGTGAAGACTGGCATGAAGCAATGTCTTCTGGCTATGGCAGGATGCTTCCTTCAAGGAATCCCAGCAGCCATGCTTGTCTGCAGATCAAACCAGTCAAAAGTCTAACACCAACAGGGGAGGAGTTCTCAATTCATGCCCCTAACTAAAGAGTTATTGGCAGATGATGGTTTCTTGGAGAGGGAGACACAGTTTTTTTCTAAGGGGTATGGCCCCTGGTAGACTGACCAAACACCAGTGGATCACTGCACACCTGGCAGTGGGTAGAAAGCGCATATTAGACTCAATGGGTTTTCAAAAAATATGTCACAAAGTTAGGGAGCTAAGTAGGTGAGTTCATTTTTTGCTTAATATCAAGTAGCGGGTCCTTTTTAACTGGAGACTTTGAAACTGGTAACTGTAAACTTTCGAGTGTGGAAATCTAGTTTTTCCTATGGCAGTTTTGAAAAGACTGCTCTTTGCCAATTTAATATATATTTTGCTTCCTTATGTATTTCAGTGTCTAGAGCACACAGTAGTAGTCAATAAATATTTGTTGAATTACTTAATGAATTACTTAATGACACATTAGCATACCTAAAAGTGACCGGTATATAACACACATGAGATAAATACTAGCATCCTTTCCAAGTCCCTGCTTTTGTTTGCTTAACATGATAAAAAAAACCATATATGAAAAACTC
Organism: Dicrostonyx torquatus; assembly: GCA_028555095.1. Taxonomy (NCBI): domain Eukaryota; kingdom Metazoa; phylum Chordata; class Mammalia; order Rodentia; family Cricetidae; genus Dicrostonyx; species Dicrostonyx torquatus. The sequence goes on along the minus strand of JAQHUG010000094.1, from coordinate 5,045,259 downwards.
ACAGCTAATGTATTCAGTGCTGAAAGACTGCAATTTTCATTTTACTCAAAAATAAAATGTTGTTCACATATGCAAGAGTTTATTTCTGGGCTTTCTATTCTATCCCATTGGTCTATATGTCTGTTCTTATGCTAATAGCAAACTATTTGGATTACTATAGATTTGGAGTTTCCAGATCAAGAAGTGTTAGTCTTCCAACCCTTCTTTTTTTTTTCCTCAGGAGTGTTTTGGATCATTGGGGTCCCTTAAGATTTCATGTGAATTGTAGAATGACTTTTCTATTTCTGTAAAACAAGTAAAAAGACAAAGAGAAATTTTTGACAGGGAATGCATTGAATCTATAAAAAGCATTGCTTATTATTGTCATCTTAATATTGAGTCTTTTGATCACAAGTTGCCCTTTAATTTATTGATGCTCATTTTCATTTCTTTCAGCAGTGTTTTATAATTTTCAGCATACAAGTCCTTTGCTTCCATGGTTATATTTATTCCTTTTGATGCTACTGTAAATAGAGCTATTTCTTAATTTCTTTTCTGGACTGTTTGCTACTGTGATTGTTCATTGCTACAAAATACAAGTCATTTCTACATGTTGATTTTCCATTTTGCAGTTTGGCTGAATATATTTGTTAGCATTATCAGTTGTTTCTGAAATTTCTAGTATATTCTACACATAAGATCATGTCATCTGTGAACAGAGATAATTTTACTCCTTCCTTTCCATTTGGATGCCTTTTATTTCTGTTTCTTGCCAAATGATCTGGCTAGAACTTGCAATATTATGATAATTAGAAATGGTGAAAACAAGCTTCATTGTCTTGTTCCTGGTTTTTGAAGAAAACTCAGTCTTTCACTTAAATATGATGTTAACTGCGAATTTTTCATACATGGCTTTTATCATCTTAAAGAAGGGGAGATGGGGCTGATAAATGAAAGTAATATTTATTGCACACATTTTATATTCCAGATAATAGTCTGTAATCATTCAAAAATGATTATTGACTGCTTGCTATATACTAGGTACTGTAATACAATGGAGAATGAATCATTTTTGACCTTCCTATCCTGGCAACTACAGTTCACTGAGTGAAGCAGACGTATATGCATGTGAATGAATAAAAAAGGGGGCTTTTTTCCCCTTAGGAATTCCTCAAGAAATAAGAGGAAATCATTAGAGTTCATTTTTAAAAATCATTGTTAGAAAGACTGCTCTGAGAGGTTTTGTTGTTTTTTTTTTTAACTGAGGCTTAAAAGAAGGCAAGAGATATAAGATTATATTTGAAGATTCCAAACAGGAAACAACAACAAAGTTCTTAAGGTGAGAATTGATAAGTTTTGTGAACACAAAGGAGGCCAACTTGCCTAGAAGGAAGTAAGTGATAAGGCTTGAATGATGTGAGGTGTGAAGATTAAGAACACAAAGGGCATTGGGAGAGCACAGTAATGAATTTAGATTTAATTTCCTGAGGGATGGAGAGTCATCGTGGGGCATGAAATACAAGAGATCCAAGTTCTATGTACAAAAAGTGACTGTGGCTGTGGGCTGGAATCAGGTAACTAAGGTGGTAACTAAGCACGAGGAACTGGGAGAGATAATGAAAATGTTCTGTCTTGATGGCAGCGATGTTTTCTAAAGTCTCAATGTCTGTCAAAACTCATCAAAATGTACTGCCAAATCACACCACCAAATATCAAGTGCTACTATTGAATTGATTTGCTTCAGCACAGAAATTGTATTTCACTTTAGCATTTTACTTTCTAGTTGGTGCACAGGGAGTGGGTGGTAGGGGCAAGAGATGTTTATCAGAGAGCTATTGTGGTTACTTTAACCATAGGCATTGATATCATATTTACTTGTTACAGGGAACTTTATAGAGCACAGTCTTCATTTTACAGTTGGAGAACTAGACTCAGAGAAGTAAAGTAACTCAGGATCACCCAACTAGGAAGTGGCTGCGGTAGAGCTAGAAAACAGGCCTATGACACCGAGACACACACACACACAGACACACACACAAACACACACACACATACTCTTTATACTCTACTGTCCTCTCAGATCCAAAGAATTGGAGTCCAAAGGTTAGAAAAATTTACCTTTGACACAGTAGTATGGATTCTGTCTACCCACTCAGTTGGTGTATGTGCCCTATGCCCTTAGTTCTTGAATAAAATATCCTGTGTGACTTCTGATCCCAAGCTCTTGCCTAATTTCAAGAAGCTCAGCTCTCAAGAGTACCCAAGAAGACAGAAAGCCAGTGTGTTCCAGATCCCGTGCATGTAACTCAAATGGATCTAATTTCTTGTGGTCTTCCAGGAATTTATGTACTATGGTAGAGAAGCCAGAAAAGGCCAAAACGTTATAGTTTGCCATAATCTCATCTCTATAAACCCCATCACTTAACCTAGTATGGCCAAATATAAAATATTGTGGCCTGTTTTCCTCCTTTTCTCCCTAAAGTAAAATCTGAGAAGAGTTTGAGTCCTACGTTCCAGCCTCTCTTGACTGCCAGTGACAGAAGTCTAGCTAATAAGTGGTGGAGGACAGGAGGGAACGTTCCGGAGTACAAGTGGCAGCTTTACTCATGTCTTTCCAGCAGTTTCAGCAAAGTTACCAGTTATTAATCTAGAATGTCTAACAATATCCTGGCCAACAAAATTCCTCGTTGATACGCTGAAGAAATTATCTAACCAGTCTGGTTAGTTAGGTCATTTACTATGCTGTCAATGTGGCAGGTGGGATGATTTCCCCATCTGGATCTCATGAACTAATTTAGGAGGAATGACTCCCTAAAGAGATGCTGCATCAGAAATAAAAAGCATATGGCCATTCAGGGCTGAATTCCTCCTTTCTACAGATGTCTTAGATGCCCCCTCCTACCAGAAATGATCTCATACTTAGAACTTGGAGAAAAATCAAGTGGAGCACCACCCATAGGACACTGAATGAGGTGACCAAGTAGCATAGAATGCAGGCTAAATAAAATGGTGGAGTTACAAGCTACTTAAAGCACCCCAAGGTACCATAACCAGAATGTGACCAGTGAGGACATGAAAACATCAAGGCCAGAGAAATCAAAATAAAGCTAAAAGGAGATCAGGGGTGAGGTCTAAAATCAAGAGGATAGAAAAGAGATCAGGAAGTATGATGTAAAGGCAGGAATGGTGGCTAGCCCCTGTAATTAGTAATTACAACATTCACAAAGTTGAGATAGGAGGATCATTGAGAGTTCAAGGTCACCGAAGAATACCTAAGCTTGAACAAGAGAATGAGACTCAGTCTCAGTTTCAAAGACAATAACGTAATGGAATGGGGGAAATGATTCAAAATCAAATGAAGAGGTACTCTTGAAGCCTGAGGTAGGAGGGTCACAAGTTCTAGGCCTGCCTTGGCTAAAAAGATTGTCTTAAAATGGTTCAAAACTAAGTATAAGGTCTGCTTTTGTGTGGCGCCTATTTTAGGAAATGAACGGAGATATGACAATTTAAATGTATTGGGTAGTGGAATATATTTTTAAAATCATTTAAATCTCAAAATAGACGATGGTTCTTTTTATACCAAGAACATTTCCAGTTTTTGATATCATAATAAGGCCCTTATTAAACTTACAGAACATGATCCATGTTTTTAATAAATGCTTGCTGGGAGACTGTCTTGGTATCTAAATAGATTTCTTTTTTTATTGTTAAAAGAAAAATTTACATTTACTCCCCTTGTTCCCGGCCCTCCCGCTCCCCCACTACCCCACTGCCCTCCCCCTACTTCCTTAAGATGGGGCAGGATACCCTGCCCT
>JAQHUG010000094.1:5003204-5034728 GCA_028555095.1 Dicrostonyx torquatus | reverse complement strand
GAATGGCTGAATCAGGAGCCCTCTCCAAGGGCCTGCCACAATCAAAAGGGTGGGCTTCTGTGCTCCACAGAGCCCTGTGGCTTTGTACAGGCCCCCTTTTCCCTCAAGGCCCCAGCCTGGGGAACCGGCTGGGTTCCTTTTGGGAACCGAGTACCCCCAACAGTTCAGTTCTCAAAGAGAAATCTTAGTTCTTTTTTTTATTTCTAAGCTCTATACATACACTTTGCTTAAGTGGAAGATAGTGGGACATGATTTGATTCTAGAATAGCCTTCCACTGACACTTTCAATTGCTGAGCCACAGTTTTGTCAATTGTGATGTGAGGATTAAAAAGGTACTTACTTTGCAAGGTTGTTGTTAGGATGAAATGAGAAAATAATTTGAAAGCATCTCCTGCAGTACTGGCGCACCGAAGGCACTCAATAAAGGTTATCTATTGTCATTATGATCACAGATTTTCCTCAATTATCATTTTTGTTTTACTATTAGAGAGAAGGCAGAATACAAAAGCCCCAACACATTGGTAAAAGATAAATGCTACCTCTTATCCTTATTATCAAAGTATAGTTTCCCCAATTGTCTTTTTTATTTTAAATCCTAAATAAAGAAGAGCACAAAAGCCTCCAGACAAGATGAAGCATAATAGAGAAAATGCAGATAATCCAGTATGGTGTGAAGGGATAAGCAAGTGTCCAACCCAACTATAAAGTTTAAGAGACATATGGGAGTCATGTCATGGTATAGAGCAGTTTTGTCTTGCTTTTGAGACAGGATCTCATTATGTAGCCCTGACTGTCCCAGAGCTCACTATGTAGAGCAGACTCGCTTCAAACTCACAGAGATTCACCTGCCTCTATATCTGTTGTAAAAGGCAGGGGTGGCTGTGTCCAGCCGCCGAGAAGTGGGGCCATTTTCCTGGCACCTGGCTCCCAGCCGCCAGCTAGCTTATGCCCGAAATAGCCACATGACAATTATATTAATTTAAATTCTGCCTGGCCCATTATCATTAGCCTCTTCTTGGCTAACTCTCACATCTTATTTCACCTCATTTTCATAGTCTGTATGTCACCATGAGGTAGTGGGGTTACCGGGAAAATACAGCATGTCTGACCCTGGCGGCTTCATGGCGGCTCTCTCACTTCCTTCTCTCTCACAGCCTTCCATTCTGTCTACTTCTCCCACCTAAGGGCTGTGTCCTATCTTATAGGCCAGGCAGAGTCTTTATTTAACCAATGAAAGCACACAAAATAGAGAAGAACCCTCCTACACCATATATCAAGTGCTAGTATTCAAGACATGAGTTACCATGTCCAACCGTGCCTTAGAATTTTGACATTGTGCTGTTGTTAAAACTTGACCATCAAATATGTCCGACGGGATCATTGTTGAAGGCTGGGTTCCTAATTTATGCTGTTTAGGAAGCTTTAAAAACTTTCAGTGGTGATCTCAAGTGGAGAGAGTGAATCACTGTGGGTAGGTTCTTGTGGAGCCAGTATCTTGTCTCAGGCTGCTACTCTTTCTTGTCTCAGGCTGCTACTCTTTCTCTGCTTCCTGTCTACTATCAGGTGAGTGGAACCTGCCCCATGCTCTCACCACCATGATGTTCTGCCTCACAACTGATCTAGAACTGGAGGCAAAGAGTGTAAATTCAGACCTTCAAAATTATCTCATGTGTCAGGTATTCAATATGGTACCAAAATATCTGATGCATACATTTGTACATGTTGGGAAGGAAAGACACTGATAATTAGGAAGAGAGATCGGTTTTTAGCTTTAGAAAAAAATCCACTCCGGTGGTGGCTATAAGCATGGCTTAGAAGAGCAGTTAGAGACAAAGAAGCCCAGGAGTTTATTCCAATAGAACAACTCAAATGATGAGGCTGGTATTGAAAATAGGACAAAAGGGCAAGTTCTGGTCCCAGGAAGGACAACATAGCTTATATCAGTCTAAGCTTCCCACAAGAAATAATTATAAACCCTAGACAAAATAGTTTAAAGTACTATTTGAAATAAAACAAGTTATTTGAATGCTTTGGAGACTGAACAAAAACAGACAGAAGAGACTGTAGTCCGTTGAAAGCCACAACTATGTATCATTTGCCCTGTGTCTAACACAGGTCCTTGTATCTGTATAGACAGTTCTTGGATCACAGAAAGGCTTCACTTTAATGAGAAATTCACATTTCTTCCATCTGCATTGTCAGAAGATAGAGATTGGGCTGGTCCCAGCTGCCAGAAGTTGGGAAGGGAAGTCTGGTAGAAATGGAGCCATGGGGAGACCTAAAATTCTTGACTGATCCTGGGCTTTGTGGGCATGGAAGGACTCTAAGGACTTCGAAGAAAGTAATAGCTAGAAAGTTGCAAGTTCTGCACAGGGCTTTTAGCCTTTGCCTGCTTCAGAGAAGAAAGAATTTAGCATTTGAGTATTGCCAACTAAAAGGGTAAACATTTCAAACTTCTCGTTGAAACTCAGAAGGCTTTTGGTTGGAGCAAAGACTGTCCAAGGATGAAAGGACTTGCCCTGGAGCTAAAGGCAAATTGCTGGAACAGACCTCCCATTAAAAGGTCTAAGAGCAGGCTGTTGGGAGTGAATCCATTGGTAAAGCACTTACTATGCAACTCCAAAGACCTGAGTTTTGATCCCTTGCACCCATGTAAAAATATGAGTATGGCAGTGTGCATCTGTAACCCCTGTGGAGACTTGTGGGTCTCTGGGCCTTGCAAGCTAGCCCATCTAGTTGAATTAGGTGAGTCTCAGGTTCACTGAAAAACTCTGTCTCAGAAAATAAGATGGAGAGTGACTGAGGAAGACACCTGGCATTGACCTCTGACCTATCTCTACATACATGTATATACACACAATGTACACACATGTAGAGCATAAAACAAATTCCTATGAGTTTTATATTGCTAACTACAAGGTCAAAGACAATAAAAAGACACATGAAGAAATGGGAATATGTCACTCAGTGTTCAAAGAAACAGCAACTGGTAGAAGCCAGTCCGAGATTAGCCATTAGAGGGACCCAGGGAAAATGTTTTACACTCCATGATGAGATAAACTCAGGAAATAATACCAGACTTACTCCAATGAAAACTTTGAGAAGTGGAAAAACAAAGCTGGACTCACTGGTACTTAAGAATGGGAAAACATTAAAACGACGTTCTATTACTTCCAGCCCAGAAGAAAAGGATGCACAGGCCCAGTGTTTACTGATTCCATTCTAGTAACAGAGGGCAGCTGGATGGAATTTGTCTTTCCCTGGGTGATACAGGAATCTCAGTGGAAATTCTGCAGCAAAGCGGATACATCAAAAGGCAAAATGAGTTCAGTGATTTGCAAAGAAGGGGCCGAGAGAAGTAATGTCCTTAGCACTGCTACTCCCATTCTCTGCAAGAGAAAGCAACTGGTTTAGCTCTGGGAGCACTAAAGAGGGAGCATCTACACAAAGTGGGAAGGTTCAAGAAGTAATCTTCTTTCTCATTTAGTGGCCTGGGAAAGCTCCTTGTGCCCACTTAGCATCACTATAAGAAAGCCGTGGGAGCCCCTGCAGCACTATATAAATCAATCTTCGAAAATAGCTTTCAGAGGCTCTCAAATTTGTCACTGGAATCAAGGTCCATAGGCATAGTCCAAGATCTGTTTGCCACATGTAGAGTGACTACTGCTTAAACAAAGGCACTCCTGAAATAATACATGTCTAGAACACAATAAAAATTTTAAAATAAACTTTTTGAAAACCTTATTAGAGGGCAGAGCCAAGATGGCCCTGGTGGAGGCGAGTCTCTCCTGCACTCCTTGGCCTCAGGTATCCTGCACCAGGCCAAAGTTGATGACCCGCAGCAGCCATGCAGGGCTCAGTGCATGGATGACAGATGCTTCTGCCAAGTCAGTGCCCCCTCCTGCACTCTCCATTAGCCCCGCAGTCATGGAGGAGCCAGGGCTGCTGGAACCCAAGCCAGAGTTTAAGTGCTGCCCTGCTTTGAGGAAGAGTCAACAAAACCTACAGTATCTGTGGAACAACTTTTTTAAAAGGCAAATCTGATAGGGAGATGTTTTTAAAAAGTAGACTCATGAAACTGAAAGGAGAGATGGCAGAGCAGAGGTGATGTGGGAGTCCCCTCTGTGTGCTGTGATTACCATTAATGAATAAAAAAAATGCTTTGGACCTATAGCTAAGCAGAACTTAGGTAGGCAGGGAAAGCTAGGCTGAATGCTGGAAGAAAGAAGGGCAGAGTCAGAGAGATGCCATAGAGCCACTGCCAGAGTCAGATATGCCGAAACTTTGCTGGTAAGCCACTATCACATGGCAATACACAGATCAAATGGGCTAAATTAAGATGTAAGAGTTACCAATAAGAAGCTAGAGCTAATGGGCCAAGCAGTGGTTTAATGAATATAGTTTCTGTGTGGTTACTTCAAGTCTAAGGTAGCTGGGGGGCCAGGAACCAACAAGCGACCTCTTTCCTCCAACACAGAGGCAAGTGCACACAGAGGAGAATGGCAAAACTACAGATGCCTGGACGAAAAGTATAATAAGCAATCTATATGGGAGCACATGTCCAGCAGACAAAGAATATGCTGGCCCACAGCAAGGAGCCTCTACTGGCACAGTTGGTGCTACTGGCCAAACTGGGAGGAGGGGAGGGCATTACTGCAAGCACAATGGTAGTGCAGGGTTAGCTTTGGGGTAGCAGGGGTGACAGGGGTGGGGAGGTGTGTGGCAGCCTAGAGCTCTTATGGATTCTGCCCCCCGGATGCCTGGCCAATGCAGATATCTGAGATGAGTCTCAGTGATAGTTCAGTATTTATGGTGCTTCAGAAGCCAGAAGACTTGTAGCAGAACAACAACTCATGGCAATGAGGATTTGCATGTAATGCTGTTTGGGCAACACATACACACATATATACATAATACATACACACATAGTATGTAGCACACACACACTTCAGCTTGCAATGTCACTTCAGTGAAGAAATATGTGATGAGGAGATGGGAAATAAAGAGGAATGGAGCACCCAGTGCTGGGTGGAGAGAGGCGAACTAGAGATGTGTTGGCCGTAACAGGTGTGTGAGAAGGCTGTGGTGGACAGGAACATGCTGTTGCTGAGTGGGGCCAGCAGAGTTGTGTGCAGCAGCTGTAGCTCTCACAGGCTCTGCCCCTGACTGGGCCACCCATTCTATCCTGGCACTGAACAACAACGAATGTCCAAGATAGAGAATGATTAATTTTCTGAGTTGGGACTCATTGAAAGACCTCCTTGCTCCTTGCTGCCCACAGAGTCCATGTTGGTATCCATGTCCTGTGCTACAGGCTTGGGACATCCTGATGTCCATCATCAGTGCTGCCACTCCAGGCCATGTTAATGCTCAAGATCCATGTTGATCTGTGTGACCTGTGCTGCTGCCCGAGACCGTGTTGACATCCCTGGTCTGTGCTACCACCAAGGGCCATGTTGGCGTCCATGGTTCTGCTTTGGCCAGGTGTCTGTGACCTATATTACCCCTGAAGGTCATGTGGATGTCCGTGATCTGGGCTCCCCCCTGAGGCAATGTCGATGCTTGTGGTCTGTGGCTGCTGCTGGGGATCATGTTGAGGTCTATGATCTGGGTTACTGCCCAAGGCCATGTGGATGTCCCTGGTCTGTGCTACCAATGAGGCCCATGACGGTATCTGTGGCCCGTGTTGCAGTGGAGGGATGTGTTGATGTTTGTGGTCTGTACTGCTGCCAGAGACCATGTGGAAGTCCATGATCTGTGCCCGTGCTGACTGTAAAGGGCAAAGAAGCTTCTTTTGCAGTGGTATGGATGACTGCAGGCTTGCAGTTGAGAAAGGGGGACGTAGAAGGCTTCTGTGACAACTTCTCTCCCCATCACCCTCAAGCCCCCTCCCCAAAAGAAACAGTTTAGACAGGAAACCCTTGAAAATTCATAAAAATTGTGATAGAGATGCTGAAGTGTAGCTCTTCACAGTTGATGGTTTCTGGCAGGGGCAGGGGCCAGAAAGGGCTCAGTTTTCTTTAAGGGGCTGGCCACTGGGAGTTTGACCATGATGCAGTGAGTGTATAGGTAATGCAAATTGAACTTGATATTTTTTATCCTTTTTCTTTTTCAATTTTTTCTTCTTTGGGGGGAGCCGCAAGGGTTGGGTGGACCTGGGAAGAGTGGGACATGAATGTGATTGGGGTACATTGTGCGAAACTCCCAAATAATCAATAAAATATTATATTAGAAAAATTCTTTTTAGTTTTTCATAGGTGTGTGTGCAAACTCACGTGCCATGTAATAATATAAAGGTCAAAGAACAACTTTTAGGAGTTCATTCTCTCCTTCCACAATGTGGGTTTGGGGGCTTGAACTGAGGTCATTAGACTGGCAGCAGCAGCCTTTAGCTCAAGGGTTCTCAACCTGTGGATCACGTCCTCTTTGGCAAACCTCTACCTCCAAAAATATTTACATCACAATTCATAACAATAGAAAAATTACAGTTATGAAGTAGCAATGAAAATAATCTTGTGGTTATCACCATAACATGAGGAACTGCATTAAAAGGTTGCAGCATTAGGAAGGTTGAGAGCCACTGCTCTAGCTGCTGAGCCATCTCACTAGCCCTCTCGTAATAAGAATGAGAAAAATAAAAACTTACATGAGAAAAAATGATGAATAGATGTTGGTGTTAAGATGAATCAGATGTTGGAATTATTTGACACAGATTTTAAACTAACACTCACAAATGTTCCAACAAATAACTAAAACTATCTTGAAACAAATGAAAAGCAAGAAATTCGCAGCAACAAAATAGAAGCTACATAAAATAATCAAATAGACATTACAGAACAAAAAAACACAATAATAGAAATTAAATGCCTATTACATAGTTTCAATTATTTAGTGAATCAGTAAACTTAAGGATAGGCCAATGGAATTTTCTCAATTTGAAGAACAGAGACAAAAAAGACCAAGGGGAAAAACAGAGGCTCAGTATCTATGAGATAATAACAAAAACAAGACACTGATGTCATTGGAGTCCTAGAATTAGAAGAAAATGGGCTGAGGCTGTAGCTTAGGGGAAGAACACTTGCCTAACACGTACAAAGTCTCTGGGTTTGATCTTAACAAAGAAGATGTGGTATTTAAGCACTTAAAGAAATAATGGTGAAGGGCCAGAGAGATGGCTTAGTGATTAAGAATGTTGTAAGGGTCTTGAGTTTAGTTACCAATGCCCATGGTTTTGTGACTTATAACTTCCTCTAAATTCAGCTCCAGGGAATTTGATGCTCTCTTCTGGACTCCATGGGCACTTCCAAGCACATGGTACACATACGAATTCCCATCCATCCCACCTCCTATCTAAACCTCCATCCACTCCTCCTCCATTCAGAAAGGGGCATGCCTCCTATGGGAGTCAACAAAGAATGTCATGTCAAGTTAAGGCAGGACCAAGTTCCTCCCCCTACATCAAAGCTGGGCAAGGCATTCCAGCATGAGGAATAGGTTCCAAAATGCCAGCTCATGTGCCAGAGACAGGTTCTGATTATATTGCCAGGGGCCCTACAAGCAGATCATGCTACACAATTGTCATCAACATGCAGAGGGCCTAAGTGGGTCCCATGAAGGCTTCCTAATTGTTGGTCCAAGTCCATGAGTTCCCATGAGCTCTGGTCGGCTGTTTCTGTAGGTTTTCCCATCATGATCTTGACCCTCCTCCCTCTTTGCTCATACAATCCTTCTTCCCTCTCTTCAACAGGACTCCAGGAGCTCTGCCCAGTGCTTGGTTGTGTATCTCTGCATCTGCTTCCATCATTTACTGGGTGAAGGCTCTTTGATGACAAAGACTAGGGTAGTCAGCAATCTGTTTACAGGAGAAGGCCAGTTCAGGCACACCCTCCACTATTGCTAGGAGTCTTAGCTGGGGTCATACTTACAGATTCCTTGGAGTTTCCCTGGCACCAGGTTTCTCCCTAATCCCAAAATGACCCCCTCTCATTACTCTCCTCCTCTGTTCTACCCCCAACATGACCAACCTGATCCCTCATGTTTCCATCCCCCATTCCTTTCCTTCCACTTACCCACTCCACCCCAGGAGATCTCATTTATTTATTCTTTCCAGGGAAATCCATGCATCCCTCTTAGGGTCCTTCTTGTTACCTAGTTTCTCTGGGACTGTGGATTAAAGTCTGGTTATCCCTCTGCAAACACTCTTAATCACCAAACCAAATCTTTAGCCCTGGACAAATCTAAAATATTTTAAAAATTGAAACATGTATAATTTAAACAGAAATCAGTAACAAGAAAACCAACATAAACTGGTAGAGTGGTACATGCCGTTAATCCCAGAGACAGGGAGATTTCTGAATTCAAGGCCAACCTGATCTACACAATGAGTTCCAGGACAGCTAGAACTATGTAGAAAGAGCCTGTCTCAAAAACAAAACAAAACAGAAATGCAACATAAAGATCTTTGAAGATAACCCATGACATGACCAAAGTAAAAGGAATCAACTAAGAAAAGCTCACATGGGCTAGCAGAGACTGAAATGGCAATCACCAGGGCTACATGGGTCTGCACCAGGTCCTCTGTGTGTATATTATAACTGTTGGCTTGGTGCTTTCGTGGGACTCCTAACAGTGGAAGCAGCAGGTGTATCTCTGACTCTTTTTGCTGGCTCTTGGGACTCTTTTCCTCCTATTGAGTTGGCTTGTTCTGCCTCTACATGAGGGCTTTTGTCTTGTATTGTGCTATCTTGTTTTGACTTGTCTAGCTGTTGTCTCTTGGAGACCTGCTCTTTTCTAAAGAGGAAATAGAGAAGGGGTGGATCTGGGGGACAGAGAAGGTGGGGTGGAGGGAGAAGGAGGAAGCATGAGGAAGGAGAAGTGGAGGGAGGAGAAACTGTGGTTGGGATATGTTGTACAAGAGAAGAATCTATTTTCAATTAAAACAAAATAAGTCGTAAAGAAGATTTAAAACCTATCACTTTTGTGGGGTGGGGGCTCACCATTTGGCACTAGAATCTAATGACTACACCATCAATTGATGTCTAGTCTTAGCGCCACCTTTTCTACTCAGTTGCCTGTAGTTATTTTTGTAGGGTTGAGGCTTCATGGGCTTTTTCCTGTCCACTTTGGCATGTTCGTTGGTATCTTCTTTATTACATATAAATAACATTATATGAACTCAACAAGTTACAATTAGGAATACATGTGTATTTTATTTACACACACACACACACACACACACACACACACACACACACACAGAGAGAGAGAGAGAGAGAGAGAGAGAGAGAGAGAGAGAGATATGCATAAAATAACAATTGATGAAAAAAAAGCCCATGAGTCTGAAGGAGAGTGGGGAGAGGTATATAAAAGGGTTAGGAGGGAGGAAAGAGAAGGAAGAACTTTTGTAATTGAAATTCAATGTCAAAAAATGTACACCTCTAAATAAAGATAAAATATCCAAAATCATGTTGGATGAAATAGATGGGAAAAGCTAAGATCAAGGCAGATATTGATAAAATAAAATTGAAAAAAATAGAAATAATCCATTGAAATGAAGACCTGGTTCACTGAGAAGACAAGTTCAACAAAATCAAATTAGTAAAATTGGAGGTAAAATTGTTATCATCACAACAGTTATTAATGAAATTTTAAAATTATAAGAACATGATTTTAAAATCTATGTTCATATTCTACTAAATTTGAAAGTCTACCAAAGTTAAATCAAGATGAAATTTAAATAATTTAAGTGGATCTATAACAAGTAAGGAGATTTAATCAATAAAAAAGAAATCTCTAAACTTGAGTCAGTGAGATGGTTCAATGAGTGAAAGGCACTTGAGCCACGCTTGATGACCTAAGTTTGAACCCTGGAACTCAAATGATGGAAAGTGAGAACCCAACCCTGAAGGTTGTCCTCTGACCTTCACATATAGACATGACACACGAGTGCCTGCACGCGCACGCGCACGCACACACACACACACACACACACACAGAGAGAGAGAGAGAGAGAGAGAGAGAGAGAGAGAGAGAATTAATGTAATTTTAAACTAAACTAAAGATCCAGATCCAAGCGGATTTCCTGCAGAATATTTCCAGACCTTTCAAAAATTCTCACCAATATTTATCAAAATATTTCATAAAAGAGAAAAGGAAGGAACACTTCCTCTTTTTTACAAAGCCAGTATTAGTCTGTTGCCAAAACGGATAATGACACAAATAAAAGAAATGAGAAAATCTCCCTGATGAACATAGATATAAAATTTCTAAATAAAATACTTGCACACAGAATTCAAGAGCTCATCAAAAAGATCATTCATCATGATCAAGTTGGCTTCATTCTAGAGATACAGGGATGATTCAACATATGCAAATCAACAAATGCAATTAATCACATAAATGGACTCATGGATTGAAATCACATGACAAGATCCTACATGCCTTCATAATAAAAGACCAGAAGAGACTAAGAAACATATCTCAACATATGTAAAATAAACATATAACCAACATTTTACTAAGTGAGAGGAAAGCTTCATGTATATATACTGAAAGCAAGAATATATACTGAGAACAAGGGTGTCAATTTTCTATACTATTTTTTCAATATAGTGCTTGAAATACTAATACTGTGATAACAGACAGGAATAAATAGGCTTCACAGAGATAAGGAAAAGTCAAGACATCCTTATTTGCAGACGATATGACTGCATACATAAGAGACCCTGAAGAATTCATTAGAAAACTCTCATTAGAGGTGATAACCACTTTCAGAAAAATAGCAAGATATAGCATTAAACCCAGCAATCTTTCTATGTATGAATGACATGTTGAGAAAGAAATCAGGGAAATAATCCCATCTCAATTGCCTGTAAAGACATACCTTGAACTAAACCTAAGCATGGAAGTAAAATATCTTTACAATGACAGCTTTAAAACTCTGAATAATGAAACTGCCGAAGTCACAATAAGTTGCAAAAAGCTCCTGTGCTTGGGGATTAAAAATATTTGATATTATTATTAAAATTCTCTCAACCAAAAATGATCTACAGATTTAGCCTGATCTCCAAAATTCCAACATAACTCTTCACAGAAATAGGAAAAACTTGTCTTAAAGTCTTAAAATTCCTATAAGCATAGAGAAGGCTCTGGATGGCCAAAGCAATCATGAGTGAAATTAACACTGCTGAAATTATGTCCGTATCTGTTTTCAAATAAGTTCTTAAAAAACAAAACCTAACTAAATGTACAATGTACATGTGGCCCAGCATTGGACTCCTTGGCATTTACTCCAGAGAAATGAAAGCTTAGACTTAAAAAAATTTTGCATGTGAATGTTCATAGCAGCTTTATTCAAAATGACCCAAACCTGGAAAAGATTCATATTTTAATAGGCAATTGCATAAACAAACAGTTATATATTTGGGCCTTGGAATGCTAATCATCAAAAAGGAATAAACCATGCTATACACAACCATGTAGATTAATCTCAAAGGAGTCATCTTGACTGAAAAAAGCTAACCCTGCAATTTTATAAGCAGCATGATTCAACTCATGCATTTTTGAAATGACAAAATTATAGAGATGTAAAACAGATTAGTGGCTGCTTATAATTGAGTATGGGGGACAAGGCAGGAGTGAAGCAGATCATAACAACATAGTTGCCCACACAAACAACTGTATATGTAAACATATATGTAAACAATCCAGTATATGTAAAACTGGGTAAATTCAAATAAAATTAGTCTCTCATTCTAGTGTTGATATCCTGATTATGATATTGTACTGTACTAATGCATGGTGTTCAGGGAAACAAGGTGAAAATTAAATGGGATCTCTGTTGTATTATTTATAGTAAATTCATATGAGTCTACAATACGTTAAATTTAAAAATATGAAAATATTGGTTGTCATGGTCTTTTTAAAAAATAAATATTTATTTATTATGTATACAGTCTTGTGCCTATATGTATGCTTGGACGCCAGAAGAGGGCACCAGATCTCATTATAGATGATTGTGAGCCACCATGTGGTTGTTGGGAATTGAACTCAGGGCCTCTGCTCTGATTGTCATATTCTAATATGAATATTTTAAAATTCTAATTTGAATATTAGAAATCATATTCTAATTTGAATAAAAATAAAAAACCTATCTAAAATTTTCAAAGAAATGAATATTAATTATTACTACTACTACTTCTTTTGTGCTTTTCATTTTTAATTCCTTTTTTGATTGTTCTTATTTTTATTTATATTTATTTATTTATTTACCACACATATGGGAACACATCTGTGAAATCCAAAGGAGGACACTGAATCCCCTGGAATAAGAAGTTGTGAACCACCCAATGTGGGTGCTAGGAAACAGTCTAGAGTCCTCTGTAAGAATATCTATGTCCTCTCAACTACTGAAATGTCTCTCTAGCCCCTCATTTTTATTTATTTAATCATAATAGTTATGCATTCTATGTCCACTTAGGGGATTTCACAAAGGCATAACCCTACTATCTATTTTTTTCTTCCAATTCTCATTAGTAGTGCCATTTCTTTGGGCCTTTTAATTCAGTTGTAACCTCAGTTTTGTGAGATTTTGTTGTATGAGGAGGAGCGGGCTGTGTCCCACCGCTGCCCAACTCCCAGCCGCCAACTAGCTTACATTTGAAATAACCACACGAAAACTATTCATTTAAATACTGCCTGGCCCATTATCACTAGCCTCTTCTTGGCTAGCCCTCACATCTTAAACTAACCCATTTCTAGAAATCTGTGTATCACTATGAGGTGGTGACTTACCAGAAGATTCTAATCTACATCCATCTTGGGCCAGAAAATCATGGCATCTCTCAGTGCCTTCTCTCTCGCTGCCTTCCATTCTGTCTACTCTGCCCACCTAAGGGCTGACCTATCCTACAGGCCAGGCAGTCTCTTTATTTAACTAATGAAAGCACAGAACTAAAGAAGGACCCTCCTACACCAAGATTTTATTTGCTGGTAAACTGTATGTCTTAGCTTGTTATTCCATCCTATGGAGTTGGTTTACTTTTGCTTCTCAGAAACTTACAACCTAGGACATTTTTGTTAATCTTCAGATTCAGTTTCCTGTATATCCAGGTGATATAAATTTTATCTATGAATCTTTGTGGTTATGAATTTTCCACCTTACCCACTAATACATATGTAAAAATGCTGAAGCCAAAAGAGCTATATTTACTTGTTCTCTTACATTATTATCAAATGGAATTATTCTAATGTAATTACCAAAGTTATGATTCTTTTAGCGTTTTCATCTATATGTATTGATGATCACCACACAAACATTCTAATCATATAAGGAAAATTGTTAGAGTGGATTGTACTAAGATTTTGTTTATCAATACATACCCTTAATAATTGAAGAGACAAGTTAGAAGTGGGTAACATTTCTATTTTGTTTATAGTCCTGGGGATCCAAACTAGGACCTTTCACATGCTAAGCGAGTGCTTTACCACTGAGCTAGCCCTTTCTGTGGTGCTAAGGATAGAACCTAGAGCCTTGTGCACATTAGCTGAGCACTTTACCACTGAGATACATTCCTAGCCCAATTATAATTCATAAATTTTTCATGTTTGTGTGAGAATATATTTGTACAACCACCTTGGCAAGTGCTTGTGAATATCTATAGAAATTTAATACATATATCACATCAGTCATAAAGAAGTACTTCTAGCATATATATGTTAATCAAAAGACATGCACGAGATGATGTTTTTAGCAGACTTATTTATAATATCACCAGTTGAAAATAACCCAAACTGCCAGCAATAGTAGAATGCATAAATAAATCCCAGTATATTTATACATTGAAATATTATATAGGAATGAAAATGAACAAACTACACTGATATCCAGTATCATGGATGAAAGAAGTCAGACATGCACTAATCTATCCTATAATGTTTCATGCCAAAAAATTGTAAACGACATAAAAAGTATTTACTATGTTAGAAGTTGAGGACCTTTGTGAGTTAGTGACAGCACAGAATACAGGGAAATGTAGCTTCTAGGACAATATTGTGTTTCCTGACCTAAGTGCTGGTTACACAGGGTGTGTCTATTTGGACAATTCCTTAAGTAAGACATTTAAGGCATACATGAGACTTTCTGTTAGTATGCTGTATTTTAATTAAAGTCTACTTTAAAATAGATTTAAAACTTGAAAAAATAGATGTTTTTTTGTATATGATAAAAAACAAATCCTGAGAGAGTAATGGCATTTAACATTAAATCATTTTTTAATTTTGTTGATGTTCTACTTAAAAATTGATCAACTATGACTGATGTCCAAGTGCTTCTTTGTCTCATTTTTTTCTTAGGAATTCAAATCTTTCTGTTCAAGTCTAACTCATTTTGAGTTTATATTGTGTAGAGATAAGGGTCCAATTTCATTCTTTTGTATGTGCATTTCCAGTTTTCTCAATACTATTTGTTGTCATGTATTCTTGGCACTCTTGTCAGAGATCAGTTGTGTATGGATACGAACATATAATCTGAGATCTTTGTTATATTTGTTGGCATATAGATGTAGATATAGATATATCTTTATTTCAGTACTGATGAGTAGTTAATACCCCAAGTATGTAACTAAGACCTAAAAGCAGAAAAATAAACAGAAGACAGGAAAAGCTAGAGAGATGTCTCAGAAGGTAATAATTCTTGTTCCTCTTGAAGACGACCTGAGTTTCTTCCCACCAAGCACCTGGGGTGGCTTCAAACCACTGTAATTCCAGTCCCAGGGCATCAGAGCCTTCTTCTAGCCTCCAAACACCAGTACTCACATCACGTACATCTGTTCACATAGATAAACAGATATGCACACATAGACAATTTAAAATAAGTCAAAACTTTTTAATGGACAGGGACTTGAATAAACATTTCTTTCAAGAAAACATATAAATGGTCACCAGAAAGATACAAAGATGATCATCCAAAAGCCAGTTATTATGTCCATTATAAAAACAACAACCAAACCACTAAAGGCAGGACTTAAGATGTAGCTGAGTGGCAGAGCCCTTGTGTAGCAAGCACAATATCCTGCATTGCCAGCATCACCATCAAGAAGAATGCAGTCTGAGTGTTGGTGAGAATGTGAAAAAAAATGGAACTCTTTACTAAACTGGTGATGACATAAAGTGGTTCAAAGCATTTGAAAAGAAGCACAGAGCTTCCTCCAATTTATATTCCTTCACTATTTATAATATGATCCAGCAGCTCCGTTTCTGTACAAATAATCTAAAAGAACTTTTAGTGGGATCTCAGAGCAATGTTCTCACCCATATTCATTGCCATACTCGTCATAGTTGCCAGGTTATGGAATCAGCCTGCCAACAAGACAAATGGAAAGAGAAAATGGGAATATATCCCCAGTAGAATGCTAATTATTGGTAGCCTGAAAACAAAGAAATTCTGACATTTGTGACAACAGAGTTGAACCATGAAAAAATAATGCTAAGTGAAATAATCCATTCATAGAAGGAAGACTATTGCACAATTCCACTTATATAAGATCCCCAAAAGAGTCAAACTCATAGAAGCAGAGGCTAGAACTGTGGTTACTGGGAATCAAGGATGGAGGGGACCAGAAATTTAACTGATTGCTGTAAAGTTCTAGCTATACAGAACACATTAGCTTAGGAGATCTTCTATATAGCATTGTGACTATGGCTAACAGTCCTATACTGTGTGCTTAAAATTTGGTTGAGAGCTTTTGGGAAGTAGAGTCATAAGGATCACCAGTTTAAGCCCAGCTTGGATAACACAGTGAAACACCACCTCAGGTAAACTGCTTTTTGGGTGAAAGAATAGATCTCATAGTAAGAATCTTTTAGTCAATGATACTTTGGCAGGTGATAGAGATGGTTTTATGGATCTGTGAATACATCAAACTCATTATATTGTGTGCATTATTGTATAGGTGCAGGTTTTGTATAGCAACTATACCCCAAGAAGGCTGCTAAAACTAAAAGTGATCAATAGTCATAACTTGAAATATAGGTAATCTTAACGTAGATCCAGCAGTCACAACTACATAGGGTTTTTTTAATAATAAAGTGAGGTTTGGGGCTGGGGAAATGGCTCAGAGGTTAAGAGCATTGCCTGCTCTTCCAGAGGTCCTGAGTTCAATTCCCAGCAACCACATGGTGGCTCACAACCATCTGTAATGGGGTCTGGTGCCCTCTTCTGGCCTGCTGGCATACACAAAGACAGAATATTGTATACATAATAAATAAATATTTTAAAAAAATAAAGTGAGGTTTGTTAGTGTGGTTTCCCTCACTTTTAAAAATGGAAAAGATGAAAAACCAAGTCCTAACCTCCCAACTCTAGTAGATCTGCATTCCAAAGCTGCCTCCAAGTCACAAGTAAAGCAGCATCAGCCTTAGCTTCATCAAGTTCAACTTGATTTGGGCTCTCAAGTTTTGCTTATTTCCTTTTGAGCTCAGTAATATATTTCAAAAGATATGTGTTATCTTTTATCCAGAATTTATAGGTGTTTTGTAGGAATAAGCTATTGCCCAAGCATCTCACAGACAATATTGCCAGAAATAGTGTAGTCTCATTGCTGTGGTCTGATAATTTCCACATTCTCCTCTCCTTGGCCTTTCACATCTTCACTTGAGCTTCTGACTCAAGCACATCTAAAAGATATCTGACATATCCTATTTTACATTTCCACTAGGATGTCTCATAAGCAAAACAGAGTGTGCTCTCCTCCCACCCAACCATTGCTTCTCCAGTCTTTCCCATTTCAATCCATTAGTGGACTAATTACATATCTTCTCAAGGTAGCAATCTAGCTGTCCTGCTAAAATGCCTCATTGTCCATCATTCTTTTATAAGCATACCCTTTTCCACCCACTGAAAACCATGTACCGAATTCCTACACTGTCTTTCATCCCCACTAGAACCTGTTTCCAAGGCCCCATCAGTTTGTAGTCAGGTCACTGCCATAACCTTCTTATGACCACCATTTTTTTATATTTTTACTTTAAAATTTTACTTTTCATTTTACATACCAGCCCCAGTTTTCCCTCTCTCTCCTTCTCCCTCCCTCCTCCACTTTCCCCCTTTCCCATATCCCATGCACATCTCAGATGGGGAGTCAACAAGGTCTGATATACCAACTTGAGGCAGGATCAAGCCCCTCCCTCCCATATCAGGGCTGAGCAAGGCATCCCACCGTAGGGAATGGGCTCCAAAAAGTTAATTCATGTACCTCTGATAGGTCCTGGTGTGACTGTCAGGCCTGCCCCGCCGATCAAGTCACATAACTAACTGTCATCCACATTCAGCAGGCTTACTTCCGTCCCATGCAGGTCCCCCAGCTGTCAGTCCATAGTCCATGAGCTCTTACTAGCTTGGGTCAGCTATCTTTGTGATTTTCCCCATCATGCTCTGGACTCCCCTTGGTCATATGATCCCTCCTCCTTCTCTTCAACTCAACTCCAGGAGCTCAGCCCAGTGCTTGACTGTGGGTCACTGCATCTGCTTCCATCAGTTACTGGATGTAGGTTCTATGATGATAATTAGGGTAGTCACTAATCTGCTTACAGGGGAAGGCCTGTTCAGACACCCTCTCCACTATTGCTAGGAGTCTTAGCTGGGATCATCCTTGTGGATTCCTGGGAATTTCTCTAACACCAGGTTTCTCTCTAACTCCATAATGGCTCCCTTTAATCAAGATAATTCTTTAATTGTTCCCCCAATTCAGTCTTCTTGATCCCACATGTTCCCATTTCCCATCCCCTCCCTTCTACCATCCTCCCAGTTTACCCAAGAGATCTATATTCCTTCCTGGGGACTTCCACATGTGTCCCTCTTAGGGTCCCCCTTTCTACACAATGGAGTATTACTAAGTGGTAAAGAAAACAATGACATCCTGAAATTGCAGGCAAATGGCTGAAACTAGAAAAAAATCCATCCTGTTGAGGTAATGCAGCCCCAGAATGATCAATAACCTTTCTTACCTCTTTCAGCACAAAGATTGGGCAGATTTCATCCATCCTTGCTTGTGGGCTTAGAATGGGACCATGAGTTCTGTTAAAAAGTGGGCCAATGGCTGGAATGTAGCTTGGTGGTGGAGTGCTTACTTAGCATGCTCCAGGATTCCATTCCGAGCATTACAAGAGAGCACCTTTATTTTAACAAAATGAGCTACATGAATTAGAGGTCTCCAAAATTAGCCCAGATGTTGTTCAGGGTACTATGCAGAGGGAAACAAGAGGCTTTTTGTTTTGTATGGATGCAGAAGAAGGAAAGAAAACATTTGCTGGGTTACAACTATTCACTTGCCTTATTTTGTTTATCTGGTTGCAGCACTCATACTTATATAATTAAAAATATATTGGTGTTTCTAACTGGTCAAGTTTGGTATCTGCTTTTCTCTAATATAGGCATTTACAAGACATAGGTCAAGTTTTTGCTTGTGTTCGCAGTGTTAGTGTCTGATGACCTAGTCTGCTTGGGGATGCTTCAGGTCTGCTCTCCACCTTAACTTGCTTTAGCATCCCTCATCACTTACAGTCTCAATGAAGACTCCTTAACTGGAGAGCATGGGACCTTTCCAAATGGGGCATCTACTTGATTGTCATCTTACTCAATGACAATCCACTGCTATTGTGTTTGAGGCTTCTTTTTCCAAAAGAACTAGAAATTTAGGACAATATATGAAATCGTCTGATTTTCATTATTGACCTTTAAAAACAAACGTGAAATAAATCAAACAAATACAAAGGCAAACATTGTGCAGGCTGATTCAAAACTCCTCTGCCGGCCACTGGTTTGCAGCAGGTCTTGAGCAGAGGTGAGCTCAATCCTGCTGGACCCTCCAGATGGCCCCTTTACTGACTCTGCTCCAGGCTTTGTTGTTACAACAGTGGACACTGTCAGCACTTCCCAGATCCCTCCAATTTGTTATTTCAGAGCATTCTTTCTGAATTTTAGCTGCTTTTTCAGGCAAGATGAAAGGTCATTCTATTCAGAGAGAATATGTGACTCTGGAAAGATGGGGTACTTTTGAAACACATCGTGCTCTGTTTGCCAGGAATCCCCCACTATATGGCTTATTTATTAACATACATGTTTCCGATCACCTTTTCCTCCCCATTTCACTTCCTCATTGCCTTCCCAGGATTCCTACATCTCACAATAAGCTAGCTAAACTCAAACTGTTGTCTCAGAGTCCATTTCTGGCAGGAGACAGCTCAGGCAATTGCCCAGTTTGCCCTTAGATCCTTTGCTGCTTCCTGTTTCGGAGCGCTTCCCTCTGCTCATGCAGTTTACTCCCTCACTTTGTTCTGAGTCCAGGAAAACAGTCACCCTTGCAGAGAGGTGACCCCAGGCCACCCAAGCTTTCACCACAGTCCTCCCCCCTTTTCATTGCTATCACTTGCATTTCTCTGTAGATCTTTTCATGAGCTGGGGTTATTTTGTTCCTGTGTTTATTATCTCTCTGCTCTCAGTAACAGCTCTTTGAGAGCAGAAGCCTTGTCTGACTTCCTCTCATGTCCGGAATGTGGGGCACCATCAAATAAATGCACCACCCAGGGAAGGCTTTCCACAACTATTGACCTTCATGTTCAGGTCCTCAGTACTTCTTCCCCTGATTTTGTGTTCCTAATCTGACCCTCAGGATGCCACAAAGTTGGTGTGACTGGGCACAAAGGACTCCATCCCATGGGTGGGACACTCAAGCCACTCACTCTATCAGATGGTGAGTACATTTCAGTTATGGATCGATTACTTCTGAGTAATCTTGGCGATACCTTTGATTTGTGTGGGTTTTTTTCTTTTTACTTCTTTGTGTTCAAAAACAATCTTGGTTTGCTTTGTTTTCCGCTCTTGCTCTTCACACTGGCATATTGACAATCGAAGCTGAAAGCGCTGTACCCAATTTCCTTCTCAACCATTTTCTCCTGAAAATCACTGGGTGTCTCTCTTGCTGTTACTCTTCTGTCACTGACATGCCTGATGCTGTCTATAGTATCTGGCCTTACAGTGTGATATGGGCATGTTCCCCCTCTCCCCAGTTACAGTCATCTTGATCAGATCGGCAAGTCTCCAAGCAACCACATTCTTCCCTAGTGAGATGCACTCCATCCTTAGCCAAAAGCCTATCATTCCAGTATCTTAAGCCATTGTCCAAAAAACAAATCTGCAAAGCCTCAACCCTTTTTTTGCATCTCCAGCTGTGTTGGCTGCAGCCACCCCCACACCTAGCCACAAGGGACCCCTGACCTCTAAGCTAGCCCTACAACAACCAACTTGTAGACAATTCTATTCCCCTTGGTTCAGATGAGACAATATTGGAATTTCTCAAAAGGAAATTTGCTAGGAAACCAAGTGAAAAACAAAACTGGGGGGAGAGAGGGAGAGAGAATACAAAAGCTTAAAGAATAATGCTTTATATAGTCCAATTCCTTATTCTGAGATAACTACACTCTGGCTGCAGACTGGCTTGGCTGGCACAGCTCACAAGACACACAGGATATGAGAAGATAATCCTTCAACCTTTTCACAAAGGGAGATGCTGCTGGAGCTGGAGAAGCACTCACAGAAAGGCAGAATGAGTCTTTGTATGTCTGGACTAGTTCATTTCACAGAGATGGGAGCCTAGAGCATGGAAAGGCTGCTCCAGCCACTCTGGGCAGGCAGGAAATTCTGTCTCCTAGACCTGATACCCTGCAAGCTTCCTGCAACATTGCTGACTGTGGCCCCCCACGCCCGATTCAATTTTAGTTGTATTTCTTTTAGTGACTTCTTTAGGATTTTTGATATACAAGATCATGTTGTCTGCAAACAGAAGTGGTGTTCATCTTTCATTTTAATCTGTAGGCCTTTTCTTCCATTTCCTTGCTTAACTAACTACCCTGAGTAGAATGTCCAGTTTAGTGTGGACTCGAGTTAGCCCAAATGGGTCTCTGCATCTTGTTCTGCATCCTAGTGGGAAGCCTTTAGCCTCTCCACTAAGTGTGAGGTTAGCCGTGGCTTTTATGTGGATACAGACTCAATCACGCTTTCAGCGACCCACATTTTATTGGAAAGCTTAGCCATACTTCTTTTGCGTTTTCTTCCTTTGTTGTACTTTTGGCTTTTTTTTGCACATTTTCTTTCCAAAAATCTAGCCTGTATTTATATGACTAGAAAACTCAAGCTCAATGGCTTGATTTCCCTGCCTTTGTCCCTTCAACAGACACTGAGCAAATGCCTGTGGTGAGCCCACACTCTCACAGGTTCCGTTCTTGGGGATACAATGCTTCATTAAATTCAGTGCTGGCTTCTGGAGCTCACATTCTAGGTGACTGTGGAAGTATGTAAACAGTTGAGACAATTTTATTTACTTTTTAAATATTTTTTAATGATTTATTTAACTTTATTTTATGTGCATTGGTGTGAAGGTGTCAGATCCCATGGAATTGCATTGTCAGACAGTTGTGAGCTGCCATGTGGGTGCTGGGAATTGAACTCAGATCCTCTGGAAGAGCAGTCAGTGCTCTTAACCGCTGAGCCAGAGGAGTATGAGAGGAAAGATGCTACAGCACGCTGGTATGGTTTAAATGGTCCTGTACTGACGATATAACCCTGGTACAACAGTGTTGAGAAGCGCTGGCAGAGGAAGGGCTCCAGAGCTGCTCTGTGGCAAGGGATCAGGAAATCCTTTTCTCTGTAGAAGATGTTCAACTGAGTAATGAGAGGGCTTTGGGGGGAATTATTGCAGGAGAAGCAAAGTGCAAAGGACCCTAATAAGCCTGATGAGTGTGGAGGGAAGGGCTATTGGAAAGGCAGCTCATGAGGCTGACATAGCGGGAGGAAGGGCTGGAGAGTAGAAGGGATGAGAACAAAGGCAGGCATGGATCTTACAGGCAAGGGCACCAGAGTGGACTACATGCGATGTAATGGGAAGCCACTGGAGGGTGTTAAACAGGGGTTATTGTGATCTAAGGAAACAAATCCCTCTGAGTGATGGATCTGCGCATATCCTGCCTTCCAGGTTGTGTGCAGATCAGAGCTCCTCAGCATCAGCTCAGAAAGCCAGGGTGGCTGCAGGGAACCAGTTCACTTCTGCAGCCCTGCCTCCTACAGTGGCCAGAGGGATTCTTCTAAAGCAAAGTCAGACCCTGTTCCTTCGTTTCCTCAGATGGTTCTTTTTCTTTTGTGCGACTGAAGCCAAGGCCTTGTGTACCACAGGCAAATGCTCTGCCACTGTGCTACAGCCCCAACCCTTTCTGAAAACCTCCATGCATTTCTCAGTAAAGTATATGCCTGCTCCATGGCCATCGAGATAGTTTTGTCGATTTGTTCTCGCTGCTGGGACAAAATGCCAAAGATTGGACAATTTATAAACAATAGATGTTTATTCCGTTGACAGTTCTGGAGGCTGGGAGTCGGATATTGCAGGATTTCTTATCACATCATAACGAGGCAGAAAGCATCACGTGGCCAGAAAGAGCAAGTATACAGTGAGTGAATGAGAGACAAAGAGATGGGAGGAAAGAAAGGGGCCAAAGCCATCTTTTTGGTCAGGAGCTCATTCCTGTGGCAAACTAATTTCTTCCACGATTACAACATTAATCTATACAAGAAGGTGATAGTCCCATGACCTACTTATCTCTAAAGCCCTTCCCAACGCTGTTGTACTGGGGTTACATCCTCAGTGCAAGGACTTGGAGAGCAGCATTTAAAGCCCGTGCTGGGGCAGCTTCCCCTCTGTGTCTCTGCCTTTCTTACTACATCACTCTCAGTCCTGTTCACTCTCTTCCAGCCACATCTGTGCCCTTGGCTATCCCTCTGAAAGGGCAAGCACACTGTCAGCATAGGGCCTTTGCCTTGACTGTCCCTTTCTCTGCAATGCTTTTATCTAGCTATCTGCTCAAACATTGCCTCGTCAGAGAGACTTTCCCCAGCCAATGTCACTTCCTGTCTGACCTTGGCCCCCACTTCTTGTGCTTGCTCTACACCAGACAAACTGGCTTACTTGCTGTTATCTGTGAAGCCTAGCAAGACTTTTCTACCCTGTGAGCCTTTACCATCACCTCCCTTTCTCCAAACATAATGGCCTTCATTTAGACACAGTGCCGCTGGGATAGACACTAAGGGTCTGGAATAAAAGGAATGTAGGAAGTAAAAGTTGTCAATCTGAGCCTGGAGTTATTCTCTTAGTTAAACCATACACAGTGGGCTAGAAAATTTTTGTGGTTTCTGTTGTTTGTAACAAAGCATTCTTTTATAAAACAAAATAGAGATTCATAATAGCAGGTTGGAAAAAACACTCTTGCAGTTTCTTGAAGAGGTAAACAGAAATGTATAATCTAATAATTCTACTCTTAATTTTCTACCCAAGAGAAATAAAAACTTATCCACACAAAGACTTATGCACTAATGTCTATAACACTATTATGCTTTGCATGCAAAAAGTGAAAAAGGAACTAAATTTCTATTAACAGATGAATAAAATTTGGTTTGTTGACGCAATGGAATATTAGCCAGCTATAAAAAATAATGTCGTATTGGTAATTGTTACAACATGGATGATCATTCAAAACACATTAAGTGAGGAAAACAAATATAAAAGATCACATGTTGTGTGCTTCCATTTATGCATACTCAAATCCACAGACAAGACAGAAAGATGATTAGTGGTAGCTACGGGCTAAGGTAAGAGCAGAGTGAAGAGTGACCACTACAATGGTTATGAAATTTTTTTCTGAAGTGATGATGATCATCTAAAATTAGTGGTTGTGATGGCTGCACAACTTTGTGACTGACTCCAAACCACCAAGTTGTGCACAAAGTAATGCTCTTCCATCTCATGTGCTCAATCTTAATACTGTTTCTGTGGCTTCATACTGTTACCCCATGTGATATGCTACCATTTTCTGGTACATCTGCACAGGCCTCAGTGGGCCAGGGAAAGGAGACTAAGATATGCTTCAACTGGAAGTGTTATCTCTTCATGCATTTTCCCATTGTTTACAGAAGGCTGAATAGACATCAAATTTGGAATGATGAAGAAAATTGCAGTTTTTCCCCAGGAGCCTATTAGCAGAGGCTATGTTCATAGTCCAGTGACTCCCATGAAATTATATATATATTATATATATAAATTATATATATATATATATATGCTAAGGCGGATGGTCTTGGAACTTCAGCTCAGTGTGTGTGGATTCTCTATGTTGCTGTACTCGTAGAACTTGGGGTTAGTGGCTTCTCTCATGCATCTCTTATTTTGGGAATGGGTATGAATGAGAGTTAAATACATAATTGAAAAACAGTTTGTTCCTTGCATATAATCCGCTAGCCCCCTTAGGAAAGATTCTATAAGTGTCTAACTGTATGTGCTGGCTAGATTTATTGCAACTTGGCATAAGCTTAGAGTCACTAGAGAAGAGGGAGCAGGCCTGGAGAGATGGCTCAGAGGTTAAGAGCAATGACTGCTCTTCCAGAGATCCTGAGTTCAATTCCCAGCAACCACATGGTGGCTCACAGTCACCTATAATGAGATCTGGTGCCCTCTTCTGGCATGCAAGCATACATAGAAGGAATGTTGTATATACATAATAAATAAATCTTTTAAAGAGAGAGAGAGAGAGAGAGAGAGAGAGAGAGAGAGAGAGAGAAGAGGGAGCCTCAACTGAGAAAATGTCTCCGTAAGATCAGACTGCAGGCAAGCCTGCAAGAAATTTTCTTAATCAGTGATTGATGGGGGAGGTCCCAGCCCATTGTAGGTAGTGCCACGCATAGGCTGGTGGGTGATTCTGGGTTCTATAAGAAAGTAGGCTGAACAAGTCATGCCCAGCAAGCCAGTATGCAGCACCTCTCCATGGCCTCTGCAAGATCTCCTGCCTCCAAGTTCCTGTCTTGGCTTCCCTCAGTTAACTGCGATTCAAGATATGTAAGTCAATAAAACCTTTCCTGCCCAAGTTACTTCTGGTCATGATTCATCACAGCCACAATTGCCCAAACTAAGAGACCATATTTTATTCATATCTTGGTAGGAAATACCAATATTACCTTATTCTACCGCTAGAATGGGTACAGGTCAGCAAACTGTCATTTGACCACATTCTATTGGATCATTTTCATAACTAAACAGTCTTACCATGAGACCAAGCTTCCAAAGGGAAGCCTTATCTGGACAAATTAGACAACACCACACATGTCAAGTTCTTAGTCTTGGACCCTAGAGCTGACTTTATTTCCAGGCTACACTGACTTGGGATTACCCTTGAGATGAATAAGAAGGAGCCAATGAATAATAAAAACCTGGGCAGGGGAGAGAGATTCCAAGTTGGTAATAGTTGAAAGTGAATCAAGCTTGGCCAAATTCTTCTTGTTTTATCTGAGCCTCACACTGTCAGGTTTCCTGGTGTAGGGGAAATCAAAGAGAGGGGACTGGTACCCCAGAAGAAGTGTTAATGATCTTCTAGAGGTATTGAAGAGTTGAGAGCAATGGGCCCAGATACTGCCTGGCAGAGTCCTGGCAGGATTATTATAGAGCTTCCTACCTTATGTACAAAGCCCTGGGGTCAGGCCACCACAGCACAAAACAAAGTAGAAACTCTGTAGCTTTTCCTGTGACAGAGAATATATACAAAATAACAGTGTTTGTTTAACACTGTAGGATCAAGGGAAGAAATTGCTCATAGGCAGCGATGATTGATTCAGACTATAACACCCTTGGGTGATGCTCAGGCACTTGACACTGAGAAGACAAATGTTTGTGCTGGGTCACACAGGTTGGGAAGCTCTGCTTTACTGAAGGACATCTGCTCCTAAGAGCGCCTTGTAGCATGATGCTAAGTGAGTCGATCAGCTAGTCTCTAGCTATGTACATGTTTGACTGAGACACATCTGTCTTGAGACCTAGAAATGTATCTTCTTGAACAATTGAGACCCTGAACGTCATCTATAATACACATTGCCAACAATATCTTTAGGCCAGGCTTGTGGCCAAGTCTTGCTACGGAAATTGTCATCTGTTTGGGAGGCATTTTAACAACAGGGCAGGAGTCGGATGTGGCATATCTTACAGTGTCAGCACTTGGGAGCTGCAGGCAGGAGGATCCAGAGTTCAAGGTCATTCTCTGGCTACATAGTGAGATCAAAGACAGCCTGAGCTATGTGAGACCTTTTCTAGAGAGAAAATATTAAAAATTAAAATAAAAGAATAGGAGATTAAAAACTTTAATTCTGCCTCAGACCTTCAGCTGATTTGGGTCTTAGACTCAGATGTTCATCCATAAGAAAGGCATGTACTCACTTTGACTCAAGAGCATAGGTTCTTGAACTTCAAATATAAAAATCTACAGTGGAGGTTCAGGTTTTCAAATTCTTCTCACCAGGAATTTACTTTTTTCTCCTTTTTTGTAGACCAGTCTGGCCTTGAACTCACAAAAATCCATTTGCCTCTGCCTCCTGAGTGCTGCTGGGATTAAAGATGTGCACCACCACTGCCCAGCTAGGAACTGAGTCTTTGTAAAGGGAGGGAGAGACAGTTTCAGGTGACAGAAGATCTCCAGTGGTTAAAGGCAACGGTGTTTAGAGAAATGTTCAAGAACCTGTTACCTAGCTATATACGGTATCACTCAAATTAGAAGGGCGGGTGTTGCATTTCAGATCCACTTAGGGATAATAGAAGGAACAAAGGACAATTTTAAGGCATTAATTGATCTTTAATTTTTCCCATCACCTAAAATTTGCTCGATTTTATTCTAGCTGGTTCTGGGGCCATGATTATCTCTTCTTTAAACCTGGTTTTCCAGAGCTATTGTTCAGAGTTATAGTGGAATATTACAGCAGCACCACCTGCAGGTCACCGCGAGGTAATGCATATTGACTGCTTAAAATTTGAATCAGATTAAGAGGTCTTATGTGAAAGGCTGAAAATCAAAAAGCAAGTGAAAGGCCAAATAAAAGAAAATATAAAAAACAGACCAATAGTTCCTCTGGCCTTAAAGAAAACCCCTAAATTAGAAAAAAAATCTTCTGATACCCTTGATGCCCTGAGTTTTGGGAGCCACTGATCTGAATGATCCTAGACAAAGTGTCCTCAAGACATGAACTGCCAAGGAGATACAGATAGGGTTCAGACTTTAGCACTCTCTCTGCAGGTCTATAACCTGTGTTTTAGACCTAAACCTGACTCCTGCCAGCATTTTCAAAGGCCGCCAGGCATCATCTGGACGATCAGTGCGTCTGAGGACTTTTCCCTTTAAAAATTGTGTCTTCTAAATGAACACACAGAACTTGCAGGCTAGCACACAAGGAACACAGAAATTGCCTCTCCAGCCTAACAAAGGAAAGGCTGAACAAGAGGGGAAGTCGGCAACTCTTCTTACATCTGTAAGAGGAGTAGGGTCACAGGGCAGACTACTGCCTCAAAAATTGGAGAGGTGGAAAGGGATATGTAGCAACCATAATGTTCCAGAGAAGGGCCCTGACAATAGAAACCTGCCCCAGAACTATCACAAGAGAAGGAACGCATACCCTGCAGCCTATGAATTGCTGGAGTCTCAGAATGGCTGATATGAGAGTTACATTTCTACAGAGGCCTCCACATTTTTCTTTTGTGATTTTTAGCAACAGGAGCTCCACACAGCTCTCAAAGGATGCTCCCATCATGCTTACAAGGGTAAGAGAAGATTAACCATTTTGAAACATACTTTGTTCTTAACTAAGGCTTGCCCTCGGGAGAAACTGTTTTATGAATCTCATCTGCTGGGAATTTTTCAAACCATAATCTACCTGGAAGAAGAAAATACCCAACCCCGCCCCTTTCATTTACCTTGACCCGCTCAAGGCAGGGAGGAACCACGAGCCCCTCTAAGGTCACAGTCCAGAGCCATAGGCTCATTCAGAGACTCAGGGCTCAGCACAGGACTGTAAAGTGTTTCTTCCCGTCAGTTCTTCATTGCGACCTCACTAAAGGCCTCTGTGCTACAGTTCTCATAGTTAGTGCATCATGTCCACTTTCCAACAACAACAAAACCCACAAGGCATAATAAAAGGCGCAATTGCAATCTGAAGAAACCAAGAAAGCATCAAACCAAGATTCAGCTCGGGTAGAAATGGATCATCAGACAAAGAATTTCAAGACTCCATAATTAATATGCTAGAGACGCCAATGGACAAAGCACACAGTAACACAAGGCAGATGGATAATATAAGCAAGAGAGGAGGACTCTCTAAGAGCTAATTTAAAAAGCTGCTAGAGATCAAAACCACTGAGACACAAATGAAGAATGATTTAGATGAGCTAATTATCGGAATAGATAAGTCGGCGTGGGGGGAGGGGGTTTCTGAGTTGAGGACTTGACAATTGAAACTTCCAAAAGCTGAAGTACAAGTGTAAGACAGACTAAAACAAACAGATCCAGCACAGTATCCAGAAAGTGTGAGACAGCCATGAAAGGAACAGCATTTCAAAACAGGAATGCCGAAAGGAGAGCAAAGACAGAGAGGGACAGGAGCAGAATTTGACACAATAGCAACTGACAATTTCTCCGAATTAATGTCAGACACAAATTACAGATCTATGAATCTCAGACAAGAACAAGCAGAGTAAATGTGTAAACGCAAGAAACCTTGGACCAGACTATATTATATTCAAACTTGAAAAAGTCAAAGAGAAGTCAAATTTTGAAAAGCCAGAAAGATTCCAAAAATACTTTTTGTATAGAGAAGCAAAGATAAGAATTTTATCTGGATTCTCAGAATCCAACAATGTGTGTTTCAGCTTCTGCGCCCTTGTCAGCACTGGATGTTATCAGTATCTTTCACTGGAAGCTTAATTTGTGTCGCTCTGCAGATTTGGACTATTATTTGTGTATCTATTTGCTTTTCATATGGCATCTTTGGTAAAACAATTTTGAACACTTTTGATTTCATTATTTTCTTAATGCTTAGTTTTGTGCCTATATATTCTAGATAGGGAACTTTGTTCGATACGTGGTTTACAATTTTTCATTCACTTATAGTTTGCCTTTTCATTATTATAACAATGTGTTGCATCTTGCAGAGCAAAAGGTTTTAATTATGATGAAATTTTAATATTTTCCTTTAGGTTTCATTTAATGCTTTGGTGCAATGTCTAAAAATTCTTTAACGGCAACTTATGAATATTCTTCCCTGTGATGTGATGTGTGTGTGTGCATGTGTGCGTGTGTTCGTGCTTGTGTATCTATGGAGGCCAGAGGTTGACTTAGAGTATCTTCCTTTATTGCTCTCCATCATATTTTTGGAGACAGGGTCTCTCACGGGACCCAGAGCTCATGAATTGTCTAGGTTGCCTGATAAGTGAGCTCTGAGAACCCTCTGCCTCTGCTCCTGCAAGCACTAGGTTATAGATACGCTGCCACACTGGGGTTTTTCACAGGAGCTGGGGTTCAAACTCAGAGTCTCATGTTTGCATGACACATTTGTCGTCTGAGCCATGTCCCCAGATTCTCCCATGTTTTCTTCTAAACTTCATACCTTCAAAACTTTACATTTAGCTCTGTGCTCCATCTCGTGTCACTTTTTCTAAGAGGTGATGTTCAGAGTAAGGGGGTTGTTGCTGTTGATGGTGGTTGTTTGATTTCATTTAGTTTAGGCTTTTGTTTGGTTTGAGGTTTTTACATGTGGTAGGTATTTCAATACCTTTTGTTGAAAGGATAATGTATTAGGCAGGGTTCCCTAGAAGAAGAGAGCTAAAAGAATGTATGATGCATGTATGTTTAAGGACGATTTAGGGCCAAGGAGATAGTTCAGTGGGAAAAAAATCTATCCATGAAACCCTGACAACCATGGAGCTCATACAAAAAGCCAGATGGGCTAGTGTCAATCTGTAACGCCACCACGCCAACAAGACAGGAGGTAGAGATGGGAGACTCACTAGAAGCTTACAGGCCAGCCATCTTGGAACCTGCAATGCAGCAGAAGGAAAAAAAAGAGTTCCTGCCTCAACAAGGCTGAAGGGAAGAACTGACTCTGTTTCTCCACACTTGCACCTTGGCACACACGTCCCCTCAACCCCTACCCGACAGTAAATAAATAAATAAAAGAACTGAGATGGAAAGCCTTCTAAAAGAAAGACAAATGAACAAACAGTAATAGGATTTCCTAGAACTGCTGTGAGTTTCTCTCTAAGCACTGCCTGTGTTCTGCCCCTTTATCTCTTTCCTAGCTCTGACTAATGTTTGACCTGAAATAAGCAAGCTACTCCAGTCTCCTTTCTCGTAGTTTTAGCATGCTATGTCTTTCTCTATCCCTTCTAACATGCCTGTCTTTATACTTAAGGTGATTTTTTTTTGTGTAAAAAAGAAATTCATTGTGTCTTTTAACAGAATTCTTGCTTTTTGCTTTTTTTCTTGATTTTTATCAAGCTCTACATTTTTCTCTGCTCCCTCCCTGCTTCTCCCCTCCCTGCTTCTCCCCTCGACTTCAACCCTCTCCCAAGGTCCCCATGCTTCCAATTTACTCAGGAGATCTTGTCTTTTTCTACTTCCCATGTAGATTAGATCCATGTGTGTCTCTCTTAGGGTCCTCAATGTTGTCTAGGTTCTCTGGGGTTATGATTGCTCCATACTGCATACTAGCATACTCCACACTAGCTGACATGCTGGTGCAGACAGGGAAATCTGACAGGGCTTCAGTGGAGGACTGGAGAGAAAGGGGAATCAGTCTTCTCAGGGATGAGCCCTCTGAGAGGCTGTCCAATTCCAAACGTCTTGGTTTTATTTTGGGTTTTATTTACTTTCTGAGAATTTCCTATATGAGTACTGTAATGGTATATTATTTGTACTTTGATAAATCAATCTTACCTGAAGATCAGAGGCAAAGCTAAAGCCACTAGAGGTCAGGCAGTGGTGTCTCACTCACTTTTATTCCAAAGATTTGAGAGACAGAGGCTGACAGATCTCTGTGAGTTCAAAGCCACCCTGGGCAACACAAAATAAATGCATAAACAAATCCAGGTGGTGGTGGCTCACACCTTTAATCCCAGTCCTAGAGGGAATATAAAATGGGAGGAGAGAGAGAGGCTTAGCTGCTTAGTTTGAGGTCGCCCAGAATTGGCAGAGATAAGACTTCTCTAATGGATTGGCTGCCTTGGTTTTCTAGTTTTCAGGTTGATTTATTTATCAAAATACAAATAATATACCACTACCTTTTGTATTTTAAATAACTATGTCAGTCTCTGTATCATAGTTTATTGTAACCATTCACATTTTAGACCACACTGGCCTGGACCTCACAGAGATCTGCCTGCCTCTGCTTCTTCAGTGCTGGGATTGAACATGTGTGCCACCGTGCCTGGCCAGTTTTTCATATTTAATTGAGAAATTTATAAGATCCCATTTTTTCCCTCTTCTTTTTTTCTGTTTTTTTTATTGTTAAAAGAAAAATTTACATTTACTCCCCTTGTTCCCGGCCCTCCCACTCCCCCACTACCCCACCGCCCTCCCCCTGCTTCCTTAAGATGGGGCAGGATACCCTGCCCTATGGGAAG
>JAQHUG010000094.1:4989716-5002990 GCA_028555095.1 Dicrostonyx torquatus | reverse complement strand
GGTCCTGACTTCCTTGCTCATCTTCTCCCTCCTTCTGCTCTTCCACTGGACCTTGGTATCTCAGTCCCTTGTTCTGATGTGAATGTGGGTCTCTGGCTCTATCTCCAACCATCATACGAAATTTCTATGGTGATTTTTCTCTCTTCTTAGCAGATCAAATATTCTTTGTTTGTCTGGGTTTTCTTTTTTTTCGAGACAGGGTTTCTCTGTAGCTTTGGAGCCTGTCCTGGAACTAGCTCTTGTAGACCAGGCTGGTCTCGAACTCACAGAGATCCGCCTGCCTCCCAAGTGCTGGGATTAAAGGCATGCGCCATCATCGCCCGGCCTCTTTGTTTGTTTTGAAAAATATTATTTGCTCTGTAGTCTTCAATACCACTCCAGCAGTAGAATCATATAACAGTTTTGAAATTATCCACTCTCGCACCTATATCGCTGTTGCCATTCATTCTCTTTATCTATGAGCTACAATCAATCAATATATTGTTGCTGTTATTACCTTTGAAGAACTAATTATCAGATCAACTAAGAGGAAAAGTAAAATGTTGTATTTTCATTTATTGTTTCTTTATGTTTAGCTTCTGACCTTTATTTAGTTTCTTGCTGAAGAACTTTGGGCGTTTCTTTCTAGGTGGATCCACTGGTAATACAGCACATTTTTTTGCCACAGAAAGCCTTTATTTCTCCTTTGCTTTTTAAAAATTTAAATTATATTAATTTATTTTACTTATGTGAGTGCATGTGTGTGTGTATGGGGTGGGGAGGGAGAGAAGGAGGGAGGGAGAGAGAGTGCCATGGTACAAATTTAAGGGAAGGGGTTCTGTCCTTACACCATGTTTAAAAGCAAGCACTTTTACCTAGCCCCAAATTATTAGTTTCTGAGACAGGGTTTCGCCATGTAGCCCTGGCTGGCCTGGAACTTCTCAGAGAAGCTTCCTTCTGCTGCAGATGGAAATAAACAGAGTCACACCCAGACAATGGGCAGAGAGTAAGAGACCTGGAACCACTCAGCCTTAAATGGGACATCTCCATCAAATCCTTCCCTTCAGGACTCAGGGAGTTCAGCTGAAAGAGTGTAAAAGCCCAAAAGGATGGAAGACACCAAGGAAAGAAGGCCTTGTGGAGACACAGAGCTGACACACATATGAACTCATGGAGACTGGCAGCGTTACAATGGGCCTTCGGTCTAAGCCAAATGGGTCCCACTGCTAAGAAGGCTAGTGGACACACACACCCATCTCTAACCCAGAAGCTATCTCTAATTGATCAATTGATAATCACTTGCAAAGGGAAAAGTTAGTTTTCTCCAATAGAGTCTGACTGGGTATCCAAGCCACACTTAAGAGGAGGCCCATGCACAGCAATAGGTGACCAACATAAAACAAACTCAATGGGATTTTTGGAGTGGTTTTTTTTTTGTATCACAATGCTTTGCTGGTCTTTTATAACCTTACAGATATTTTGTTTATATATTATGGTTTCCGATTTTGTTTTTGTGGTTTTTCTATGTGTGTGTCATATCTGAATGTGTTTCTTGTACTTTTTCTTTGTTTTTATCTGTTTGTTTTGTATGATTCTGGTTTGTTTTTACTTTACTTTCATCTATTTTTTATCAATTTTTAGATATCTGCTTGTTTTGCAATGAGAGACAGAAAGAAAGGGTGTGGATTTGGGTGGGTGGGCAAATGGAGATGATCTGGGAGGAGTTGGGAGAGGAAAACCATAATCAGAATATGCTATATGAAAAAAAAACAATTTTTAATGAAAAGAAATAAAGAAAGAGAGAGAGAGAGAGAAGTCCACCTTCCTTTCCCCACCAAGTGTTGGCATTAAAGGTGTGTGCCGCCATATCTGTCTCTCTTTTACTTTTACATATTTTATCCAAATTATCTTCACTTTTATATTTTGCAATTTTTAAAATTAAAGAGTAATTATCATTTTCTCCTCCCTCTCTTCCTTCCATTTCTTCCCATACCCCCCACTTCCTTTCAAATTTATGGTCTCTTTTTCTTTAACAATTACTGTTTCATATATGCACATAAATACATAGCTAAAACTTGCTGGTTCTGTTTAGTGTTGCTTGTATTTATATATGATTACAAGGCTGACCATGTGGTATTGGATAGCTATTAGGTAGCTCATCACTGGGGAAAACTGATTTCCTTCTTTCAGCCATTACTAGTTGCCTGTAGCTGAACCTTGTGAGCATTCACCCATGCATATTGTTTTGCCAGTTGGTGTTGTCCTCTTTCGGGTCTTATATAGCCAGAGAGTTGAGGCATCATGGGTGAAGCTTCCCTTTCATTTCTAGAAGACAAAATATAGAATCCAACTTCCTGGTCCTCTGGCTCTTACAGTCTTTAGCCCGTTTTTCTGTGCTGTTCCCTTAGCCTTAGGTAATTGAATTGTGTCGTAGCTGTGTATCAGTTGGGATTAGACACATCACAATCACATTTTCTCTTCATTTTGACTAGTTGTGGTTTTATGTAAGCATCTCTGTCTGCTGCAAAGAGAAGCTTCTTTGATAAGGAGTGAGAGCTACATTTATCTGTATGTATGAGGATAATCTTTAAAATGATTTTTGGTGTGTTTGAAAGTTTTGCTGACAT
The DNA here is from genome assembly GCA_028555095.1 of Dicrostonyx torquatus. Taxonomy (NCBI): domain Eukaryota; kingdom Metazoa; phylum Chordata; class Mammalia; order Rodentia; family Cricetidae; genus Dicrostonyx; species Dicrostonyx torquatus. The sequence continues at coordinate 5,000,384 of JAQHUG010000094.1, read as the reverse complement.
GTATGCTAGTGCATCACATGTGTACAGTGCGTACAGAACCCAGAAGAGGGGATCAGATCCACTGGAGTTGCAGCTATAAATTCCACATATTCTCTTCCATATGTGAATGCTAGCATTGACTCTTCAGTTATGAATTCTTAAATTGGAGTAGCCATAGAAATCAGGAAATAAGAAAGAGACCATGGAGAGCATTTCAGAGGAAATGGGGAAGGGTGTAAAATGTAGGTCGTGTGAAGAGCAAAAGTAGACCAGTGAAACAGAAATAATTGAATAGGATGGGGGTGGAAAGGCAGGACAGAGGAGGGAGTGGAAAGCATGGAGAGGGATAGCTAACGCTAAAGATATTTTAAAAGCCCATATGGAAACTGTATTGCTGAAGATAGCACATATTGGAGTCATAAGACATGGAAAAATCCAGCTGGTACTTCTCTAGACGAAGCTTCACCCCTACTGGCTAGCATTTATTGTGCTGGAAGAAGGTTCTATGCATACTACTATAGAGGAAAGCAATCAGTGCTCTTACCCAACTGGAAATCCTGACAGCTACAATCACAACTGGCCCATTCGTGCAGTAGTGGGATGGATATTATAGGAGTAACCACTGCTTTCTGATTGGATGGATTTAAAGTCTTCTTCATAAGATGGAATCCATGTCTGGTACTATTAATTGGGCCCAAAACACAATGTCCATCTAAGTCATAAGTACTAGGGGAGAGCCTAATACTATTTCTATGCTAATTGGAGATAGCAATAAACTGTCTCCTAAGTCCCTCCCTGCCTTTATATATACCATAGATTAGTGCATTGCTCAATTTTCATCAGAGAAGCTTCTTTTTTTTTTAGGTTTTTCGAGACAAGGTTTCTCTGTAGCTTTGGAGCCTATCCTGTAGACCAGGCTGGCCTCTAACTCACAGAAATCTATCTATCTACCTCTGCCTCCCGAGTGCTGGAATTAAAGATGTGTGTCACCATCGCTCAGCTGAGAAGCTTCTTTTTACACTAGGTGCTGATTAACACAGAGTCCAATACTGGTCACTGTGTAAGAAACTGTGGAATGCTCAGCTCTAAATGGGACAGCTATATCCCACCCTCTCCCCACAAAATGCAAGGATTATCACAGATGATGAGAAGAAGAGAGTGTGAGAGCCAGAGAAAGTGAATGCTTGTAGAGAAAGAGTATTTGCTGGGCACAGTAGCACAATTGTACATATGAACTCACAGGAACTGGGATTATGTACACAAGACTTGCACAAGATCAAGCCAGACAAAATTCCATCATGAATTAGGAAGGGGCCCTTGAAGTGCCACCTTTGAGTAGCCATTGGCAGTTGATGGTTACTGGGAAAGGGAAAGTCAGTTTTCTTCAGAAATGCAGCTTCTGAGACAATATCCATGCCAGTATGCGTATGGATGGTCCCACATCCATGTACATACAGGCAACTCTAAATCAACTTGGTAGGTATTTTATTTACAGTGTATATAACACAAAACCTAATCCAAATCCAAAATAAACAAAACAGTCCTACAAATCTGCTATGGGATAATGCTCTTGTACACTGTACACTCATATTAGTTTAATAAACCACTGATTGGCCAGTAGCCAGACAGGAAGTATAGGCAGAGCAGCCAGACTAAGATAATTCTGGGAAGAGGAAAGATAAAGTCAGTCATCAGCCAGACACACAGGAAACAAAATGAGAATGCCTCACTGAGAAAAGTTACCAAGCCACGTGGCTAAACATAGATAAGAATTTGGATTAATTTAAGTTGTAAGAGATAGTTAATAATAAACCTGAGCTAACAGGCCAAACAATTTATAATTAATATAAGCTTCTGTGTGTTTCTTTTGGACTGAATGGCTGTGGGACTGGGTGGGACAAAAACTTCTGTCCCACACAAGTCAGTAAAAAAAATAAACTAATCAAATAGTATATGAAAACAAGAAACAAAATGCAATAAATATTTAATGTCACTGTTAATCAAGGACATGACAAATAAAACTATATTGTGAAATACTATATGCATCAGATGGGCATAAATTAAGAGACTGATAAAATCAGGTGTTGGAAAAGTATATAGAAAAATTATACATCAATATACTGTTGTTTATACAGTAAATTGGAATGACTATTTTGTAAAATCATTTAGCAATATCCTTTAAAATCAGTATATACCTAGAACTTGAACTTAGAATTTCATTCTATTTGTGTGTATACAAAGATTATTGAAATTATTCTTTACTTTATATTTATAAATATTTGGAAGCTAATGCTCATCAAAAGAGTAACATTAGTCATAGTACAGTATTCTAAATAATGTCGTGTATTAAAAAGTAATATGTGGGGGCTAAGAATAGAGTTCACTGGCAGAGAACTAGTCTAGCATGCTTAAAGCTTCAATCTTCAATCTTCACTACTGCAAACAAAACAAAACAAACAAACAAAACCTCTCAAATGATTGAAACTTGTGAAATAGAAGGTTTTTAGGATGGGTATAGTAGAGCACACCTATAATCCCAACAAGCAGCAGGCTGAAGAGGAGGATCAGCTCTTCAAGCCATCCTGGGATACATAAAACCCTGTCTGAAAAGAATAAACACAACAAAAGCCCAAACAGAAGCAAAGCTAGCCAAGCACGATGGTGCCCGACTACAACCATAGAACTAAGGTAGCTAAGGCAAGAGAATTGCTTTAAGTTCAAGGCCAGTTTGGGCCATAGTGTGAGACTCTTTCTCAAACAAATAAAAACATGTGAGATCAGATTCCAAAATGACTGAACCCATTCTATCACAAAAGTAATGAAATATACTGGTAAAGCCACAGATACTGGCTATATAAGATCTTTTAACTTAAACAAAGGTAGAGAGAACATAAATATATGTACAAAAGAAAAACTTCTAAGTCTTCATAAGAACACAAAGCCTGTGATCTTTTAGCTTAGGGACAATCCCATCTCTACTACTCCTTCCCTAGCTCAGTGGCATGGTAGCCACGAAAAGTTAGCAACCTCAACCAGGGAAAGAAACTAACCTATTTTGAAATTTCTTTTAAAACCCCATGCCTGAAGCATAGAAAAAAACCATTTCATTGAACTATCAGCTCCCTGGAAAAATCTTCAGTCCCAGGGTATTGCAGTTACTTACCTTAACTAAATTCAGCTCTGTGAGCAAAGTCTTATCCCCATGGTTGTAACATTAAAATATCAATCTTCTGGTAATGGTGCTGCTACCTAAATCTATGGTTTCAGCTGTAGAAAACACAATCCTAGCCAAAACCTTAAAAGGAAAGCCTTTTAAATTAGGTGACCACAGGGAACTCTGGAAAAGTTCAACATATTCTTAAAAATTTAGAAGGCTCTACATACATCCAGAGGGACTCAGGAAAAAAAAAAAGACATCATTCACTTAGCTTTGGCTGGCCTTGGCAAGCAGGAAGTGAAAGCTAAGTTTGATTTGTAAATTACCTGTAATTTGAAGGCATGCCTTCATAGGCACATTCTCTTTAGAAGCAGTCAAGGCATGTAAAGGAATCTGATTAATCACTGGATGACCGTGAAATTATACTGACTGAAGTGTGATGTCTAATTTGCTGGTTAATTTTCATCAACTTGACACAAATTTAGACATATCTGAGAAGGGAGATCTCAGCTAAGGAGCTGCTTCCAGCAGACTGGCCTGTGAGTATTTCTGTGGGGCATTTTCTTAATTGCTAATTGATGTTGGAGGACTGAGACTCCTGTGGGTGGTACCATCCCTGAGTAGGTAGGCGTAGGCCTAAGCTATATAAGAAAATTAGCTGAACACAAGTCTGCAAGCAAGCCGGTAAGCAGCATTATTCCACAACCTCTACTTTAGTTTTTGCCTCCAGGTTCCTCCCTGAGTTCCTTCCCTGGCATCCCTCAATGACAGACGGTAACCAATAAGCCAAATAAACCTTTCCCTCCCTGAGTTGTTCTTGGTCATGGAATTTGTCTTCATCAGTATTCTATTTCTGTGAAGAGACACCACGACCACAGCAACTCATAAAAGAAAGCAATTAATTGAGGTTTGCCTACAGTTTTAGAGGTTTAGTCCGTTTTCATCATGATGGGAAGAGTGGCAGTATGCAGGCGGACATGGTGCTAGAGAAGTAGCTGAGAGTTCTACAACTGAACCCATAGGCAGCAGGAAGAGAGAGACACTGGGTCTGGCTTGGGCTTTTGAAACCTCAAAGCCCATTCTCAGTGACAAACTTCCTCCAACAAGGCACACCTACTCCAACAAGTAATGCCACTGTCTGATGACTAGGTGTTCAAGCATATGAGCCTACAGGGGCCATTTTTATTCAAACCACCAGAGTATTTTATCATAGCAACAGGACTAAAACTAGAACATCTAGGAAATTAATTTTGAAAATAAAAAGTTTAAAAGTCGGTGTACTCACTGATTACAGAACACTGTGGGATACAAAAGCTACAGAACTGACATGGGAAGTTTACTACACAAAACAGCAAAAACAAAACCATCAACAACAAAGACAAACCTAACTACAAAAAAACAAACTCTGAAGGTGGATCTGATGCCTGACTTGCTATAGTACATTACATTGTCACTTTAATTTTTAAAAGGTATCAGACAAATAAACATGAAAACAAGGCCTGAGCACATGAAAATTAACACTCACTAGACAGAGACTTTGAATCAAATATAATAAATATGGTCAAAGGTAAATACAAACCATCTCTGAATAATTAAATGACCATCAAAAATAATGTCTCATCAAACAGAGAATATTAATGAAGGTATAGAAATGACTTGGAAAAAGAACCAAATAGAGATTCTGGACTTCAAAGCTAAAACAAACGAATAATTCTCAAAAGGGGCTGGATAGCACAATCGAGTAAGCAGTGTGATTCTTTAGGAAGCAGAAAAAGAATTAAGCAAAGAAAATTAACATAGCCTAAGAGATCTTCAGGACAGCATCAAGTATGACAGCATGTGAATAATGAAAGTCCTGGAAGTAAAGGAGAAAGAGAAAGGATCAAAAAGTTTGAAGAAATAAAATTTTTCCACCAATCTACAATGAGCGCCAAGAAACTCCAAGATTCAAAGGTATACAATAGTCAACTCATGAAGGAGAAAGAGAAATGCTTGTGTGTATACATGTGAGAGTATAGCAGTGTACATGTGTGCATATATGTAGGTGTGAGTGTAGGTGTGGGTGCATGTACCTGTGTACACGTGTGGGTGTGAAGGCCAGATGTTGATGTTGGGTGACTTCCCCAAATTCTTTCCATAAGCAAAACAGAATTTTGATAGTGGCAAGAGAGAAGTGAATTATCATATATAAGGGGGTCCCTGATTTTTTATCATAAAGAAATTCAAGGAACAGTGTAATAATGTATTCGGTGTGTTGCATGATAAAACACATAAACTAAGAACTCTATATCCAGCAAAATTATGTCTCAAAAATAAGAAATAAAGATATCTACAGATTAAACAAAGCCTGAGAGAATTCATTGCCAGCAGAACTGCCTTACAAGAAGTTCTAAAAGGAGTCCTTCAAGCTGAAAAGAAAGCAAATTAGATGGTAACTTGGATTCATACATAGAAATAAAAAGCACTGGCAATTACATAGATAAATATAAAAGTGGTATAAAATATAATTTTACTCCTTTCTTTTTCTTGAGTAATTCAAAAGATGAATGCAGTGAGACATAGTGACTCATGTCTACTGTCCCCTTACTTGGAAGGCTGCGGTAGAAGGGTTCCTTGAGACCAGAAGTGTGATCTCAGAAGCTCAAACCAGGTCTCTTCCTGCTGCATGTAGATCGTGATGCAGAACTGTCAGTTATCTTTCCAGTCCATGTCTGTCTACACACCACCACACTTCCTGACATGATGATAATGGACTAAACCTCTGAGTTGTAAGCCAGACCAATTAAATGTTTTCTTTTATACGAGTTGCCATGGCCACAGTGTTTCTTTACAGCAGTAAAACCTTTTAGCAGAAGTTCAAACCAGGGACTGCAGGACTGCTGTGATAGGCCTGACTGTGCTATTGTTTGGAGGTACTTGAACTTTGGGATTTTGTATTAGAAAAGAAACTGAATGCTAAAAGCAGGGCTTTATGGCCATATTAGTAAGAGTATGGAAGACGGTGGTGCTGAGGGTGATTTGAACTATGTGTATGTGGTTTTTTGGGGGGTGGGAGGTCTGACTTAAGGGGTTTCAGAGGAGAAGAATTCTTATATGGGGCCTAGAGATTGCTCTTGTAATATTTTGGTGAATGTGACTGGTTTTTGCTCTTGTCCAGAAAGTCTGCCTAAGGCTAAATGGAAAAGTTTTTAATTAGTTGCATTGGCAAAGGAAATTTCACAAAAGCCTAGTATAAACTCTGTCTTGTGCTTATTAGTGGCTAGTCTTATGTAGATCTATGATGAAAAGGAGCAAGTTAGATGAGTAAAAATACAAAGTGTACAATTTGAGGAGAAAAGGAGCACCAGGAAATGGACTTAGCTTCAGCTAAGTCCTGTGTTCAAGGAAATAAACAGATTAAGAACTAGAATAGAGGGAGTGGTGACCTCAAGGCAATATCCCATCCACCTAAGCTTCCAACTTGTGAAAAGGAATTAGAGAAAAGCTTAGAGTCAGGTTCAGTGCACGCCTTTAATTCCAGCACTCCAGAGGCAATGGCAGTGGATCTCAGGCCAGTCTGGTCTACAGATTGAGTTTAAGAACAGTCAAGATTAGGCAATAAAGGAAACTACCAAAACCAGAAATCTGGTAAAGATGTAATTGAATGAGGGGGCATGTTACAGCTCCAGCAAGCAGCAGAAGTTGGCAGCTTCAGTCATATGGTTCTGGCTTTAGAATCAAGAATATAAGAAAGGGGTAATCTCCCTCCACAACTAAGGAAAGCCACTGTGAGGCCAGATGTATGTCAGGGGTGACCCTCTGCAGATGCCTAGAGAGGCCATTGTGTAGAGCTCTGAAGGCAAAGCCTGGATTCCTTTGGAAACCCCAAGATGTTGGAGATGCCAGAGCTGTGGGTTGCCTGCAGATGAAAGCTGCTAACAGGGAGTAGAACGAGTCCATGAGAAAGAAGTGTGTTGCAGTCAACAAAGCTGAAAAGAGTTGGAGAGCTGAAGATTGCTTTGACATCAGACATGGAGATGCAGAGTTTGGAGTTTGCCCAGCTGGTTTTTGGTCTTACTTTGGTCCAGTGTTTCCTCACTATGCTCCCTTTGCTCCTTTTTGAAATGACAATATATATGCTGTGTCATTGTATGTTGAAATACGTGATTTGCTTTTTGCTTTTAAATGAGGTTTGCATTGTGATATAGCTATAAGCCTATGGGGGCCAGGGACTGAAATGTGGTAGTCTGAAGGAAAGTGACTCTATAGGCTCGTAGGGACTGACACCATTAGGAGGTATGGCCTTGTTGGAGTAGATGTGGCCTTCTTGGAGAAAGTGTGTCACTGAGGGTGGGCTTTGAGGTTTCAGATGTTCAAAGTACACCTAGTTTGGTACACAGTCTCCTTCTGATGCCTGCAGATCCAGATGTAGAATTCTCAGCTTCTTCTCCAGCACTATGTCTCCCTGTATGCTTCCATGCTTCCCAGCAGGATGATAATGAACTAAACCTCTTAACTGGGAGCCAGCCTCAATCAAATATTTTTGTAAGAGTTGCTATGATCATCGTGTCTCTTCAGTAATGAAATCTAAATAAGAATAGGAGCTTGAGACCAGCCTGGCAACATAGTGAGATTTCCCCCTTTAAAAATGAATGTATATGGGACAGAGAGATGGCTCAGTGGGTACGAGCACTATTCTTCCAGTGGGCCTGAGCTTAGTTCCCAGCACCCACATCACCCACATCTTGGCTCACAACTATCCACAACTCAAGTTCCAGAGATTTGATGCCCTCTTCTGACCTCCCCAGGCACCAGGCACATGTGTGGTGCGTATTGATACACAAAGGCAAATTGCACATATACATAAAAAACCCTTTTGTAAAAACATGGCTAAAAACAATGAATCTTAATGATATACAAGAAAACATTACATTTAATATGGAAGAAAGTAGCAGAGAAAGAATAGAGAAAAGATAACACAGAGAGAAATGGAAAAATGAGCTGGGCATGATAGTGCAGGCCTGTAAGCCTAGTTAGCACTCAGAAGGCAAAACAGAAGGATCAATAAGATTTTGAGGTCAGTATAAGCTACATAATGGATTCAAAGTCAGCTTGGTTTATCTATAAAGATCCTTTCACAACACAAACATGCACACACACACACACGATGTGACATGAAAAATAGCAAATAGCAGTATACCTTAACTATAGGGCAGAATGAATCTCTCATCAAGCATGATGCTATTGTGTGCAATATTGTTTTAAGGTGTGCTGCTTTTGTTTATGTTGTGTAGCATTTGAGCTAATGATGCAAGGATGTGTTGCCTTCTTTTATGCTGCATTGTTTAACTCTGTGAAGCTGTTACTTTGCCTGTCTAAAACTCCTGATTGGTCTAATAAGGAGTTGAACAGTCAATAGCAAAGTAGGAGAAAGGATACGTGGGGTTGACTGGCAGAGAGAATAAATAGGAGGAGAAATCTTGGAAGAGAAAAAGAAGGAGCAAGATAAAACAAGGAAAGGAGGACTTCAGGGGCCAACCACCCAGCTACATGGCAAGCCCCGGAGTAAGAAACAGTGATAGTATACAGAAATAGAGAAAGATAAAAGCGTAAAAGCAAAAGGTAGATGGGATAAATTAAGTTTAAAAAATCTGGCAAGAAACAAACCAAGCTAAGGCCAGGCATTCATAAGAAATGTGTGTGTGTGATTTATTTGGGATCTGGGTGGCTGGACCTCCTACATGCCAAAAGAGTAAAATAGCCAACAACATGCTATCTTAGCATGCTCAACTGGCCTCCCATGAGCACGCTGAACTCTTATTCTGTGGAAAGAGAGAATGAAGATGGATCCATTCCAATTTTGAGTGAACCACGTGGTCATTAGGCTTTATCTCTAGAGAAGTTTAGAGGAGGAACTTCATGATAAGGGATAGCAAGCACGAAAATGCTCCTCACAATGTTCTCAGTCCTAGAATGCTAGATTTATGGACACTGAAGAATGTTGAAGCTGCAGATTGAACCCATAATTCTATAAGTATTTTCATCCAGTCAAACTGCCCTTCTTGGTTTGTGTTTCTTAAGAATGAACAGTTTCTCTGCGGGCCTCTGTGGGCACAAGATCTACACAAGTTCAACCCAGACAAAAATCCCAGTACTATACGTCGAAGGTTATGTGGCTGAGTTGGTGTCCCAGTCTCTCCACTGGTAATCTTGCCTGGAGCTGGCCAGTTCAGGTTACATCTCCCCTTTTGCTAGATTCCCCTGCACCATGTTTTTACCTGACCCTGAAATGATGCACTCTCTAATTGGCTCTTTCAGTACTCTTCTCCTACCCTACCCCCACTTGATCCTTCAGGTTCCCATCTCCACCTACTCCCAGTCTACCCGTGAAATCTCTATTTCTCCTTTCCAGGGATATCCATGCTTCCCCACTCCCTTGAGACCCCCTTGTTACATAGCCTCTCTGGGTCTGTAGGTTGTAGCATGGTTATCCTTTATTTTACAGTTAATATTCACTTAAGTGAGTACAAACCATGTTTGTCCTTCTGGGTCTAGGTTACCTCACTCAGGATGTTTTTTTTCTAGTTTTAACCATTTGCCCTAAAATTTCGTGGTGTCATAGTTTTTAACAGCTGACCTGGCCTATGGGTTGTACTGGGGTAGGGGTGGAGATGTCCAACCAATGACTGGCTCAGCCTGAGACCCATGCTATGAGAGTGAGCCCACCCCTGACACTGCCTGGAGTGCTAGGACCCAAAGGCTGGGTGGTTCAGAGGCCTAAGATAGAAACTAACATGATTGGAATAAAAAACTGTCAATATAATGATGCTTAATGATATTCTGCTGTTCTCATAGGTTGGTGCCTAACTCAATAGCATCAGAGAGGCTTCATTCAGCAACTGATCAAAACAGATGCAGAGACCCACAGCCAAACATTAGGCTGAACTCAGGGAATCCTGCTGAAGAGCTGGAGGAAGAATTGTAGAAGACTGATGATGTGGGAGTCCCCTCTGTGCTTTGCTTGTATTAGTTAATGAATAAAGAAACTGCCTTGGCCTAATAGGGCAGAACTTAGGTAGGCAGAGAAGACAGAACTGAATTCTGGGAGGAAGAAAGCAGGGTCAGAGAGATGCCATAGATCTGCCGGAGACAGACACTGGGAATTTTACTCAGTAAGCCACTGCCATATGGCGATACACAGATCAATAGAAATGGGTTAAATTAAGATGTAAGAATTAGCCAATAAGTAACTAGAGCTAATGGGCCAAGCAGTGTTTTAATGAATACAATTTCTGTGTGATTATTTCAGGGCTAAGCTATCTGGGTGGCCGGGCAAACAAGTGGGACTTCCTGTAACAGACAGAAGAGTCAAGAACATCACAAGAAAGCCCACACAATCAACTAACCTGGGCTCATAGGAGCTTGCAGAGACTGAACCAACAACCAGGGAGTATGCATGGGACTGACCTCGGCATCTTGCCTATATGTTACTGTTGTGTAGCTTGATCTTCTTGTGGGACGCCACTGGATCTATCAACTACACTCCAGGGCAT
>JAQHUG010000094.1:4946938-4982811 GCA_028555095.1 Dicrostonyx torquatus | reverse complement strand
AGGGCAGGGTATCATGCCCCATCTTAAGGAAGCAGAGGGAGGGCGGTGGGGTAGGGGGGGAGTGGGAGGGCCGGGAACAAGGGGAGTAAATGTAAATTTTTCTTGTAATAAAAAAAGAACATGATCAAAATATAATATATGAAAAAATAAAAATAAATAAGCAAAACAAAAATAAAATTAAACAAAATAAAAAATCTAAAGGAATTAGCGGAGCTTCTCTGTGGGCCTCCACAAAAGCATAAGGCTTTCAGAGAGTTCAAAAAGCTTTGCTTTGATGCCCATATTGAATTACTACTAACCAACTCTTTGCACATTATTTAAGTGCAGCTAGCATAGCCTATGGCCAGAGGATGTACCAGTTGCGGGATCAGCACAATGGACGTTTCTCAGAAAGTCATAGCTCATCCTGTGTTATAGGGGGCTCTCCTTCAAACTGTTAATGAAGCTGTGCATTCCTCAAGCCCCATTCCCAGTGTTTGATGTCTGTTGCCATTAACTTAGTGAAATTTCCCACTGTATCATATCAAGTTAGGTTTTCCTGGGTGGTCTCTGCCTCTAGGGGTACTCTGTGTTTTGAGGAAGCATGAGTGAACTTATAATGAGTTAGAAGGCCAAGAGATGGTCTGAGACAAGAAATTCTTACACATAAACTTTGTGGTATGGAGATGGGCCAGCAGCATCCTTCTGCAACCCAGTTCTTTGACTCATCTAGTTTGCAGGTAGTGGGTGGTAGATAGTCTAATGTGCACAGTGAAGACTATTAAATGCATGATTTTGAGAGATAAAAGTTAGGCTCCTTCTTGACAGAGCAGCAGTATTTGATATAGATAAAAATCTGGAGCAAGGGATGAACTACACCACCATGGAGAAAGCATCCACACTGTATGGCTCTGTGGCCCTGAGGGGAAGTCAGGCTCTACATAGATCACAAGATATGTATCTCCTGCAGAAAAAGCATCAGTAGTCCTCATGGCCTTGTAGACCCATAAACTATATGGTTATTGTTGGCTTATGAGGTGCAAGCTAAATTTATGGACAGAAGAAATCCTGGGAGTCAGTGCTGGGGCCCAGAATGGAGCTCAGGGAATTGCTAGTGCAGCATAATAGCAGAGATATTTGTAAACTGCCCCAGGGTGGGTGGCCATGGCCTTCTAGTAGAACAACACTTTTCTCTTACAATTCTTTGAGTGTTTCATAATTATTCTGGCAAGAAGGTGACCCTATCTTCACTGTGTAAGCATTTGTCTGACATCAAACTCTTATCATGTCACATAGTTCCTCATGTGTCTTTGGGATGAAAATATCTCAAAAGAAGAGGGATTCATAACCAAATGATCTGCAACACTAAGGAAAGACTCAACCCTTGAAGTTAGGGACTCTCTAGTGCCTTATGAATGCTTCAAGCATTCTTTATGTGAGTAATTAGATTTTTTGTTTGTCTTTTTTGTTTTTTTATTTTTGCTAGTACTAGTAATTGAACCTAAGATTAGAGACACAAGTGTTGTACCACTGAGCTCTAGACACAGCTCAGTGGAATTCTTATGCTCACTCTGTGGATATTTTTCTTTGCTTGTTTATTTATTCTTTTGTTTTTCTTGTATGGGGTGCGTGTGCATGTGTGTGCATGTGCATGCATGTGTGTGTGCACATGCATGTACACGTGCACACAGGTCTCACAGTTGCCACAGCCTGCATATAAAAGATCAGAAGACAGCCTGTAGAAGTGAGTTCTCTCCTTCTACACGGTTCTATCATCAAATCAAGCCTTCAGTCCTGGCAGCAAGCATCTTTCTCCACTGTGCCATCCTGCTAGGCTCCTGTAGAGCATCTGTTGATTATCGTTTGCTTCTTAGAAAAACAAATGCAAGAGGAAAAGTGTAGCCTCTACGGACAAGCCACACTGGTTATTTAGATCATAGAAAAAGCCTCTAAAAACAAGGCAAGTGCCAAACCTCTATAATCTAACCAAATAAAACATATTCAAATGCCTTCCAGATAGTGTTGGAAGCTGATTGACAGGCTCAACCTCAGGAAAAAAATGGGGGTTTCAAGGTATTCAATTTGGTTAGCTCAGAGGTGATGCTGACAGAGATGACTCCGGGGCTTCCCAGACTGAAGGCTTTTGTAGGGTGATATTTGGTAAGTAACTGAGAATGTTAATTCAGCCTCTCTCTTTCATCTTGGTCCAAGAAGGCTAGAAAAGTCAATCTATGGGTTGTGGCAAGAGCCATAGGGCAGCTCTGATTATCAAAATTGCCCGAAGTATCTGCTTCATTTGATCCTTCAGTGAAGGCACCAGTCAACAGCTGAGTGACAAACAGAGTAAAATTCTAAGAATCAGATCTTGGTGAGCATAGAGATTCCTGGAGCTAACTTTATCTCTATGTGCCTCATTTTTCATCTGTAAAATGGAAAATTTAATAATACCTACTTCTCAGCACTCTTGTGAGAATTAAATAATGGGTAGTCAATAATGGAAGGTATTGCTGTGGCTCCTATTAAATCACAATGTCCAGGAGTGGAAAGAGCCAATAAACACGTGCCAAGGCTCCTAAAATCCAAACAAGGCATATGCAATTATCAAATCCAAAGAGAAAGGGCAAAGTAGAAAATGGGAGGCAAAGTCAAACTAGAAGATGGGTGAAGCTGAAGGAGAGAAAGGAAGAGCTAATGTGCAAACAGCACCAATGCTGGCTTCTGACCACATGTTCTGTGAGTGATTTAAGCAGATTTCAAGGGACAGTGTCATCAAAGATAAACGAGAGGCTATTCTCCACTTGCCATCCTCTTGTGTTCCCAAAGGGCTCTTAGGTCCAGTTTTATGAATAACACTCTGAGTTGGCTTGGCTCAATTCTGAGAGTCTGGAGTTAATTAAAACAGAAAGTGTTTTCCTATATTTACTATGCTGAAGCCAAGTGATTCTGCCAAAGTTTGATTTTCCTACTCTTTTCAATTTTACAAAGATTTGAGGTTTGTGGGTAATGGGGAGGACAAGAGAAGCTGAAATCTTAAGGTGGTATCTGTATGTGCATTGATTAAGTTTTTATCCCTGAGCAGGAGAACTGTTGTCTAATCAAAAGCGGTTACAAAGTGCTTTAGTAAAAAGTAAATCTCAAATTTAGTGCTTAGAGCAAAAACATTTATTTCTTGCTAGTGTTACCTGTCTACTCCAAGTTGGTCGAATGTCTGAGCATAAAACAATCACCTGAACTCAAAATCAACAGTGCCTCCAACTCAATCTTTTTCCTATGATTGTTGCACTATGAATGAAGAATAAGATGACTCAAAGTTGCCACCAAGACATGACCTTGTGTCATTTCTGCTCCTGTTTTTCATGAGCTACAAAAGGTCACATGACCATACCTAATATAAAATGGTATAGAAAAGAACTATGCATGAAGGAGGCAAGACAATAATGACTGGTAAGTTTATGATTACTATATGTCCTAGTGATATCAGGGACATTGTACATTGGAGTGTGCCTAACCAAAATCTCAGCACAGACACAATTATACTGATTCTTGTTTTCTTTTAGGTAATTCTAGGATCCTTGATAGGCTGTAACTGTGACTGGTATACCAAATCCCTCAAAACATATAAACTTTCTCATATGCCTACCAAGATCAAGATCACTAAGAGTACACACGACAGTGTTATGAGCTTAAATAGCAGGAGGTAAACTACAGAATGCTAAACAAATTAGAGAATCTATGGGAAATTGAAGTGGAAGTGAGTAATGAAGAATGTCCAACCCATAAAATGACCATTCCTGTATGTAACTTCCAGAATAACAGTTGTATATAAAGCAGGACACAGTAGTCAGGAGACCCAGACAGACCCTGCCTCAAAAAATGAATTTAAAAAGTCACATGAAAAGCCAGAATTAGTGGGCGTGCTTATACTCCTAGAACTTGGAGGCAGAGCCAAGAAAATCTCAAGTGTGAGGACTGACTGTATTACCTAGTCAGAGTCTCAAAAGAAAGAAAAGATTAGTTACGTGGAAGATTGAACCATCTTGTAATATGGCTGTAAAATGTCATAATTCCTATAGTTGGAAAGCAAAACTTGAGGTGCTTCTTCAAAAGAGGGTAAAATATTGGTTATTCCATGTGCATAGTCATCAAAGGAATACTAATAGTACTTATAACCTATTGTTATGGACTCTTGGGGAAAATGAAATAAAGTACACAAATTCCTATTAAAGTGATCTGCCCTTTCCAGAAACACAGGGGTGGTCCTGCACATGCAAACCAATGAAGGAAATTGTAGCACGTAAATGGACTCAAGGATAGAAACTGCATGATTATCTCAATAGATGTAGAAAAGGGTTTTGATAAAAACCCAAAATTCTTTCATGATAAAGGCCTGAAAAAGTAAGGAGTGGAAGAAACATATATCAACCTAATAAAGATTATATATAACAAATTATACCTAACATACTAAATGGGAGAAAACTCTAAAATTTTTCATTAAAAATCATGAACAAGACAATGGTTTCCACTGTATCCACTCTTATTAAACATAGTATTTCAAGTATTAGTGACAATAGAAGGGAATAAAGGAATGCAAATAGGAAAGAAAGAAGTCTAGCTATCTTTATTTACCTATGATATAATTCTATACATATGAGACCTGAAAGACACACCAGAACACTCTTAGAGCTGATAACCACTTCTGTGGAGTTGGCAGGACACAGAATTAATGTAAGAAATCAGCAGTCATCTATATACCAGTAATCAACATACTGAGAAAGAAATCAGAAAAATAATCGCACTCACAATTACTTTTTGAATAATAGGAATATCATGCATGCAACTGTTGGTCACTAATTGAACTTGAGGCCTACTCAACAAGCACCATGCCTGGTGTTAGAAACCTATCCATCAGCTTGGGTTTAGTGAAGTCATGAATCTTGGAGGAGAACCTACAACGGCCACTTTACTAAACATAGTCCCTAACTGCAATCTAAATATTTATCCTGACAATCATAGATAAGTGTAATTCTCACTTCTTATTGAAGAAACTTCTCTTTGAAACTGAGACCATTACAGAAAACCACAACAGATCAAAATGCAGAGAACTAGAGATCATATGGTGCCCTGTCCCAGCTGATTCATCTACAACACAAGTTTTCCACCTTAGTCTACGGGATCATTGCAAAACAAGAGGTAGAAAGATCAAAGAGTCAGAGAGGATAGGATGCTTGATGTGAGATTGTGTTTCAGAGAGGCTACACCCATGAAGTCTCAACAACATGGTTGCCTACACAATGATGATACCAAAGGACAAGCTAACATGGAAGAAGGAAATCTCATGGAGACTCAGCTCTATACAAAGAACTGGGGAATACTGAGAATGGAAAAAATTTTGTTCCTAAGGAACAAGCTCACAATTAGTTAACTGATACCAAATGATCAACCCTGAAATCATATATATACAGGTAACATTTTACAGACTAAAGAGGTTGTATTTATGTTTTTAGAGGTGTGTGTGTGTGTGTGTGTGTTTTTAAAAAAAGATGTCACAAATTTGAGAAATGAAAAGGCGGTACATGAGTGGGACTGAAGGGAGAAAAGGGAATATCAGAAATGTAATTATAATATAAAAATACTATAAATTTAAGAACATAGGAATAAATATAAGCAAAGCAGTGAAAGACCTCTACAAAGAAAACTTTAAAACACTAAAGAACAAACTTGAGAACCTTTCATGTTCATAGTTTAGAGGAATTATTATTGTAAAACTGACTATATTGCCAAAAAACAGCCTACATACTCAATGCAGCATCCATCAGAATATCATTGCTTATTTTTAGTTTGTTGAGGAACCTCCATACCGATTTCCATAGTAGCTGAACTAATTAACATTTCAACTAGCAGGATATAAAGATTCCTTTTTGTCTACATCCTGACCAACATTTTCTGTTTTCTTAATGACTGCTTCTCTGACTGGGATGAGACAGAACTTCAATGTAGTTTTAATTTGCATGTCTCTCATGGTTAATGAGGTTGAACATTTTCTATATGGTTACTGGCCATTTATAGTTCATTTTATACAATAAAAAATTTTTAAGCCATGGCAAAAGATAAAGTCATATCCTTTATAGAAAAAATGCATACAGCTGGAGATAACCATATTAAACAAATTCAATCACTCTCAGAAAGACAAATATTGCATGTTTTCAATCATCTGTCAGTCCTGAATTTTATATAGATACATAAAATCATATGTGCGTGGATGACATGAGAGTAGATGTGAAATTATCTCAGAGAACAGTGGGTATTGATGGAAGGAGGAAGGAGAAAGGGAAGGAGGACACTAGGGAATGAGAATATACTTGAAGCACATGGCAAACTTGCATGAAAATGGGTTTGTGCCACCCAGTTTAATAAAATATTTCAATTTCAATGTTATTCTTCACATAAATAAAAAAACTTAAAATTCATATGGAAGTAGAAAAGATCCTGTATAACCAAAGAAATCCTAGGGGAAAAACCAACAGTCTTGGTTGCATCACCATACTTCAACTCAGTGTATGCTACAGAGTCATAGCAACACAAATCTTGGCACAAAAACACATCCATTGATGGAACAGAGTAGAGGACTCATTTATAAACCTGCACAACTACAGTCATATGACTTGTTTACAAAGATACCAGACATACATAGTGAAGAAAAGACAGCCTCTTCAACAACTGGTACTAGGAAAGCTGGATACCCATATATGGGAAAATGAAACTAGATCTCTATTTCTTGCCCTGTCCACCAATTACAGGGCCAGTGAAATTGCTCAGGGAGTATAGGTACTTTCTGTCAAGCCTGGTGACCCAAGTCCAATACCTGGGACCAGGACTCAGGTATACGTGGTAAAAGAAGAGAAGTAACTCCCATCAGTTGTCCTCTGGCAACTCCATATGTGCCATGGTGCATGCACACATATACACAGTGGGAGATAAATAAATAAATGTTAAAATTAAGTCAACTCCACATGTGTCAAAAACATTAATGCAATTCATGAAACTTGATATATGTCAGAGGAAAAGAACTTATTATATAGGCATGGGCAAGGCCTTCCAAATAAAACTATATTCGTTTAGTAAATAATCTAACATTCGACAAATGAGATCTCATGAAATTACAAAAAGGGTTCCTCACAAAAAAAGCACAGCTAATAAAGTGAAGAGACAACCTTTAGAATAGTAGACAATTCTTTGTTAGCTATACACCTGACCTAGTATTACTATCTAGAATATACAATGAACTAAAGAACCAAAAGACTTAATAAACAAATGGATAATTTTTATGAAATATTATTTTAGCTAGGTAAAGATGTGCTACATTTGTTTACTCTGTAGAATATTACTTTAACTGTGTAAAGGTGTGTTACTTCAGTTTATGCTACATTTAATGATGTAAGGATGTGTGTTTAATTATGTAAAGATATGCTGTATCTGTTTCACCTTGCCTGCCTAAGACACCTGATTGGCCTAATAAAGAACTAAATGGCCAACAGCTAGGCAAGAGAAAAGATAGGCAGGGCTAGAAGGCAGGGAAAATAAATAGGAGGCAAAACCTAGGCTCAAAAAGAGAAGAAAAGAACAAGAGAAGAAGGAGAGAATGAGGGACATGGCTGGGGCAAGAAGCCAGGCAGCCACCAACAAGCAGACACGAGCAACAGTGGAAGTGAGATATACAGAAGGAAAGGAAAGTAAAAAGTGCCAAAGCAAAAGGTAGATTAAAAGAAACAGGTTAATTTAAGTTAAAAGAGTGAGACAAAAAAGAGTTAAGCTAAGGTAAAACATTCATAACTAATAAAAAAATCTCCATATCACATAAATATACCACATTTTTCTTATCCATTTTTTGGTCGAATGGATAACAACATCTTGAATCACTAATTTTGAGTGAGGTAATCCAGACACAGAAAGACAATTATCACATGTACTCACTCATAAGTGGTTTTTTAAACATAAAGCAAAGAAAACCAGCCCACAAATCACAATCCCAGAGAATCTAGACAACAATGAGGATCCTAAGAGAGACATACATAGATCTAATCTACATGGGAGTATAAAAAGACAAGATCTCCTGAGTAAATTGGGAGCATAGGGACATCGGGGGAGGGTTGAAGGTGGAGGAGAGAGGCAGGGAGGGGAGCAGAAAAAAATATAGAGCTCAATAAACATCAATTAAAAAATCTCCATATCATGATTTGGGAGCTGACTGTTGCCCCGAAAGAAAATGAAATGAATAACCTTCAAAAGAAATTAAGTACAAATAGCCAATAAACATGAAAACATCTTCAATCTCACTAGCCATCAGAAAAAAAAAATGCAAGTCAAAACTACACTGAGATTCCACCCCACCTGAGTTGGAAAGACGGTCTTTAAAAAGCAAGTAACACCAGATTCTGGGCAGCATGTGGATTAAAGGGAATTCTTCTATGCTGCTGGGTGTCAAACTAGTTCAGTCACTATGGACATCAGTATGGGGAGATTCCTTGAAAAGAAAACTTAAAGTCAAACTAGACTACCATTTGACCCAGATGTAGAAGTCCTAAGGCTTTTCCTCAAAGCTACAAATAAGCTTATCACTGAGACACTAACACATCATTTACTTTGTCATTGTTTACAGGAGACAGTTATGGACCCAACATAGATGTCCAGCAACAGAGGAATGAATAAAGAAAATTGGCGAACTTCCTCACCATAAAGAAGAACAAAGTTAAGTCACTTGCAGAAAACTGGATGCAACTGGAGTCAATCATAGTAAGCCAAATTGATCAGTCTGAGAAAGATGGATAGCATCCTTTCTCCAGTTTGTGGTTCCTAGATTTTATATAGATACATAAAATTATGCATGTTTGCATGAAATAAAAGTAGAAGTAAAATAGTTTTGGAGAAGTAAGGGTATTAAGGGGTTGGGGAAGAATGAGACATGAAGGGAGCATGTTCATTATATAGTGACATCTTCATTTAATACAGCACCACACACAGTCAACATATACACTGAAAAACATTTTTGGCTTTCCTCTTGTAGCTTTGGAGCCTGTCCTGGAACTTCCTCTGTAGACCAGGCTGGCCTTAAACTCACAGAGATTAGCCTGTCTCTGCCTCCCGAGTGCTGGGATTAAAGGTGTGCACCGCCATCAGCCCGTGAAAAAGAAATTTAAATAATGTGTCACTAAGAGTCAAGGTATGGCCAGTTGGCCTCTGTGTCTTGGTGTTCCGTGATCTTGCTGGAAATGTGTGAAGTCTAGTATAACACACTTGGTAAACAGTTGTAGAAGCTGACCTCTCATACAATGAGCTGTCTCAGGTATTGTCAGTGGGGCGTGTGATCCAGTGGGTCCCTCGGGAACATGACTAGAATGTATACTGGAAACCAGTTGTTGTTTTCTGCATGACTGGAACTATGACTCTGAGACTCTTGCCCATCAAAGGGAATCCATGGATTTGGATAAGCCTTCAATCTCCAGGTGCTCTCCTCCTCACCAGGCCTTCCTTGTCAGGAGGGACTACAGTCTCTAACCCAAGGCAAAGTAAAGCAGAAGGCACACTTGAGTGGCATTGGTCAGATGTTTGTCACAGTAAGCTGGGGGCGGGAGTAATATAGATACTCTCAGTGGTTTCCTCAAGCAGAGAACTCAGGGCTCAGGCTCTGAGGTCAGACTGAATGCATTTGAACTTGACCTCAGTCACTCACTAGCTGGTAATCTTGGACAAATCTATTAACTTCTCTGAGTTTTCTTGTGCCAAATAGTCAGGCCTGAAAACATACGTACAAGTAACATTATATGAACTCTACAAGTTGTATTTACATCTATATGTGCATAAAATATATATGCATTCAAAACAATAATTTTTGAAAAGAGAGAACATTAATTTGAAGAATAGTGGGGAGAATCTATAGAGTTTGGAGGTAGGTAGGAGAGGGAAAGGAGAAATGTTATAATTAAATTATAATATCAAAAATACAAATAAATAAAAATAAATAGATAGATAAATAAATAACAAAAAAGAAGCCACAGGAAAAAAATGAACAAGAGCCTTTCAGGGTGGCTATGACACTTAAGTGAGACTATATATATATATATTATACATATAAATGAAGCACTTAGCATAATGTCTGCTACACAGTACATGTTCAACGAATACCCACCATTGCATTACCGTTATCAGCAGCACCATTATCATCCATCATCATCTTGTTCGACATCATTATCATCCAGAGTTCTGTGCAAAGCCTATTACAACTCCTCCAGAGGCCCTGACCTAGGCTGACTTTAGAGAGATTGCTGACTTTTGTAGTCACTCATTTCCTGTCTTCCCTGCTGTAGGGCAGCGACTTCCACATTGATCTACTATTGTCAGCACTTAATGTGGGCCTCTCAGGCAGCTGGACAGCCCAATCTGCCAGTAGCTGAAGTGTCGGCCAAATGTGTGGCTTTGGCTTCTAGAGAGATATTCTTGGAGCATGAGCTGAGCTCAGGAAGCTTCCTCTTCCCAGGACTGGAGGGAGAAAACCATCTTTCTCGTTTCTAGAGCCTGAATCTCTATGAAAAAGGAAAGCTTGTACCAGAATCCAAGGTGTTTGTGCTACTACCGTTGACCAAAATCTCTTGAAGAAATGGCTGACAGACATATTTTATCATTGTTCCTAAACAGTAAGTTAGAAACCCCCCCCCATACAGTAGACACCCACATATCACAGATGCTCAAGACTGGCCCTACAACCTTCCATCTTCTTTCTACCAAAGAAATTCAGAGCATTCTGAGATTTTCAGGGAACTGAGAGCTTTGTTAGACATACATCCTCCTGCGTAACCCTGAAAGCAGTAGATAAGCAGAGAAGTATCTGACAGCTTCTTATTCTATCTGACCAGATTCCTGGTATCAACTACCGCCATATCCATCTTCATCACAAACCAAATAGCTAGGTCTAGCCTCTGACACTCTGTATGATTTGCATCCTATACCCTGAACCGCTTACATCTGTAGTGAGCACAGCTTCCCATCCTCAAATTGATTCTCTTAACATCAACAATGTGACGTGTTTGGCATCCTCCTCCCACACCCCCACCTGTCATCTCACAGCCTAGTTCTGTCCCCCAATACACTCTTACATTCTACCTCATTCTTTCAACTTGTTCTTGACTTTTCCTTCTTGGCTACAACTAGGGAATTCCATGGGCAGAGTGCTCTTGGCTGGCCTAGCACCCTAGCTTAGGCCTTTAGAAGCCTTTATCTTCATGAGTTGGCAGCAGCCTAACTAGTAGGCAGGACCCTGGATCACCAGATTAATTATGTGTTGGCCATCCTGGCAGTGTATTAGTGTTGTGATGCCATGGTCGGTACCATGCATGTACCTCAGAGCTGGAAAGTAGAGATACACTCAGGCAACAAATATTTGTACACCTCAGCCCCAGTGGTTTGGATGACCTACAAAGCAACCATCCCTGTCCATCCCAGGGTGGAGTCTCCCAGGACCATCATCTTTCCTGAAAGCATCTAGATGATGCTGACAAAGGAACTGTGGTCTTAGAGCAGAAGCTCTCTTATAATGTTGTAATTACAAGGTTTCCTGGGTTTGTGGACTAGCTACTGTTACTTGTGTATCTACATTATCCCAGCCTGTTTCCATCTCTAGTGCTGCTCCTGGACTACCCACCGCCATCTGTCTGTTGAAACCACTGCAGGATCCCTGCCAATCTCTTCATTGCCTCCCATGAGTACCTATAATCTGTTCTTCATAAGTTGCCAGAGCAACTTTTAAAATACACATCACATCACACCACACCACTCTAATGTATAAATCCCTTCAACATATTGTGGTAATATTTTAAAACACAGAGTCATTTCTGGGGATGTATAATAAAGTATTTATAGATTAAAGGATATGCTGAGTTATGCTTAATACTTAAAAGTGCATGTGGAGAGTGGAGGGTATATGTGAAATTAGATTATATGTTAATTGATGAAGTTTCATGATGGATGAATAAATAAATGTTCATTATATGATTCTCTCTAATTTGTTATAGGATTGGAAATTAAGGGCAGGAATAGAACTTGGTGGTAGAGCATTTGCTTAGAAATAAGAATATGGAGAGAGGGAGAGAGAAACACACACACACACAGAAAGAAGGGAACAGGGAGACGGAGAGAGATACCACAAAGTGGGGAAGAAATGAGGGAGAGAGGGGTAATTCTAACAGGCCTATAATCCCAGCATTCAAGATGTTGATGCAGGATCATTGAGAGTTCAATACCAGCAGGAACTGCATTGTGATACCCTATCTCAAAAAATAAATCCCATTCTGAACAAAATCAACTCGCAACCATGGCTTAGGAGACACTGCCTATTGTTGCCAATAACCATCCTCTGATGTCTTCTCCCATCAGTTTAGGTCTCCACATGCCTTTGACCACACTGATCTTCTTTCTTTGCTTTAAAGACATCAAAATTTACCTCCCAGCCTGTTCCTTCTGTCTGAAGAGCCTGTTGCCAAATGCACATTTCTCTGTTTTCATTATCAACATATTAGATTCAAGTGCCTCTGCAGAGAAGCTATCCCTGACCTCGTCTTACTGCAGTCAGAAATAAAGGCATACCATCTATGCCCCCTCAAGATACATGCATCACCAGCCTAAAAGTAGCCCCATCAACTCCTCTTTGTCACTAATTCATTCTATATGTTCTTCTGAACTTAACACTGGTTGAAATTTTTATATTTATTTGTTGTTGTTGTTTTGTTTATTATCTGCTTTTCTTGCTAGAATGTAAGCTCCCTGAGAAAAGAGACTAGAAACAAATGCAATGTTTATAAATAGATGCTTGGTGGGTGTTCGTTAAATGAAGGAACAAATAACCTTCAGGGTAAAGACTGGTTGTTTGTTTTGTGTATTTGGTGAAGATTAGTGTTCACTTGTAGTATAGCCAAGGTAGAGGAGGTGGATGCCACCAATGCTAGGCAGTGTGCAGTCTTGCCTGGATACCTTACCAAAGCACTGTACTTGTTTTCTATTCGGAGTGATGAGAGTGGGGTGTAGAAGTCCTCCTGGCACCTACTGCTCAGTAAAGATTAGCTGCCATCATCTGAATTAGAGAACACCCAAATCTTGAGTTTGCTGTTTCATTCCAGAAATCTTGGAACAGTTGATTTTGAAGCAGGTCAGAGCCAATTTGTAACGTTAGCACAGAGGGTGCTCATCTAAAGGCACCAAGCTACCAGGGTCACACTGACATGCAAGACATTAAACTAGATGCTTTGCCTGTCCAGTCCTCCAATCCCTGCTTTTTGGATGCCTATATTTCACAAGAGCTGAGCAAAGGAAATCCCTTTTTCATTCCGGAATAAATAAAGTCAAAATAGATAGAAAATATATATGAATTAGCAATAAAACTTTGTGTGAAGAGACCAAATTCATTTAATAAACCACAGAGGTTTTAGTGCGAGTAGAGAAGAAGATTAATGCTTAAAATAAAATGACATGGGAAGATTGAGAATTCAAATGGACAGAAAGTGATATGCCAGACAATACTAAGTTTAATACTAAGCTTTCTTTTTAATATTAAAAAGTGTTGTAATTGGTGTGAGCAGGTTGTGTTTCCCCGCTGCCCAGCTCCTAGCCGCCAGCTAGCTTATGCCTGAAATACCCACACGAAAACTGTATTCATTTATACTCTGCCTGGCCCATTATCACTAGCCTCTTCTTGGCTAACCCTCACATATTAAACTAACCCATTTCTAATAGTCTGTGTGTCACCACGAGGTGGTGACTTACCGGAAGATTCTAACCTGCATCCATCTCAGGCCGGAGCATCATGGCATCTCTCCCTGACCCAGTCTTCTTCCCAGCATACTGTTCTCTTTTCCCCGCCTATCTAAGTCCTGCCCTATCAAAAGCCAAGGCAGTTTCTTTATTAACCAATGAGAGTAACCCAAAATACAGAAGATCCCTCCTACACCAAAAAAGAAAGCAGACATTGTTATTAGCCAATGAAATACCATTAAGGGGACAAAGGAGGAAATTATATATTAATTAAAGGAATGAAGTATAAAGCAGAGAAAACCATATGCACCTAAGGAGATTGGTTCAAATATATGAAACAATAATTATAAAGAGAAAATTTCACTTCCAAATGCAAAGTGAAAGATTTGAACATACATTTCAGAAGTTGAAAGACTACTAGATCAAGGGCTGGAGAGGTGGCTCAAGGATTAAGAAAGAGCACTAGCTGCTCTTCCAGAGGATCCAGGTTTGATTCCCAGCACCCACATGGCAGCTCACAACTGTCTATAACTCTAGTTCCAGAGAACCCAACACTGACTTCTGGCTTCCTTGGGAACCATGCACAAATATATATGCAAGCAAAACACCTATACACAAAAACTAAAGTATATAAAAATTTAAAAGTAATGATAATTAAAAGCAGGGAGTTATTGACTAACAAAATTAACTACCTTGATGATATGAACAGCACACATATATATATATGTATATATACAGTAAAATATGTATTATTTCAAACATATATCAATTGTTTATACAAATTAAGTATCTTGACACAAGAAATTTTGAGACAGGGTCATGTTATGTAGCCCAGGTTGGCCTTAAATTCATATGTGTTTTGGCTCTGTCTGCCTCCCAGTTGATGAGATTGCAAGTGTGTACCATCACACCCGGCTTTTTGAAAACATTTTTAAATGTTTATGTTATATAGACTGTATTATTGAGCATAATTCAATATGTTTTAAAAGTAAAAAGATAAATGTTGGTCATAGTATGTTCATGTTGCTAATAAAAATAAAAAATTCCATAGAGAAGGAAGCTTATAGAGATCAGAAACTCATTTCTCACAGTTCTGGCAGCTGAAAAGTCCAAAAGGTATTATCAGATTTGATGTCTGGTGAGGGCCTGCTCCTGCCTCATGCATAGTTGATGCTTTCTCCTCGTGCCAATGTTCGAGTAGATAGTTAGGCAAACATGAGCAGGAAGGAGGAGGTTGTCCTGTACATGCACCCGTTTTGAGGTTAGATACATCCTGGCAGGGTAGAAAGGAACTAGACGTGAGGTAACCAAGGAAACTGCTGCTTTATCTTGGTAACTGTGTCTCCTGGTGATTTGGAAGCATTGTTGTGGCTCATCATTCTTAAAGCTACAGTTGGGTTTTCTCTGCTGTATCTGAAATTGAAGCACCCAGACACTTTCCCACCAACCACACATGGCCACCAGTGAACATCCTGAGGGAAAGAAAGCCTGCAGGGGCATCTTGACCCCAGACCTGCGTAGCAGAGTGGGGTAAAATGAAGAATGCACCCAAGGGGAAAAACTTCACAATGACATCACACAAGGGGACATTAAGAAACTTCTTTAAATATGCTTGACAGAACCCAATGAGCTGCCATACACTCTTCAGGAGAGCTCATGCCAGTTCTCTTTGGAATGGGCACTTTGCTTTGCTAAATAAAAATATCCTTAAACTATCCATCTCTCAGCTGAAATCTCTCCTGGGAAAGAACAAGAGGCAAGAAGAAACCTTCATGGGTAACAACCTTACAAGGCGGCACATGCTATCCAGCCAATTGGAGCCTCTTTTATAATAAGAACATCAATCCCAGGCATAATTTCTTCCCAAAGGCTCTACCTTCTAATAGCATCAAAATAGTGATTAAGTTTCAACATATGAGTCAGGAAAAACACAATCAGACCATGGCAATATCCAAAATTGTGATATTTAAAACATATTCTAAATTAATGGGTTAAACAGGAAATAAAAACAAAAATTGTCAATTATTTGAAGGTTAATGGTAATGCCAACATTAATTATCAAAACCAGTAGGAAGCAGTCAAAGTGGTACTGAGAAATAGACTTATAATCAAAGACATTTATTAGAAAATAAAGATGCTTAAAAATAGACCACTTTAGAAGACTGAAACATGATGCATATTTCTCAGCCTGTATAAAAATTAACAAGCTGGGCATGGTGGTGCATGCCTGAAATCCTAGCACTCAGGAGGCTAAGACAAGGTCATGAGTTCAAAACCATCATGAATTACATAGTATTTACCTGTCTCAAAAATAAAATAAACTGAAAATGAGTCAAAGACCTACACTGAGATCTGAATCTGCTAGAATAAAACTCAAGCCACTGGCAGTATTTTTTTCTGGGTATAACCACAAGAGTAGGAAACAAAAGCAAAAACTGACAATGAAATCACACTAATCTACAGAGCTTCTGCACAGAAAAGGAGACAATCATCAAAATGAATTGGCAACCTAGGAAATGAAATAAAATCCTGGCTGGTGACTAATCTGACAGAGGGCTAATATGTAGAGTACATAAGGAAATTAAAAAAAACTCACAGAAAAAAAAGTAATCCCATTAAAAATGGCAAATGATCTGAATCTTATCAAAAGAAGAAGTACATTGACCAACAAATATATGAAAAAAATGTTCAATCTCATTAGGCACCAGAGCTACTGAATTCTAGCTCACTCTAGATAGAATAGCTATTGTCCAAACAATTAGCAAATACTGCTGAGGATGTGGATAAAGAGGAACTCTGATATAACAGTGGTGGGAATGTAAGTTAGTGCAGCATTACTGCTGTATGGAGACTTCTCAAAAACTCCAAAAGTAGATATACCATATGATGCTGGTTATCCCACTTCTGTGTATGTGTCCAAAAGAAACAAAATCAGCACACCAGACACCTGCACACCCATGTTTACTGAAGTACTATAATACTCTATAGATAACATATGGGATCATTCTAGGTACCAGTCAACAGCTGAAGGGATAATGAACATGTTGTGTGTATACATACACAATGAAGCCACAAAGAATGAAATCCTATCATTTTTCAGCAAAATGGAAGGAATTTGAGGGCACTAGATGAAATATACCAGACACAGAAAGAAAGTGTTAAATTCTCTCTCTCTCTCTCTCTCTCTCTCTCTCTCTCTCTCTCTCCCTCTCCCTCTCCCTCTCCCTCTCCCTCTGTCTCTCAGCACAACAGTGATTACTACAAATTGGAATAGGGTTTGTAGAAAAAGTGCGGATATTTTTCAGTGCAAGGTATGTGAATCTATGGAAAGATCACAAGCTAAGCAAACAACTCAAATGATTAGAAATTCTGAGTTTTCACTGAAATACCGTGTCTGACCTTGTACTCTCCCAAATTTAGATGGATATCTATATCTACCCTCTATTGTATGTCCTTAGCAGTCCTGAACCGAGTGCTATTCTGTTTCTGCCTTTGTATGATTCATTATCATTTGGGAAGTAATTGAGATAGAGGAGCTCTTTCCTATAGAGCCCACCTGAAGGACAATGGCATTACATGTAGTAAAGGGACAGAAGCAAGGCTTGATAGAAAAGAAACGGCTAGCCTGAATGCATGAAGTATGATTTCAAGCCTACCCTACTCCTATAGCCTGTGCCTAGGAAAATTATAATTGAACTCTTTCAACTAAATCCCATCTGATTTCCCCTCATAGGAAGGGACACATTTCAGCCACATGAGGTGCTACAATATTCTTGAATGGGCTGTAGAAGAGTGTGGAACAGCATTGGAATTATAAATATGTGATAGGTTGGACATTACATGAGATTGGACAGGATAATGGAAAAGAACAGATGTCAAGTGTCTCTGACTGAAAACAACCAAGAAGGCTTAGTTGGGTCAAGGTGGCTTTGAAGTATATCTCAAACATAAAATCATTGCCTACTTGGAAATAAATGAGCCCACCCAAACCATAGACTTTATTCATTTTCCCCACTGTCTTAGGTTAGGGTTTCTATTGATGCAACAAAACACCGTGACCAAAAAGCAATTTGGGGAGGAAAGGGTTTTTTTCAGTTTACACTTCCACATTGCTGTTCATTACCAAAGGAAGTCTGCACAGAAGCTCAAACAGGGTAGGGTTCCCGAGGCAGGAGCTGATGCAGAGACCATAGACGAGGGTTTCTTACTGGCTTGCTTCCCCTATCTTTCTCAGCCTGTTTTCTTATAGAACCCATGGCCACCAGCCCTGGGATGGCACTGCCCCCCATGAGCTTAGCCCTCCCCCATTGATTACTAATTGAGAAAATGCCTTACAGTTGGTTCTCATGGAGGCATTTCCTCAGCTGAGGCTCCTTCCTCTCTGATGACTTTAGCTTGGGTCAAATTGACACACAAAATGAGCCAGTATACCCACCTAGAATAAAGTCATTTTCTGAACAACATGCAGGTGCCATGTTGTTTGTGACACCCAGTGAGACTTGCTTGGAATCTGAGAGCTTCCACAGGTATACTGGGAGGTAGTTTTTACTTTTCTCCCAGCTGTGACCAGATATTTGACAAGACGCTACTTAAGAAAGGCCTTTACGTCATTTGATTTTGGCTTTGTGTGGAGATGCACTCCACTGTGGTGGGGAAGAGAGGATGGCAGGAGCATACATGACCAATCACATTGCATCTGTGGTCAGGAAGTAGAGAGATGGGAGTACTGGGTGCTTTTCTTGTTTTCTTTTTTTCTGTTCAGTCCAAGCCCATGACATGATTCGGCCCACTCTTTGGGTGCATCTTCCCACCTTAGTTAATCCAATCTAAATGACCCCTCACAATATGCCCAGAAGTCTGTCTTCTGGGTGGTCCTAGAGCCAATCTATTTGGCAATAAATACTAACCATCATCAATGAATTGTTCCCTAGGCTTCAAGAGCTGGTTGTCATGAAAACCGTTTAATACGACAGGAATCAACGGATGAGAATTTCCATCATTATTCAAAGAATCCCTGAATTAAAATGTAAGGAACTCTCTTTTTATGTTTTCTTATGGTTCCATATGCATGACACTATGATGAGAATGACCCTGGTCTCACTCCATCCTTCTCGATATCAGGAAAGGAGCCCTGTGTAACCAGTGACATCTTTTTGAAATGAGTGGCAAGGGACCATAGGCACAGATAAGGGTCCAGTTTACAGAAAAGTTAACAGATGTGGTCACATAGCATCTTGGATACAAAATAAAATACTGACACTTGAATAAGTAGGATTTGCTTCAGCATTTGAATGTTATACATAGATAGAAGCTACTGTGCTGCTGGATGACAGCCCTTTGTTGGTTAGTAAAGTCTATAGTATGTTTGTCATTGTATAAAATAAAACAAAATGGGGAGCAGGAGTTGGATGCTTAATGTAATGGCTCTTGAAACTCAAGTAGATATGAGTACCACCTCTGATAATTGATAAAATATAGAGTGCCAAGTCCCATCTGAAATTTCTTATTAAGTTAGTCTTTGGTGCAGCAATGAATTTGCATTTCCAGCCATCCCTTGGGTGAATGTGGTGCTTCTAGCCTGGAGTCTCACAGTGCGAACCCCTGGCAAAATATACTATCAGGGGAATAATTGGGACAGTGTACTCTATGCCCTCGATAACAGTACTTTTGGGGTTACTTGTTTATTCTCAAAGCTGTGGAAGAAAGGAGCATGTAGGGACAGACAGTAGAAAGATGGGGTGACACTTGTACAAGAACTGCCAAGGCACAATAAATTAGCAAGGCTCCACTGAGCATTATTTAGAGTCCTTGGTATTGGAGCTTATGAAACAGAAAAATGGCCAGAGATCAGAGCTTTGTAGTGTCTGGAGTGAGGGCCCAGGGCATGTCTTCCAAAGGAGACTGAAAACTCCAACAGGGTAACTGACCTACAGTTATCTGAATATGCTCAGAGAAGATCTAGCTCATATCACTAGCTTCTATCTGATGTACAAAGACTTCTGATGTCCCAGACACTCTCCAAATTCACTCAGGGAATGTGGCCATATTCTTCACAGAGGTCAAGAGTTTCCACCGGGATGCTTGTTACGATCCTTATTCCTTCTGAGAAGAGAGGGGTCTTTTCACACTAAAAAACACCCAGTTCTTCTTATCAAATATTCATTTCAAGTTAGGAAGTAATTCAACATAATAACATTCTGATTTTTGAGTCAGGAAACGAACATGTGCAGCAGGGGTGTTTATTCATCTGGATGATGCAGCACCTGAGGAATGAGGCATTTCTACTGATCTTGGCCAGAAACTTTCAAAAGATCACAGTAGTAGTAAATGGGAAGGGGCTTTGGGATGAAAGAGGGGACAAAGAAATTCCAAAGGAAGGGAAAGGATGAGGGCATTCTAAGCAACCATCCAAGGCAAGTCCATGGATTACAGGAATTGCAGCTATTCACTGGATTTCCAATGTGTTTGGAATTGACTATAATTTTAAAAAATTGTTTAATTTTGCAATCAATTTTACTTTTGTAATACATCATAGAAGGCAATTGCATTGTTACATAGATAAAGTGAACAAAACAGTAACAGAACCATCAAAGGGAGATATGGCAGAGGGTAAAGGTTCTCACCATATAGTCCTAAGGACCAGAACCCTGAGAGAGGGGAAGGAGAGGACCAAGCATACAATGTTTTCTCTAACTTCTACTCATGTGCTCTCCATACATACATCATACATATACACTAATATAAATAAGTAGACTTTTTGAAAAAAAGGTAACAGAAGGCAACAATTGGTAAGCTCTGCTTCTGTGCTAGGCTCAAGACCAAGTACTTCATCTCTGTTCCCGCATCTCATTCCCTCAATGCAGTACATCCTAGTGTTTTGTAAATGAGGAACTACAGCTCGGAATGATGAACTGACTAACCCAGGACGACAAAGCAAGACGATTAGCAGTATTGCCTGAGGGAAAAAAAGAGCAAGTTAAGCCTAAAGAAGAAAGAAAATAATGAAGATTGGAATGGAAATTGATGGAACAAAAAATCTACAAAGAAAATCAATGAAGTAAAAATGAATGGCTCCTTTAACAAGACTGACAAAATGGAGCACAGTTCAGCTGGACTAACTACAACACAGAGGGGTCGCAACTTACCAATGTCAGGAGTGAAGAGGAGAGCACTGTTACTGGCTATGTGGATAAGTAAAGGATTAGAAAGAACACCACAGGCAACTGTGTGCTGACAAATAAGATAGCTTAGATGACATGAACAGATTGCCAGACAGACACTGTTATGTTATGAGCATGTATCCTCAGTTCATGTGCTTGGCTAATACAATCTATGGCCAGTGTAACTGTGCTGGGAGGCGGGGCCTGACAGGTGTGTAGCTCATGAGAGCAGAGTTGCTATCAAAGGGCTTGCTGAGAGAAGTTGAGCCACTTTCTCTTTGGCCATGAGTACACACTGGTCATCCTTTTCCATCCTTCCACTTTCCACCATGTGGTAATAATGCCCAAGGCAGTTAAAGCACAAGAAACACACACACATAAAATCCCATAAAAACACAAAATTGGAAACCATAATATGCAGTAAGATTTTTTTTTAAAAGCAAAGAAGGCACTATGAAATCAAAAAAAAAAAAAAAACAAAAACAAAAATATCATTGAACTTGGTTTTGTTGTTGTTGTTGTTGTTCTCCATTTAGTGTTGGGCATGAGGCCTACCCTTATGTGTGGCTTATATATCCAGTGAGACTCCACTGGGAAAAAACTAATTTTTCATTTGTGAGCAGTTGTCAATTGGAGATAGCTTCTGGGCTAGGGATGGGGGTATGTGGCCACTTCTTTCTGCGCTGGCCCTGTATCTGGCCCAGGCCTATGCAAGCCCTGTGCAAAGCTGGTGTGGACTCAGAAGAGCCCAGCTGCAGAGAAGGTCTCAGATGATATACTGACAAGAACACTGGCAGAAATACAGACAGTGGAGACAGCTCTGACGAGGCCCTGAGCAGAAATGAGGAGCTGGGAATTGGAAACCTAGGGAAAAAAATCAACCTTGGGACAAAGTGGCCACAGGCTTGGCTGAATGGTAGGTTAGGGCTTTGTGGAGGACAGATTTTTAAGATCAGTGAACTAAGATGTTTACTAGGACAAGGTCTCTCCATGTAGCTCTGGCTGTTCTGAAACACACTCTGTAGACCAGGATGGCTTCAAACTCACAGAAATCCTCCTGCCTATGCCTCCCCTGTGCTGGGATTAAAGGCATGTGCCACTATGGCCGGCTTGTAGAACAAGAAAAGAAAGACAGTTTAAAGAAGTTTCTAATT
Organism: Dicrostonyx torquatus; assembly: GCA_028555095.1. Classification (NCBI taxonomy): domain Eukaryota; kingdom Metazoa; phylum Chordata; class Mammalia; order Rodentia; family Cricetidae; genus Dicrostonyx; species Dicrostonyx torquatus. The sequence continues at coordinate 4,960,724 of JAQHUG010000094.1, read as the reverse complement.
GAAAGAGAAGAAATAGATCGTAATTTTCAGTGTTTGCATGAGATGAATAAGGGTGTACGAGTGGGTTTAGACTGTGAAACTGGATAAGAGACCACAAGAAGGAGCAGGAGGTAATGTTAAAGGCAAAAAGTCACGTGTGACATGAAGGTATAGGAGAAGGAGAGGGAATGGGGAAGGAGGGGGATCAGAAAGAAACAACAAAAACAAGTTTGGTTTGAAAATTCCATAATGAAACCCAATTCTTTGTAATCTACTACAAAATAATTTCTTGAAAAGGAAGAAGACATCAATATTTGTAAATCTTCTAGATTGGCCATGTAAAACATATAAGAATTTGTATTTAAGAGACTATAACTGAGTATGTGGACAAGCAACTGCTTACGAAAGAGATGATAGACAAAAGGAACCCAATGCTATTCATCATGACAATTAAAGAATAAATGTGAGGGCATTTCAGGTATCTTTAAGGTCGTCCCTCTCATCAGGGGGCTATGCCAGGGCCCTGAGGGCAGAATACTTTGAAGACAGGCACCAGGGTACTCGTGGACTCACTATCCAGGTCACCCCAGGTCATGGCTTTCTTCATTTCAGCAAATCACCCAACTGTGGCTCAAGTGAGCCTTAGTATGGCTCAGGACACTGCTCCTAAGCATGTGACATTTAGTGGTGTCCATGTGTTGCTAATCGTGCAGGTGGACAGGAGTACAAGATCTGTGTAGGAGGCTGGATGCATTGCACAGGCAGGCATCCCCGCACCCAGGATGGTAAGGTAGGAAGAATGCAGGTTTCAGATCAACTTCATCTAAACAGTGAATTCAGCTCCAGCGTGTGCAACTTAGTGAGATCGTCTATCAGCGTGAAAGAAAGGAAGGAGATGGCACTGATTTCAAGCTCTATTACTCAAAACCTCATTGTCTTGGTAGGCCTACCTACACATAGGGTTTAAAGAATGCCTCAGAAAGCCCTGGGGTCCAGGTAGGGATATGTTCCAGAGGCAGAGCCACCAGAGACAACCCCTTGTAGGGCAGTGCTTAGCAGAGCTCTGAGTGCAAACATTCCCCTTAAATCCTAGAGCTACAGGGATACCGGCCCCCAGTAACAATCAGGAAAGAGACTTCAGCTAATGACAATTAAAACATGGACTGTGCCCAACAAAGCCTTGGAACTTTCTCTGCCACGGTGTATCCAGGAGATGGGACAGAGAGTCAAAGATTTAATGTTATTTGCCCAACTGGATTTTTGTCTTCTGGGGACTCTTTACTCTTTCTTTTTCATATGCCTAGTGTCTGGGATAGGCTTGTCTGCGGTGTGTCCTTCCCATCCTTGTGTTTTGGAAATAGATAACTTGTTCCATTTCTCAAAGCCTTACAGAGTGGCAAAGACCTTATTGAATTGTGTCTCTGTCCTCACAGCTGGAGAGAATTTGCCTCAGGATAAATCATGCCCTGAATTGGTGCTGGAACGAGTTAAGACTTCGGGGGTTAGCAGAATAGAATAGTGTGTTTTGTGTGTGAGAAGAATAGGAATAAAGCAAAGCAGGGCAGAATGCTATGGTTTCAATATGTTCCCCAAACTTCACATGTAGAGGCTGCAGATACAGTTTCATTGGTAAAGAGCTGCCAACACAAGTACAAAGACCTGAGTTTGGATCCTATACCCATGTAAAAGCCAGGTATGGTAGTGCATGCCTATAATACCAGTACTTAGGAAGCAGAACCATGAAGATCTTAGGGGATGGCTAGCCAGATGGTCTGGCTTCCTCGATGAGCTTCGGGTTCACTGAGAAGCCCTGTCTTCAAAATAAGATGGAGAGCTATAGGATAAGAAACCAGACATCAACACTTGTCCTTTGCATTCTCCCACACGTATATTCACACACATGGGCATGCCCACGTGCAGATCAACACTTGCATACAATAAGTCATATGTGGGACCAGTAAAATGTCTCAGAGGTAAAAAACACTTGCTACCAATCCTGTCAATCTGAGTTCAACTCCAGAAAAACACACTGCGAGAGAAGAGAACTGATTCTCCTGACAAGTTGTTGTCTGGCCACAAGTGCACCATAGCATGTGTCAGCAAGCACAATATAAATAAATGGAGATAGATAGATAGATAGATAGATACATACATACATACATACATACATACATACATACATACATAAATAAATAAATACATACAGAGACAGACAGACAGATGAGTGAGTGAATGGATGCATGGGTGCATAAAACCTAATTCTCACCAGTGGTGTGGGTGGGGCCCTGTGGAAGGTCTTGAGGCCATAACAGATCAGTCTTCATGAGTGGGTTAATACCAGTCTAAAAGGACTTGACTGGTGATTTCTCTCTCTCTCTCTCTCTCTCTCTCTCTCTCTCTCTCTCTCTCCTGCCGTGTGAGGATGCAAGGTTAAACCACCAATTGTCATTTTACCCTTGGCATTATGAGATCACACAGGAAAACCTTTGGCAGCCAGCTGTAGTTGCCTTGATTTGGACTTACCAGTATTCAGAACTGTTAGAAATAAAATTCTTTTATCTTTTTACTTTTTAGTTAAATAAATAACTATATTTTATGCCTATATATGATATATGTATCATATGTGTGCATGAGCCCCTGGAGGCAAGAAGAGGGCATTGGATCCCCTGGAACTGGAGTTAAGTTGTGAGCCACTATGTTCGAACTGGGGATCAAACCGAGGACCTCTGCAAAAGCACCTAGTGATCTTAACTGCTGAGCCATCTCTCCAGCTTCAAGATTCAAATATTAATGTAGAAGTAAAGATACTACCCACAGAGAAAAGCCTAGCTTCTAGTCCAATTTTATTCTTTTGTGGCACCCATAGACCTGCATGACTGCTCTCTACTATGGATCTCCAGTAGCTTCCCCTAGGCTAGGACTCAGTGATCTCACAGCTACTTAGATCACTTAGCTACAATCCAGCATAAGCATCAGCAACTAAAGAACAGAACACGCACCCAACAAAGAGGAAACCAGATTACACAGAGAATCACTTTAAGCATCATAAAACCAGATGCCTAGATCCAACACAAACACAAAAACACAAAGAACCAAGACAATATGCCTCCTGTAGAAGGCAGCAGCCCTATTGTAATAGACTCTAAGAAAAGCAATTTAGCTGGTGCAATGACAAGAGCTTCAAAATAACGATTGTGAATATGTTCAAGGATATTAAGGAGGATATGAATAAAACACCTTAATGAAGATTGTAAAAACACAAACAATTGAATGAAATCAAGATATGAAAGTAGAATTTAACAAAGAAATATAATCACTAAAGAAAATCCAAACTGAAATAAAACTGGAAATGAAAACCTCGGGGTGCCTAAAACCTCAGACGTAAGCCTCATCAGAAAATTAAGAAACAAGAAAAAGAGAAAACAAGGTAGAAGACTTTTTTCCCTTGAACTTTTGAACTTTCTTTTAAAGGTTAAATCTAAAAAAAATGGGCACAAAGCATCCAGAAAATCTGGAAGAGTATGAAAAAACAAACAAACCCACAAATATTATATACTGAAGAAGGAGAAAAACCTCAGGTAAAAGACAAAATAGTTTTTAAAAAAATGATAAAATAAAATCTTCCCAAAGAGTTGAGAAGAAAGATGCCTACCAAAGTACACATAGAACACCAAATAGATGGGACCACAAAAGGAACTCACCACAATACATAATAATCAAAACATTAAATGTACAGAACAAAGAAAGGCTATTACAAATGGCAAGGAGAAACACTAAGTCACATATAAAGGCAGGCTCATCAAAATAACACATGACTTACTTATCAATGGAGACTCTGAATACCAGGTGAACCTGAACAGTTGTTTGACAAACTCTGGGAGACCACAGATGGCAACCCAGACCACTATACCCACCAAAACTATCTTTCACAATCGACTGAAAAAAAAGGTTCCAAGATAAAAACAAAGTTAAGCAATTCTGTCCACCAATCTAGCTTAGAGAAGGCACGATAAGGAAAATATCAATCTGAAGAGGTGAACTACACATAAGAAGACACAAGGGATAAATAAAACTAGAAGAGTAAATCAAAAGAGAAGAAAAAACCAACAAACTAACAGGAATCAATAAGCACTGCTCATTAATAATGCTCTGTGTTAATATTCTCAATTCCAAAATGAAACAGAAACACAGACTGACAGATTGGACTAGAAAACATTAGTCCATCTTTCTGCTGCATCCAAGAAATACACCTCATCATCAAGGACAGATATTGCCTTAAGGTGAAAGGATGAAAAAGGATATTACAAGAAAATGAAACCGAGAAGCAAGCAGGTGCAGTTACTTTAATATTTGATTAAATAGGCATCAAACCAAACTAATCAGCAAATATAGGGAAGGACACTGCATACTCATCAAAGGAAAAAAATCATCAAGTGGATATAATAGTTCTAAATATTTAAGCACCAACACCAGGGCACCCAAATTCATTAAATTATTTTTTAAGGGACTACTACAGCTAAAATCACATATGGATCCTAAGACTGTGTCTTAGAATTTCTATTTCTGTGATGAAACAACCATGACAAAAATCAACTTGGGGATGAAAGGGTTTATTTTGCTTACACTTCCATACCACAGTTTATCAACAAAGGCAGTCATGGCTGGAAATCAAATGTGGAAGGAAGCTGAAAGCAAGAGCTGATGCAGAGGCCGTGGAGGGGTGCTGCTTACTGGCTTGCTCCTTGTGACTTGCTCAATCTGCTTTCTTTTAGAACCCAGGAACCTATAGGTGCCTGGTTTTTTTTTTTTCCAAGAAGCCAAACTGGTTAGTTAAGACGTGTCCCCAACCACAATGGGCGGGGCTCTCCTCCATTATTCACTCATTAAGAAAATGTCATACAGGCTGGTGTGTCTACAGCTGGATCTTACAGAAGCATTTACTCAATTGAGTTTCCGTCCTCACAGATGACTCTAGCTTGTGTCAAGCTGACATAAAAACTTGCCAGCACACACAGTAATAGTAGTTGACTCATACCCTAATCTTGCTAACGAAAAGGTCATCTCTCCCCACCAAAAAAAAAAACTAAATAGAGAAATGTAGAAGTTCAATCATATAAAAACATCAAATAGACTTAAAAGTCATCTATAGAACATTCTGCCTAACCACTAAAGAATATACTTTCTTCTCAACAGTTTGTGGAACTTTCTCCAAAACTTACCACATTTTAGGACACAAATCAAGTCTCAACAGATATAACAACACTGAAATAACACACTGTAACCTGTCTGACCACCATGGAGTAAAGCTGTATACTAACAAGAGAAACAGCAGGAAGTGTACAGACTTATGAAAACTGATCAACTCACTACTGAATGAAAATTTGGTCAAGGCAGAAATCAAGGACATTTAAAACTTACTAAAATTGAATGAAAATGAAAATAGAAGATACCTAATCCTGTAGAAGAAAATGAAGGCAGTCCAAAGAGGTAAATTCACAGCAATAAGTGCCTATATAAAAATAACAGGATGTATCTCATATTAGTAAATTAACAACACACCCAAAAGCTCGAGAAAAACAAGAAGAATCAATACCTAAATGGAGTAGACAGGAAGAAATAATCAGACGCAGGAGTGAAATCAATGAAATTAAAACAAAACAAAATGAAGAGTTAGTTGTTTGATAAGATCCTCAAGATTGACAAAACCTTAGCTAAATTAACCAGAGACACAGAGAGAAAATCTAAATTAATAAAACTGAGATGGAAAAGAATGGCATCATAACAGGCATCAAGGAAATCCAGAGAATAATAATTACTTTTTTTAAAAAAAAAAAAAAAACCTGTACTCCACAAAATTGGAAAACTTAAAGGAAATAGACAACTTTCTGGATAAATATCACTTACCAAAATTAAATCAAGGTAAGGAAAAAATTTAAACAGACCTATAGCCCCTCGTGAAATAGATGTAGTAATTAAAAATCTCCCAACCGTAAAAAGCCCAGAGCCAGATGGATTCAGTGCAAAATTCTACCAGACCTTCAAAGAAGAACTAACAGCAATGCTCATCAAATTATTCCACAAAACAAAAACTGAAGGAGTATTTTCTAATTATTTTTATAAATCTGCCATTACCTATGCCAAAACAAACGAAAGAAGATGCAAAAATTCTCAATGAAATACTTGAACACAGAATCCAAGAACACATCAAAAAGATTATCCACCATGATCAAGTTACCTTCATTCCACAGATGCAGGGATGATTCAACATATGTAAATCAATAAGCGTAATCCACCACATAAACAGACTGAATGACAAAAACCACATGATCATCCCATTAGACTCAGAAAAGGCTTTGACAAGATCCAGCTTTCCTTCATGATAAAAGTCCTGGAGAGACTAGAGATACAAGGAACATGCTTCAACATAATGAAGGCAATTACTGCAAGCCCACAGCCAACATCAACCTAACTGGAAAGAAACTCAAAGCATTTCTACTAACATCAGGAACAAGTCAAAGTTGTCCACTCTCTCCATATCTATTCAATATAGTACTTGAAGTCTTGGCTAGAGCAGAAAGACAGCTGAAGGAGATCAAGGGGATATAAATAGGAAGGGACGAAGTCAAAGTATCTTTTAATGCAGATGCTATCATTTTATGCATAAAAGATTCCAAAGACTGTACCAGGAAACTCCTATAGCTGATAAACACTTCTTCTAAGTGTCAGGATACAAAATTAACACACAAAAATCAGTAGCTTTACTATATAGAAATGGAAAATATACTGAGAAAGAAATCAGGGAATCACAATAGCCTAAAAATAGAAATAAAAAATAAAATAGAATAGAAACCTCCATACCTTGTGATAACTCTAATCAAGCAAGTGAAAGATTTGTATAATAAAGAGTGAAGAAAGTAGTTAAAGAAGACAACAGAAGGGGGCTGGAGAGATGGCTCAGAGGTTAAGAGCACTGACTGCTCTTCCAGATGTCCTGAGTTCAATTCCCACCAACCACATGGTGGCTCACAGCCACCTATAATGAGATCTGGTGCCTTCTTCTGGCATGCAAGCATACATGGAAGGAATGTTGTATACATAATAAATAAATAAATTTTTAAAAAAAGAAGACAACAGAAAATGGAAAGACCTCCCTTGCTCATGGATCAGTAGGATTAATATTGTGAAAATAGTCATCCTACAAAAGCAATCTACAAGTTCAATATAATCTCCATTAAAATTCTGACACAATGCCCCACAAAAATTTGAAAAAAAATACTCAGTTTCATAAAAAACTACAATAGCCAAAACAAGCCTGAATAATAAAAAGTTGTGAAAGTTATAATCACCCCATATTTCAATTTCTACTACAAAGATATAATATTAAAAATAGCATGTTGTTGGCATAAAATTGATATACCGATGAACGTAATTGAATAGAAGACCATCCATATACCTATAGGTGCCTGGTTTAGTTTTTTGTTTTGTTTTGTTTTGTTTTACAAAGAAGTCAAACATACACACTGGAAAAAGACATCTTCAACAAATAGTGCTGTTCAAACTGGATGCCGGCACGCAAAATAATGAAAATAGATCCATATCTATCACCCTGCATAAAACTCTACTCCAGATGGATCAAGGACATCAAAATAAGGGCAAACCCATGGCCTCTGAAAGCAGGAAATAAGCTTGAACTTACTGGCACAGGGAAGGACTTCCTGAATAGTTCTTCATTAGCACAGATACTAAGACCAATAATTAATAAATGGGATCCCATCAGGCTAAAACACTTCTTTACAGCAAAGGATACAATCATTTGAGCAAAACAGAAGCCTACAGAATGAAAACATCTTCACCACTTATATGCCTGATAGAGGATTAGTGTCTAGAATACACTGACTAAAAAGTGGTTGAATATCAAGAAAACAACCCAATTAAAAATGGGATACAGAACTAAACAAAGAGTTCTCAAAAGAAACAAAAATGGCTGAGAAACACTTTTAAATGCTCAATATCTTTAGCCAACATGTAAATACAAACTGAGACTACTTTGAAATTTCATATGACCTTGGTGAGAATGGCCAACATCAATAAAACAAATGACAGGACATGCTGGTAAGGATGCATGGAAAGCGGTAACACTTATTCATTGCTGATGGGAGCGCAAACTGGTACAACCACCCTGGAACTCAGTCTGGAGGTTTCTCAGGAAGCTGAGAATCAATCTACTTCAAGATCCTTATATACCACTCTTGTTCACGTTTGCAAAGGACTCTGCATCTTACTATAGATTCATCCATGTTCATCACTGCTTTAATCATAATAGCCAGAAACTGGAAACAGCTTAGATGTCTATCATCTGATGAATGGATAATTAAATTGTGACACATTCACACAATTGGATACTATTGAAAGAAAATTGACATCATGAAATTTACAGCTAAATGGATAGAGGTAGGAAAAAAATGCCATCCTGAGTGAGGTAAGTCAGAACTATATGGCAAATATTGCATCATTTCTCTTACATGAAGATGTTATCTTTTAAGCTTTCAAAATGCAAACTACAAACCAAATAACCACAGAAGTTAGGTACCTAGTAAGGGATTTGGGGGAGGAGAGAATCTCCCAAAAAAAGGGGGAAATAGAATACAGTACTATGGAAGATAATGGGTAAACTAGAATAGGAGGATAAATGAGGAGGATTGGGGCTAGGGTAATACAGGGAATATGGAGAGGGACAACCAACACCAAAAGCCTTTTGAAAAACAATATAGAAACCTATTATTGTAGAAGCTTCCTAAGATGTATACGGGGCAAGTGCTAATGGGTATGTTTTCTTTTATGGCTATGGACATGTTCTGAAATTGATCGTGGTAGCGGTAGATGTTAATTCTATGCTTTCAGCAGGTAAGGTTATATCTCAATAAAGATGTGGAAATATGTTGGGAGTGTCTGGATTTCAGCTCAAATCTGCTGGATCCAAAGCTGGCACTGCATGCGGCTGCTTTACTGCCCCAGGAGACTTTTCAGAAATGCACTGCTGTCATGAGGGCTACTATCACAATTGCTCCTCAGAGAGAAGGTTCCGACTGAATAGGCCACTTTCCAAGGGCATTGGCTATTTGTGGGCTCAAGCAGCAAACACAGTTGCCAGCTTCCCAGAGGCAGGCCCGCATTCCCCCAGTGATCCTGCTATCACATGCCAGCTTCAAGGGGAAGCCAAAGCTGACAAGCTTGTCAGCCTGCAGATTCTGAGCTCTCTAGCGGCTCCCTTGGGGCCAGAGACAGGCCAGGTCCCAGGCTCTGTGGACACTGGCAAAGTTCTTAGACCACTCGCCACAATCTAAGAGACAAAGACTGAAAGATCCTGGGCACATTCCAGGATTACCCCAGACCTGAAGCCTCCACCATTGTCACCACACCTGTTGTGTGGACTCCTGGGCTGCTCTTACTTTAGCTTGCCAGAACATCCAATTATATACTTATGTCAGAGGCCAAGGAAAGGAGAGAAGTCTGTGCCTGGAAAACCACAGAGACCACTGCAGATATTCTCCAATCCCCAGGTCACCATGGAAACAGGTACCATACGAAGAACTCTGATTCCCTTCCCCTCATTATCCCACACTTTCAACAGACAATCTGTACAATTTTCCCTTCTGTTCGCCAGGATCCCCCTTGGTAACAATAATTGCTACTATTTTTTATACAATTTTTTAAAACTCTTCTTTTTTGCGTGTGTGGGTATATTGGTTGGATATATTTCTGGACATTGGATCCCCTGGAACTGTGGGTATAAATGGCTGTAAACTGTCCTGTGGGTGTTGGGATTAAAACCTAGGCTCTCTGGAACAATGATAATTGCTCCTAATCACAGAACCATTTCTTCACTATTCCTTGAGTGCTAACTATGTGCCAGTCACTATCTTAACCATGGACCCACAATTTCAGCCACCCCTCACAGCTTCATCAGAGGTAAGCATCCCTATTTTGAAGATATAACATCTGGTGCACAGAGTGGTAAAACCCCTCACTCGAGTTTGCACAGCTAAGGGAATGGTGTAGGTGACCTTTGACTCCTGGCATCCAACCTTTCCAAGTTTGCGTTCTCAACCCCATCTCAGGCATCTGCCATTCCAAGTAGGTACTCATGCAGTGGCCCCATCTGGGAACGAGATTCAATGAAGTGTAAGCATCCCTTCGTACTATTCACTAAGCCCAAACATGAAGCTGGCTAGAGGCTGGAAAGGACACTGGAAGGACCCACAGGTACTCCGCGACTTGTAGGAGGACCTGATTACCATGTTTCATAGCTTATTGTTTCCAGCAGCCTATTCCACAGCACATATTGGTCCATCATAATACTCTTCAGCCCCTACCACTGACCCAAGCCACTTGGCTCCAAAGCGAAGCCAAGTTCAGTGGGTCAAAATGCAGAGGGAAACCATATGCCAACCCTCTATCCCGGAGTATTGCCTAACTACAGATAAACCAACCCAAGCAGTTTAGGTTTCCTCAGTCCTGGAGCCACAATAGGCCACCAGAGGGCACTCTGATTATTTAATTAAGTGATCTACCAAGATTGGGAGGTTTAGGAGGATCCTATAGTGTTAGTTCACCTCAAGCTAGCTCTTTTCTTGCCTTTCATTCTGGTACTTCCCCATTCCCGCAGGTAAGCATCCAAGAACATCAAATCCAGTATAAATATCATTGGGGACCGATTTACCCTGTGACGGTGCTGAGAAATATCCAATTCCCTCCTTTTTATTAAATCAACCCAAGTCTAATTTCCATTCTCATTCCCCACTGAAGTCCTAGGAAACATAACCTCTGCTGTTACTTGGTCTTGTCCTCCACCACTACATCATTAGGCATATGAGGTCTGAATTTTGTTGAGACCTCTTGCCAGCCCCTGTTCTGATTGGTCATTGCCTCATCTTACCAGTGACATATGACCATCTGCTTGCTGAATATTGACCCTTACCCTACATTAAAGGAGTCAGATGTGTGCCTGGTGGTGGTGGCACACGCCGTTAGTCCCCGCACTTGGGAGGCAGAGGCAGGTGGATCTCTGTAAGTTTGAGACCAGCCTAGTCTACAAGAGCTAGTTAGTTCCAGGACAAGCTCCAAAGCTACAGAGAAGCTGTCTCAAAAGAACCAAAGAAAAGAGTCAGATGTGAGTCCAACTTCCTTAGTTTAGGCTCAAGGCTCCCTTGAACCTGCTGCTCTGCTCATCTCTTGCCACACCATGCCTTCTACTTTCTGCTCCAGGAGCACTAAATTACAGAGTTGTTGGCCAGCACCAAGATCCTTTCATCCTCCAGGCCTTGGCCTCCCTTCACCCTTGAAGTCTTCACTAGCTACAAGTACTAGGTGATCCCATTCTGTCTTCCCTCGCTCTTCCTGGCTATTTTTTTTATAACCTAATTGACTGTAGAATATATTTGACTGATTCCACTGTGTGCCTGTGCCATGGTCAGGGAGCAACCAGAGAATGGGAACAACATCTTGCTTAGGGTCTGGCACAGATTTTGATAAATGAAGAACTAAATGAATGAGTGGAGTGAATGATGACAGTGGAATAAAGTCTGGAGAAAGGAAGAGAAATTCATGTTAATACACTATGCACAAAGGTGCCTAATGTGCCTGACAGCTAATTTTCTCCCTAAATCCTTTTTTGAGGCTGGAGCACATCAGACTGGGATAATAGAAGAACATTTTGTTGATGTAATAAAAATAGAAATCAATAAGAGATTCTTTGTGCAGCATTATGCACAAGGAAATGGTAAGAGACAGCCACTCCCGTCAATGTGAAGGGTCTGGTTGGCTTGTAAAGTGCTTGACCAGTGAGGACATTTTCTTTCATCTCCTTTTCTGCCTTCAAGAGTCTAAAGCTCTTTATTGTGCCATCCAAGGCCAGCAAATAAGGCTGGATAGTTGAATTCACATCTCAAACCTTAAACCAAGAAGAAAAATACGTGGAGTCTTATGGAGATATCTTAAGGGGGCAAAGAACCTTGGTAGGAAATAGAGGACAGGAGAAAAGAGAAAAGGAGAAGACAGGAGAGGAGGGGAGGGGAGGAGAATAGACGGAAGGAGACAAGAGAGAAGTTCAGAGGAGAGACTCCTGGAGACACCAAGAATAGCTCTGTGGGTGGCTCTGAAAGGGGAAATAAAGGCCCATCCAGAATATTAATTTGGAAAACGTAGAGGGAGAAGATGAGAAGTGACTCTCCAGACCACTATAGGTGACCTGAACTAGAAATAACACCCTATTCTTCACACTGGCACAGGCTGTGTATATAAGTGATCATGTGACAGTAATATGCCCCCCCCAAGTAAAGGACTATACTGGGTAACTCTTCTGATTATAAATAAAGGGCTACATTGGCAGAGGGAGGTCTGGAAATAAGATCAGTCCAGGACTACTGTCTAATTATCACACAGTGTATTTGTGCCCAAAACAAAGCACAGCATACTTAGTAGTACAGGTGGGTCTTTGTGTGTGATGAATTAGCAGAAGAATGACCTGGAGGAGAAGACGAAGAGGATGCAGCAGAAGCAGTAACGATGATTTTCAGTAGCAAAGGGATGTGATGGAGACAACAGGATCTTGGTGCCAAAGCCCCTGGAAGATGGTGATGATGAAGAATGAGTGCCTTGCCAGGGAACTGAACATTTTTTAAGGTTGATTAAAATATAGATTATATCTCAGGAAGTCATATAGAGACAGCTCTTAGTGGTGATGGGTTTATTTCTGGAGAGATGAGGCCTTCCTTGTTCCCTGAGAAATATGGTAGAAATTACATGAAAGATCCAAGTGGGTACGGAAATCTATGGAGCATAGAGACCCAAGGCACATGGCAGAACAAGTCACACCTATATTGAATGCTACTGGGTACCGAAAGAAAATCTGGTGCTTCATAAGGCTGTTTGTGAGTGGGTGTGCTGTGGGGTACAGTTCTCAGTAAACCACCTCCTGAGAAAGGAGTTTGAGGAGTAGCTCAAACGTAATATTTTTTTTCAGAAAGGAATGTCATGTTAGAGAACTTGTAGAGTGTCATTCTTGATGTAACACATTACTTAAAGGCACAAAATGATTTAGCCAGGGTTAGTAGATGATTTTAATGTGTAGTATCCCCCACCCCCTTACCCATGGTTTTGCTTTCCACGGTTTCATTTGTCTGCCACCTTCCATGGCCTGAAGATATTAAATGGAAAATTCTAGAAATAATTATGCCATTCTGATAATATGATTAAATCTTAAATCAGCCCACTCCCTCCCACCTGGAATGTGAATAATACCTTTGTCTAATACATATCTACACAGTATACTCTGCCCACTTGGTAGGTAGCTGTAGCCTTTGCTTCTCAGAGTAGCTGCTGAATATTGCAATGTTTGTGTTCAAGAAATTCTCACTGTATGTAATAATGGCTCCAAAGTGCAAATAGTGATATTGTATATTGGTATATTTATTCTGTTGTGCTATTATCTAATATAGTTAATCTCTTATGCCTTATTCATAAATAAACATTATCATCAGTGTGTGTGTTTGTGTATTGTGGTTGTGGTGGTTTAAATGAGAATAGTTCATATGTTTGAAAACTTGGTCCTCAGTAGAACTATTTGATAAGGATTAGGAACTGTGAACTTGTTGAAGGAGGTGTTGCTGGGATGGGGTTTGGAGTTCAAATGCTCATGCTATTCCACTATTCTAGTTCTCTTCTTCTTCTTCTTCTTCTTCTTCTTCTTCTTCTTCTTCTTCTTCTTCTTCTTCTTCTTCTTCTTCTTCTTCTTCTTCTTCTTCTTCTT
>JAQHUG010000094.1:4901792-4946778 GCA_028555095.1 Dicrostonyx torquatus | reverse complement strand
CACCCTCTGAAACTGTAAAGCTTCGAATTAAATGTGTTGTTTTATAAATTGCCTTGGTCGTGGTGTCTTTTCACAGCAATAGAGCAATAACTAAGACTCTCTCTCTCTCTCTCTCTCTCTCTCTCTCTCTCTCTCTCTCTCTCTCTCTGTGTGTGTGTGTGTGTGTGCATGCATGTGTGTGTAAACCACAATGTAAATAAAGTTTGGTACTATCAAAAGTTTCAGACATCCTCTGGGCCTTGAAACATTTCCCCACAAATAGCAGGAAAGTACTAAAAGTCATTTGGAGTAGAAAAAACTGCTAGGAAAGCATATGTCAACTTCTGGCTTCCTGGCAGAGATTCAAAGCTCTGCTATTTGAATGAGAGGGAAGACCTAATGTATAAGGCAATAAAGAGAGGAGCCTAATAAACTTTCAAAGACTCAGCCACGGGTCAAAAAGGTGCTGACTGGAGCTCCTTAACACTGGGATCCAGGAGATAACATGGGAATGCGCTTATGGCTCCGTATTCATTTGTCATGCCATTCAGTCCATTTATTGCTCATTCCATCCTGTAAGAGCAAGTCCAAAATCTTGAGGACTTAACATAATAAAAGACAAATGCTAACTACTAAACTTAATGTGGTCTGTGAGGCTTTGGAAGCTTTAAAGGCTCCCTCTTGATGTTCAGAGGGCCAGTTTCATTCACCTGGTACTGCTACCACATTAAACAAAGGTCTCAAGGTTGACAGAGGAAGAAACTGTCAGGAGGGCACATGAAATTCTTAACTATCTCAGCCTGGAAGAGGCAGCCATCAATTCGCTCATTTCTTATTGCCACAGAACCAGATACATATGTGACTTATTCCTATAAGAACACTAGGAAATGTGTTCCATAGCTGAGCAGTTGGTTCTCAATAAAAAATTAAAAAAATAAATATGAAAAATCTTAACTTCGAAAGGGAAGTATCAATCTTTTGCAGGTAGCTGGCTCTCTGTGCCACCCACCAGAATCACTTCTGGTATTGCAAAATCAACGTCGAGACTCCTGTAGGTAACTAGAGGTAGGCTGGGGCAGCTGCACCTAAGTTTTCGGCCCAGATTCAAGTCCTGGTTGTTAGTGCAGAAGTAACTATTGTAAGGTATACGGAATGGAAGGCAGCTACACTAAATAAGGGGTCTGGGGTCAGAGCTCAACGGTATAGGTCTTGTCTAACAAGAATGAAGTCCTGAGTTCCGTTCTGAATTACTTTTATTACTGCTGTGTCAATATACCTGACCAAAATTGCTTAAGAAAGGACGTGTTTCTTTGGGCCCGTAGTTTGAAGGAACCATCCATCATGGTGAGGAAGTCATGGAAACGGGAGCCTGGGGCAGCTGGCCATTGTACCATTCATCAGGAAGCAGACAGCAATGAATTCTGTTGCTTGCCTTGCTTTCTCTTTTTAATTCAGTCCAGGACCCCAGTCCTTGTGGCATGGTGCTACACACAATTAGGGTGGATCTTCTCACCTCAACTAACACAATCTAGATCCCCTCCCCAGAGGTGAATCCTAAGTAATTCCAGATTCTGTCAACTTGACAGTCAATATTAACAGTCACAAGCCTATCACTTGTTGATTAGATATCCAAACACACCCCTTTAAAGGCACATCTTTCCATCTTTTGTCTGCATAGGCTCATTGCCATCTTATGAGATGCAAATACATAATGCAAAATGTCCTCAATCTCATCTCGACACTGTTTGAACACATAAGTATAGTCTCTTATGGCACAGGCACTCTCTTATCTATGTGCTCCTATAACATCAAAAAAACCCCAAGTTATATACTTCAAACATACAAGGGCACAGAGTAAACATTCCCATACCAAAATAAAAGAATGGGGACATGACAAAGAAAGAATGGACCAAACCCAAAACCAAAACCCAATTGGAAAAACACTAAATTCTTCAGCCCCCGGTGTGGCATCTGGGGCTTATCATCTGGGCTCCAAGGAGCTTAGAAACTAGCACCCCTTCAACTCTGCCACTTGCAACACACAGTCTCTCTCTCACATGCTCACTCTGGCCCCGCTTCATTCCTATATCATTCTTTGGCAGACATTTCTATGGTCCCACAACTCCAAAATCCTGGGGTTTCCATTGTACCTTAGGCTTCATCTTCAGTTTCATACAGTGACAATCCCCCCAGGGCCTGTCATACATTGCTTGACCTTAGTGACCTTCTGGAATCTTTACACAAGCCTCCACGACCCCTTCACTCTGGCATTTTTCATGCCTATAAAACCAGTACCACATGGGTAAAACTGCCAAGTTCTACTACAAGCTAGAGAGGTTGAGTGCCTTGCCTTGAGGACTAGCCTTCCGTAGTAAAATACCCCGGGTGGGTTTGAAAATCTGGAAACCGCTTCAGTGGCCTTCTGGATTTAGACTCCTTTCAAAAGTATTTGAATTTCTGAAGGGTGAGGACTTGCCTTCAGGGCACCGTTTCTGATATCCCTGTGTAAAGAAGGTGTTTTCTATTTACTGGTGTTTCCCTGCCTTGTCTGGAAGTTAAGCTCCTTCCTTTCCTCATCAAATGGCACTCGGTCCTCATAGTCTTCACAGGCACTGTAGACCCAGATGAAAGTAGTGACCAGTAACTATGGCACTGCCTGACTGCTGTGCTGCCTTGATATGTCTTCTGCCAAACCTATTACTTCATTGATCCTGATTGCAGTCTCACTCAAGCACTCAAGTTCACCAGGCCTTGGCAGAATGCAGACAGAGGTTTTTTTTGCCAGAAAATTACATGAATGTCCTTCTCACTCCATTTCAAATAGGGTATTTGTTCCCACTCTAAAGCTTCATGAGCCAGGTTTTCACTGTCTGAATTTACCTCAGCATCCTGGTTTTCCAAATTCCCACCATCATGGCCCATTAAGATGTGCTTACAGCATGCATGGGCTTTTCTAGCCCAATGCCCCAAACTCCTGCTGCAAACCAGTTCCAATCACATGGCTGTGTTTATCACAGTAACAGCCCCACTTATTGCTACCAGTTTTCTGTATTGGTTATTTTTCCCATTGCTGACAAAAGCAACTCAATGAAAGAAAGGTTTATTTCAGCTCCAGACTAAGGGTGCAATCAGTCACATGCAGGGAGAGCACCAGGAGGCTAGTCAAATTGCATCCACCTTTGGGAAGCAGAGAGCAATGAATTCTGGTACCCAGCTCCCTTTCCCCTTTTCCTCCTGTTCAGAAACAGCCCGTGGAGAGGTATCATCCACAATCGGGTGTGTCTTCTCAACCCAATTAGCTCAGTCTACAAACTTCCTTCACATACATTCCCATAGGATCATCTCCTAGGTAATTCTAGATCCTGTCAAATTAACAACCAATATTAACCACCACACAATCCCAGAACCACAAAGAAAAGAGACTAAAATTAGTGTGGATGATGAACCCTCAAGGAAAACCTCTGTCAATCTGGTGAATATCTGGGCAGAACTGAGTTAGATTTTGGGTAGCACTTATGCAGCTCTCTCTGGAACAGATCTCTCTGGAACAGATTTCCATTAAGTTCAGACACTTTTGGCTAAAGCAACCCAATACTTCAGTTAAACATAAAAATGGATCCATGACCATTCTTTTATATGCAACATCAGACTTATGGTGGATCGTCTACCCAATAACCCTTGTCCCCAAGCCCGCCCTTCCTAACAGGTCACCAGACATCACTGGCAGTTGCCCTGGGGGTGATGTGGATGCTTCCCTATAAAAGAGTAAGCTGAGGGTGCAGCTGTGCAGTTGGGTCTGGTGGGACCATGTGGCCAGTTACTTAAGGCCGTTTGCAATGATTTTACAGAGATGAAGTCAGAATTCACGCTTGAGAGGGAACAGGTTGAAAAAATAGGAAAACACACCAGGAGTAAAAGGATAGGTCAAGTGGAAAACAAGAGGATAAACAGGAGAGTGTCTAGTGTGGGGAGGTGAATGTTGGTTGGAGTGGACTCTGCAACCTGGACAGAGGTGAGATGTACATAGTGAAACTGGTAAGAGATAGTTAGTTTCCATGTCCCTCTTCTCCCAACTTGCTTCAGTCTATAGCAAATCAGAGGGGTTGAGCACCCCTCTGTGTGCTGTGTAATAGTGGTGGAGATGGGCACCTGGGCGGACTCTGAAACCCTCTGTCAACACCTAAATCGAATCTAGCCAGGAACTACTAAAGCAATGGGTCAGTGGGACGGGGTCAGCAGGTGAACACACTGTTTGCAGGATATCCTCAAACAGGCAGGAAGCAGCACAGGGCCCAAAAGAAGACTGACAGTTCCCCTTCCGGCTCCATGACAACCATTGCTACAGCGATGTGAACTAAGCACAGCCAATCAGATCTTCCCCTCCACAGCAGTAGATGATGTGTGATTAGGAGAGCAAAGCCAAGAGTCTGCTGGCACAGAGGCAAGTGCCCAGAGGTGGTAATGTCAGTGACAGTGTGTAGCAGACTGCTGCTACGGTAGGATTTTGGCTGGACTTCATCTCCCTTGTTCAAGGATTAGGATCTCAAATGTCTGACTGGTTCCATGTGCTTCCACTTGCAACCTGAGGGAACTGACTAGCGGTGTTTCTAGTTTGTGTCCTCAACCACCCTGAGTGACAGAGCTCGGCCAAGGGTGCACAATATCTAGTCTGGCTTTTCACTTGGATGCTTTTTTGGAACGAAGTATACAGTGAATGCAATACAGTCTGGGAGAAGAAGGGGCAAACAACCATGAAAGCATTCAGAATTGTTCAGGAAAATATTACACAACTATGGGGTAGCTGAACCATGAATGCTACAAACGCAGCAACCCGAAGGCTGCGACAGTCAGACTGGTAATGTCAAGGAAGGAATGTCATCAGCCAATATGAGGATGCGGGGTGGATTTTAACTGGGCTTGATAGGCTAGGGAAGTTGGTTGCTGCAAAAGAGGTTCCACCAGAAGCTGCTGGCTCCCCGGGCAGTGCAACACCAGCTAAGACACTGGCATGGGGAAGTGATGGTGCCTGGCAGTACCCTTCTGGCTCTCTAGCCTTTTTCACGGCACTTGTGCACACAGCATCCCTTCCAGCCTCTCAATATCACTGTGAGGGAGGTGAGTCTCTCCTCTTACAGCTTGACTCTGAAGTGTCCACCACCGACATGTCTTGAATGTGTGTTCCCTACCTGGTGGTGTCATTTTTGAGAAACTGTGGTAACTTTAGGGATAGGAGATGGTTGATGGAGTCAGTCCACTAGAGGCAGCCTGTCTTCTCTTTGCTTCACAGCCCTCTGTGTTGTAAAGAGCCTCCAGCTCATGTTCCTACCACCCGAACTGAGCTACTCTACTGTGTTTTATTTCCCATGGTACACTCCAACCTTCTGAAACTGTGAACCAAAATCATCGTTCTTCCATTATTTTTGTCACAGCAAATTAGTAAAAGTAACTAATATAGCATCATTCCAGAAGTACCTCAAAATCTAGACCATGCAAGTGCTTTCTCAGCTCACAGAGCCACACATTGTTTTATGAGTTCTTCTAACAATACTCTAAAGGATAGGTTAAAGCCAAGCTCTATTAGCACATCCCTAGAGTTCGTTATTTCCTATTTGGGCAGCATAAACTTCCAGAAGGTTCTTCATGTCGAGTCAAAACACATGGCTTGTTAACCTTCCAGCATCATAGAACTGGCTCACAGTAGGACTAGGCCCAGAACTCATACCCTGAGCTCCTGGGTGGGTCCTTTCCATTGCCACTCACCATAAAATGCCTATGCCTATGTGCCCTTGCTGCCAGGCTCTCATATCACCCTTTCTTGCTGCCAAGGTTCTTTTCTTGCCCTTTGGAACACTCTGGAAAATGAACTTCCAATAGCTTTCCCTGCCTTGTTACTCCTCTTTTTCCCTGGTTTATGTGTAACAGCCTGACATGGCCAGGAGAAGATGAATGGGATAGACTAGAAGTAGCTAGGGCAGGCATGGGATGAGGTGCAAGATGGCAATAGGGCTTGGTCTCGGTTTGGCTCCATGGCGCAGAAAACAATTTGCTTGTCAAGCATGCTAATTCATTTTACATCTTTCCTTATAAATCACATTGTTTTGCCTAGGCTCATGAGCTTCAGATGTGTTTTTTATGGCTAAAATGATGTGTTAGTGACCAGGGACCCAGCATCCTGAAAGCAGGATTGCCTCCCTCTCTTGCATTCCCTGCTTCTGGAGATCTCTCCTGCTACCTTAGTCTATCCCTCTTTGAAAGACACCACAGGTCTTTCCCCATGAGACTAAGCCTACTTCCTGGTGGACACCTGGAATTTTGGAGAGAAGGATCCAAGGAATAATGGGAGAAGCCCCTTCTTTCTTCCAATATCTAGCTGTGCCCCTGCCATGCAATGTGGTGACAGACACAAAGGAATGAAATTACTGACCCTGAAAACATTGAGGAAGCAGCCCTCAGACACACATGTGCTTTTCAGCAGAATACTGAAGATTTGCCTGAGAAATGAAATACTTTTCAATTGCAAAGAACTTAACGGGAATCAGCTCAAAATTCTATGTGCCTACTGCAGGCCCATCTTTTTCTAAAAAGTCAGATGAAGTCTGTTATTTTTCCTTAATGTCAACAGCATGGAGGCCATGACAGAGAGAAGGATGAGGTGGATCTCCCTGTAGGTCTGTGAGGCTCGGCGTGGTAGGGTAGGTTGCCCCATGTGCCCACTCTTCTACATTTGCGGCCTGTTTTTCTGCAAGGTGCCTACTAGGAATGTCTTGGTGCCAGAGCCAAGTCAGGTTTCCACAAAGGTGCTCTCCCTGAGGCAAGCCAACAGCACATCTGATTTCCATTAGCCTCTCCTTGCCCCTAGCCTCTCCACTCCCCTCTTGTTGTCATTGGTGACAGACTGTTGGAGGTGTCTTGAGAGCAGCCTTGCCAAGGCTTTCCCAGTATGTGTCTCCCCTCAGCCCTGTGTGCTGATTTTCTTAAGTCCTCTTGAGTCTTTCCAGAGCTGGTCAGTCTTTCAGATCACCTGTCAGTCAGCCTGTCCATCAACTGTCTTTCTCTATTAACCAGTAGGGCAGCATCATTCAGATAGTTCATGTGTCTGTCAATCAGCCACCCAGTTAGCGGACATGTTGCTCAGACTGTTATTTTAGGAGAAGTGATGGAACACAAACCACAGGAAGGACATATCTCACAGTGTACAGAAGAAAGAGAGCAGGGGTACCCTATGTCCTGTGACAGCAGTACTGAGGAGACACTGAGACAGGCAGTACTGAGGAGACACAGTGCTGAGGAGACTGGCAATGCTGAGGAGACAGGCAGGGTTGAGGAGACAGGCAGGGCTGAGGAGATAGTCAGGGCTGAGGAGACAGGCCAGGGCTGAGGAGACAGGCAGGGCTGAAGAGACAGGCAATGCTGAGAGACAGGCAGGGCTGAGGAGACAGGCAGGGCTGAGGAGACAGGCAGGGCTGAGGAGACAGGCAATGCTGAGGATACAGGCCAGGGCTGAGGAGACAGGCAATGCTGAAGTGGGAAAGGAGGGTTGAGGGTTCCTTGAGAAGGCCTACCCAGAGAAAGATATTTGAAAGGGACCAAAAAGCTGTGGCTAGACAAGCAATTTTCATGCTTCTCTTAGACTTCCTCCCAAGTAGCTCTTGGGGGAAGAAGCTTCCATAAGAGTCTGAGAGGGGGAATTATGGATTAAAATAGGGCTGGGGACTCTGAATGAATTCTTTGAAATAAGATTCCCCAGTTGTACCACTGTGGGACAGAGCAACAGCATGGCTCCAGATGAGTCTCAACGATCCTCTGCAGTTCTGAGAGTGTGACTTGGTCTTCTCTGGCTCATCTTTCACTGAAGGAAGCATCTGTTCTTCTCAGATCTAACGTGAGCTCTCCTCTGGGGTTCACTTCTGTGAACACAGGCCCTTTACATGGAAGATGCAATTCTAAGGGCAATAAGGAAAGACACACAGAAAGAAGCATGAACACAGGTCCCTGGGTCAGATACCCCCTCCACTAAAGGACAAGCCATACTGGTCAGTGGCAACAGCTGTCCATCCCTAGACTGGGGTTGTGGAATGGAGGAGCCATTTCTGGTACTGTCATGGCAGGGGAAGGGGCAAGACAGAAAAAAAGGGGGTTAGAAAGAAATTTTGCAGAGTGTTCCACGGGTTAAGAAAAGAATGTTGGCAGCAAGAAAGGAAGCTATGATAGCAGGACTCAGCCTTACCTTTCTCTTCAAGTCTCCTCCTGTGTTCCTCCCTTCCCTCTCCTCCCCTCCCTTCTCTTCCTCTCCTGTCTTTTCTCTCTCCTCCGCCTCTCTGCTCCTCTCTTCCTCTTCTCTCCTCTTCCTTCCCCTTCCCCACTCCCCTCTTCTTCACTCCCCTCCTCTCTTCTCTCCTCAATATGTCTTTCCCAAGCTGTTAGTCAGTGTCAGAATTCATCCAGAGCTCACTTAGGTCATAGGAAGGAAAATTGAATACCACCTTTGTAACCCACCCACCATCTGCAGGGTCACCCAGGCCCAGAGAAGTGAAGAGGTTTGCTTCTTACTACAAGAAGTTCCAGATGCATGGGAGAGTGCTGGGCTCTCCACAATGTCTTTTCGGACACTGACAGTTGGCCTTCATGTTGAAGAAGGCAGAAGAGAACAGTCGGTGTGCAGAGAAAGGAGGTTCCAGGTTGAGGCCACCAAAATGCACAGTCTCAGGCCACCCATGAGAATGAGAGGGAATGAGAACTGAGGTCTCAGAAGGCAAAGGGAGCTGGCCAGGGAGAGAGCTAAAATACCAGAGCAGAACTAGGCTTGGGAAAGGTTAGTCTGGAAGTTGTGAGCTTTATAACTCTTTGATTTCAATCAAGGAGATGATCAATTATTATTTTGAATAGTAAGCCGAATTAAAGCCAGGTGGTGATGTACAGTTGTAATCCCAGACCTGGGGAGGTGGAGACAGGTGGCTCCTTGGGAAGTGTTGGGCAGCTAGTCTCATCTACTTGGAGAGTTCTGAGCCAGTGAGAAAGCCTGTCTCTAAGCCAAAGGTGCACAGTGCCTAAAGAACAGCACCCAGAGTCATCCTGTGGCCCCACACAGGCACACTCACACACAATATTAGGTTCCATAAATCAAATTATAATTCAGATTATATTTGGTTTCCATTAATCCAATCCTTTTCTGAAGGCTCGGGTATCAGCCAGCCTGTCTTCAAACCCCAGCTTTAGTGTTATGAGTTGTGTCACTTTGGGCATATTAGGTGACTTTTGAACAAGTCCATTTCATAGCCTGTGAAACAGAAGTGAAGAGAACACCATGCATATAGGCCCCTTCTGTGAGGCACAAACCGTGTTTAACAGCTCAATTTAGTAGGCACTCCAGCTTAGCCAGAAATAAGGGTGGTATCTTCTTCATCCTGTGCAGGGGGATTTTGAGGCTGAGAGAGGTGAAGTAACTTGTCTAGGAACACACAGTCAGACTGTGGCAGAGGTAGATTGCAAACTTCGTCCAGGCTAAAAATGTGGGCCTTAAAGCTTAATCTGGAGGCTCTTCTGAGAACTGGGGCGAGCTGGAGGCACTAGAGGCCCTGTCACTCCTTGGGAGAGTATTAGAATTACTGGGGCATGAAGATGCTAGTTGCGACTCAGAAGAGTCACTTTCGTGCAGCCAGGTTGTCATTTGGAAGCCTCTGAGGCCTGGCCTCGGGAAGACCTGTTCTTCCCATCAGTGGGGCTGGGGAGGTTAATGGCATTCCCAGGAAGGGCCAGGGATTAGGGGAGCCTGCGCTTGGGAGCCAAATTCTTTCACCTCTAGTGAGTTTTCCAGAGTTTCTCCCTCTGCCCCACCCCCAATGCCTGGACCCAGAAAAAAAGAAGGGGGGATGGGCTGAGACCTCCCGCTCCCCAGCTCCATGGACCAGGCTGGAGGAGAGTGCGGCCCCCCACCGGGCTGGCCCTGATCCCGGCTGTGGCTGTTCCGGCACAAGCTGTGGGAAACGAGGAAGGCCTCCACGTGCTGCACGCTCTCGCTGGGGTGCACCAGAGACAGGGGCGGATGGAGGGGGGCGGTGAGACCCTTCAGAGGCTGGACAATTAGAGAGAAGGCACATTCCAGGGGAATCCACATCTGGGATGAGCCTGAGCCAGGGCCAGCCCTGTAATCCATCGCAGATGTACTGGCCAGCGGCAGATGTGGGCAGACCTCCCTTCTGGGGGCTGGAGGTGGGGCTTGCAGGGACAGAGAGGTGAAGAGCCGCTCCCGTTGGGCAGCTACTACCTGGCAGTGTTTTCGTATAATGGCATATTGCCCACAGTGGGCAGGCAGGCCTAGAGGCCAGCTGCAGCCCTCACAGGCCTCACCTCAGCTTTATGTTTCTGGGAGCGGATCTTTGGTCAGAAAGCCACCAGTCACCAGGTGGGACTCCTTTACAGGGCATGGTGACCTTGTTTCTTGTGTCAACTGATGTGCAGCAGCTCAGCCTCTTCAAAACCTGAAGAGGGAAGAGTATAGAAGAAGAAGCCTGACTCAGCCCGCTTCCAGCCAGCTCTTCCTGGCCCCAGTTCAAGACTCTGGGGTGCCTGGGGCTGGCATTGCCAGCAGGAAGTTTCAAGGGACCTTTCTGTGGGCAAGAACTTGCGCTCTTCATTCACCAGCTGGGGTAGATTGCTTAGCTCCCCGGGCGTGGCTTATGACCTGCTGTTTGGCCCCAGTGCTCTGCCAGGAGGAAAGAGGACTCTGTAAAGGCTACCCAGAGGTGGTGGCAGAAGCGTTCTGGCGCATGCTTTGGTGTCTGGGTGAGAATTTGGAATTGCTGGTTTCCCAGGATGCCTTGAGAGTACCTGGAGCTGGAAAACCACTTCTTGGAATGTCCTGGTGGGGAAGGGCTTCCGGCTCCCATGGTCTGTTCTAACCTGTGTGTGTTCACAGAGAAAGGGAAGGAGTCTGGGAGAGATCCAGGCTTGGCTCCTCAGAGCGCCAGTGGCAGAGCAGAATGAGCACGGCTTCCCAATGAATGAGCCTGTGTGGAATAAATGACGACTGAGTGAGTGAATGGGTAAAGGAAAGGAAAAGTGTGGCTGGTAAGATGGAGGTGTGAGCGAGGTCAATGGATACAGTGGGTACGTCCATTTCCAGCTTCTTGGCCATATTCAGTTTCCTGATGGGTAGGTAGTAATCTGCCTTGGCCCTTTTTTCTCAGCTCTGTCTCCCCATATCATCCATTTCAAGACCAAAGGCTCCAAAGAGGAGGAAGCATTCACACGGGTTAGCTCACCAGGCAAGTGGCAGGGACAGAATGGGATGCAAAGCCATGTGTCGCTCAAGCCCCTGCTCCTCAAGGATCTCTGCCAGAGCTAAAGACAAGTTCCATCCATTTCACAGACAAGGAAACAGGAGACAGGCCCAGAGGGGTTGCAAGACGGATTACAGGATGCACTTTAAATCAGGCCTGGCAGGACACTGAAAGTAATGGATTCCTGTTGGAGGGAGCAGCGTTAGTGGCCCCTCTGGGTCCAGGCAACCCCCAGAATGGTGTCTCCCGGGACTAACGACAGGTGGCAGCAGAGGACCATGGGAGGCATAGTGAGTCTTTATTTCCCGCTTGCCCAGCTCCCCTTCTTCAATTGGTGTCCTGCATGCAGGACATTGAGGTGGAAGGCCCCCCCCCCAGAGCTGGAGTAAAGGGGTGTTTACGGAAGAAAAACGTCCTGGGAAACGGTGAAAGGCAGGAAGGACGGAAGATCTGAGAGAAAGAGGTGGAGCAGCTAGACAGAGCCTAAGAGGGAACTGGAGAGAGGGATAGAGAAAGGAAAGGAGCAGGACAGAAGATGGTTCAAGGAAAGCCAAAGACCTGCAAAGACTCCGTGCGTGCGATCAACTACATCACAGTGATATCAGGGAACTCCTGGCCTTCCGCTTAAAAGATTCCCAAGCCAAACTGCCGCCTCACAGTGGGGTCCTCAGACTTCTAGGTGAGGAGGCTTGCTTGAGGCAGCACAGCGAACCTGTGATCAAACACAGACTGTCTCAGCCTGGATCCTTCCCCAATTCCAGATTAAAAAGCACCTTGGCCAGTATACTTGGTAAGTACCGGGAAAATGTACCATCATTTGCCACAGAAGTAGAAACATTGTGGTTTTTCTTTTTTAAAACCTCTGGTCTCTATAAGACCCTGGCCTAATTTCAGCACACGTTATTTCCCGGCAGGACCCAGGCACTGCCATCTCAGGCCTGCCGAGCCCCACAAGAGCAACACTGGTGCTGTGGTGTGTCGTCATCCACCCCTGTGATCCTATTTTTCAAACTCAAAATCAGGCCAGATTGTCTAATGCATGATATGATCACAGAATGGAATATTTAAAATTAGGCTCATCCCCGGAAATCTAGGCCATCTGCTGACTGGCCTGTTATCCCAGCCATTGGCTTTCCCTCCACACACAGGCCTGGAGGTGCCCCCAGCTGTTAGGCAGGCCCTGGAGCCGAGAATGAGGGAGGTGAAAGAGAGCTAATACATACTGAACTCGTGCCATGTGTCAGGCATTTTCCAGCCATTATCTCACTTACTTTCCATGACAACCATTTACAACAGACACCCTTATAATCTCCATTGCACAGATGAAGAGGCAGGTTCAGAAAACTGAACTCTGAGCCAAAGTCCCACCATGACCAAGCCAGTGGGGTTAGAGTAGACTCTATGACCTCAATGCAATAAGCTGACCCTTCCAGTAGTGACAAGAATAAGAAAAGCAGAAATGCTGTACTGAAAGCGCCTATGAATTGTCATTTGTGAGTAAGGCGGAGAGGCTGAATGCCTGGCTCTTCCTTGGCCTCCGGAAGGTCTGTCCAGCCCAGGGGCCACATACGTTGAGGGCATACTGTTGCAAGGCCACAGGGAATAGGGAGATTGGTATGGGCTTGCAGCCCATCTCCCACAAGGAACTTTGACTTTAGATTTCAAATTCAGAAAGTCGTGGGGGACAGGCATGTACTCTATGATCTCAGGGGACTAAATAAGAAGTGATAGCTACAGGGAGGCAGGTTTAAAACCAGCTTAAGGACCAATCCTGTCGTAAAACTGGCTGCCTTCAATTATGGTGAGCTCTCCATTGCTGGTCAGTTCCAGCCGAGCACTTGCTAGGAAGGCCCTAGGAAGGCTCAGACTGTGAGTCAGAGGTTAGACCCATGCTCCTAAGTTCGCCACACTACTTTCTCCCAGTCCAGCACCTCACACCCTTTTGAAGTCAGAAAGTCATTCCTTAAGTCTCACCTGAATTTCTCTGACTGGAATTATTCTTAGAATCATGAAGTAAAGGCTAGCGAGAACGGAGAGAGGAGAAGGTTACAAAGGAGAGCCACCAGAGACCTAGAGGGGAATCATTCTGACACAGCAAACATCAAGCAGACAGATGGCCAACAGCAAATGGAAAGAGAAAAGCATTCAGAATACATCCCTTGGAGGAACAGAGGCGCTTTTTCTTTAACAACACTACTCTACTGATTGATTTTGTGAATCAAGCCACTAACCCTTGAAAGGAGGTAGGGGTGGTGAATTGCACACATATTCATTATTTGAAATATGACATTAACCAAGCACTCTAGGTAATGCTGAACATTTTCCTGTTAATGTCAAGAAATCCTTTCTTAGAGCTAATCTAGATGTCAATTGCAATACCAACAGACCATTGTTGAATGCTAATGTTGCACAATGTGCCACTGAGTGAGAGCATAGGTTGTCAGATGGCCGGAAGGTACAGAAGACTGATGATGGCTCTGGTGTGTCCTGACAAGACTATAAGGATGTCACAGGCTAAAAATGTTAGAGTGAAATGGAAGAATGACCTACTCTTGTTTAATTAAATCTGCTGGGGATTTTTTGTCCATTATACCTGATCACCACCACTTAAGTCAATATTTATCTACCAGATATGTGTGCAGGACCCAGATGAAGTTGGCCTAAGGAACAAGATTCCCTTCTTGGGAGACTCCTGTTACCTCTAACATTTTTCTTCTTCATGCCTCAAAATGTGCTTCCTCCATGATCATGATCAACTATCCCTAGGAGAGAGCCAGATCATGGGCACCTTGTCCTGGAGAATGTTATACAACTGTGAGCAGCCAGAATCCTGTGAAGGTTTTGAGGAAAAGACTGTCCTCCTGTCTGCTGACATGTTTGCATGTCAAGGGATGCTGTAGGATTAGAGTCAGTTTCTGCTTCGTATCTGAAACCTGTTTATTTTTCTAAGAAATACTTTGGATTTATTTGAGATAAAATCCAGGGCACTTGTTCTAGTAGTGAAGGAGTGCCTTGGTTCGGTGTCCTTAGAAGTAGAATATAGCTAGGATATGGCGTGAGACAAGAAAGAATGCTACAAAAGAGGTTGGAGGCAACAGAAGGTATGATCTCTGATCATTATGCCTTCACATGATCCAGAGTGCATATGGAGTCCTACACCACAGAGCCATTCCATCAGAGGGGTGGCATCTCTTAGCGGGCTCCCAATAAAGAAGAAATGCACTCGCCTATACAACTCTGAATTTGGAGACTCCTATCAGCCAAGGGCAAGCCTCTGAATTCTTGCCACTATCAACAGTACTCGCAGAAGGTAGGAATAAGCCAGGAGGTTATCTGGATCAGGCAACAACACCATCTATCCAGCAAGACTGTTATCCTACACTTCTACAAGTCTCCTTCTTTTAGAAGACAGAAAGGCGTCAATCACTGTGTCTCCATCAGACTAGCCATGAGTTCACAGAGAGCTACTCAGGGGTAAGAAATAAAAGGGTGAGGAGTTGCTATATGTTTGAATGAGATAGTGGTCCAAGCATCTGGGTTCAGGAAGCCACAAGGCTAAATGGACAGAGGCTGAAGAGAAAACACAGGTAAAGTTATCTCCAGAGTTGTATTGGGCCATGATGCATGGCAGGGTCACATTTCAAGAGACAGGCTTTGAAGATTCTCTCTTTCACTAGGATTGTATGGAACTGACTCAAGTGGATTGTTTGTAGGGTTGTCAGCAATTTTGTCGTTGCAATATTCCTTTATCTCTTTCCTGTTGGTTTTTCATATGAAAATACTAGCCAGTACTGCTATACTCAAGGAAGCTATGGGAAAAGCTTGGCGCCAATCCCAGGGCTGGTATGTTTCCTGAAAATGATAGCAGCTACCACCTATTGAGCATTTAACATGTATTTGGCATCTACTGAATGCTGGTTTGCAGGCATTATTAATTCATCTTCATTGAGTCCTCCTAACAGGGCCTGGTGTCATATAGTTAATGGGTGGTGGCTGATGAGAAAAGGAGGTATCAAAGAAAGATAGCACGACTTTAATGGATGGAGATACCATTCCCTGAGATGGGGACACTAGAGAAAGATCTCGTCTTTAGCCTCAGCTGACTCCTCTACATGGAAATATTCTGGTTCTGCAAACTCTTCCTTGTGATCCCTGTTTAGAAAAATCTGAAACTTCTTGGAGAGACACTGGGCCCATAGTGGTATATGCCTATAATCCCAACACTTGGGAGGCTGAGACGAAAAGACCTTAAGTTCAAGGATGGTCTGTACTACACAGTGAGTTCTCTAACACTTTAAGTCTGCACAATAAGACCCTGTCTCAAAAAAAATGTTAAATTGAATTCAATCCTTGCAATTATTCAGAAAGATATCAACCCTTGCATATTCTAGGATAGAATCATCATCCTCTCTCTCTCCCTGTAGCCCAGGCCCATAAAAAAATACTAGCTATGAGGATGTATAGAGAAACAGACATACCTTTACTTGTCCCTCTTCTAGAAAGGAGCCAGAGAGAACCTAGTATGATTGTAAACAAACGAGAGAACACATTTGAATGTCTCAGTGCTTGAAGATAATATGTATTGAGTATTAAGCCTCTTTACATGGATTATCTTATTGTATTCTAAGGTGTGTGAAACAGGTTCTTATATCCATTGGAATGATTTGCACTGAAGTGATTGATAGAAACTATAACTCTAACTGGCCTAGCCAGTTAGGGAATTTATTAACTCAGATAACAGGATTCTCAAGTAGAGTAAACTCAGGTGTGGCAAAATCAACACATCAGATCTCTCTGTTCTGTCATCTTCAGCAAAACTTCATCTTAAGGCTGGTTCCCCTGGTATTTTCCTAGGGTTGCAACAAGGTCAAACACCATCGTCAGACACTAGCATCACCTGGGAGAGGTAGAAACTCTTTGTCACCATCAGAAAGAACTCTTCCACAGACATCCCCAGGAGGACTCTGCTTCATGTTTTACTGGCCAAGAGTGGATCGTGTAGTCATTCCAAAGCCTATCAATACCAAGGAAGCTGGATAGAACATGTTTGTAGTTAAGTCTCATTGGGAGTAACAGGTTGGATGCTAAAATACTGTTGTTACGTTTTGAGTCTGAAATGCCCTCTATAGGCTCACATGTTTGAGGTCTTATTTTCCAACTGGGTGATAATAATTTTGAAAACTGGAACCAGTAGGAGGTGAACCCCCTAGCTGGTATAAATAGGTCACTAGGAACAGGCTTTTGAAGGTTATGCCTGACCTCTGGTTCCAACCTCACTTTCTATTGGTCAGTTATGATGTGAAAAGTTCCTGTCCCCATGAACTGAGATTCTCTACTATTCTTTATGCACCTCAATGGACCACAACTCTCTGAAAGCATGAGCCAAGATTATTCACTTTCCTCCTTCAAATTATTTGTTTCTGCCAGATATTCTGTCATGGCAATGCAAAAGTAATTAATACAACTACCATGTTCTCGTTCTCAGAGAAGATGACCAAAGCTCATGAGATGTAGTAGCAAAAACGTACACAATGTAACATGTGTAGCACAACTGTGAAACTGAAAGAACAAGTCCAATGTTTCCCTGGTCAGTGGACCTATTGATTATTACTCGTTAACTGTCTAGGGCTTACTGAAGTAGTGCAAAAGGGGTCCTGGTGTTCATTTTGTGAGTCCCCATAGTCATAAGAGCAGCCAAATACCATTAAGATATTCTCTAGCAAATTCACTAATTATAAAATTACTCTGGCATCACTCCCAGATTGACCCTAACAACTAGTCAAGTATTTCCTGGTTGTTGGATATTATAAACATCAAAGAGAAAGGAGCAAGTGTAAGCTCAAATCAGTTGGCAAAGTAAAACAGCAAATATTAGAGAAGATCCGTCATGAAATCAACATAAGCGATATTGGAAAACCACTGGCATCCCAGCAAAGCCAGTTAACAGTTAACAGCTGAACAAGAGCGAGCCAACGAGCAGGAGCACAAGATAAAGACTTTAAAAATAATGATTTGACACTCCAGTTATTAAGAGATATCCTGGGGAAAATCAAAGCTCTTGATTTTTTTCAATAAAATGGCCTTTTTATGATTGTACTATGAAAAGCAAAGTAAAGGCTGTTATGCCATGGCATTACACAGTTTTGTCATAAAAATCACATAATAAAAAACTAATTTTTCATTTCTTTGTTTTAATTTCCCTTAAGAACTCTTCTTTTAACCTGGACTTGTCATAATTTTGTTTCTGTTTTTTATAATGAATTCAAATAACCTTTAAAATGTTTTTATGACATATAGAAACAGGTTGATTTTCAGTGGGGTTTTTTCCTCAGCATCAGTTGTCTGTAGATAAAGGTTTTTCCAGTAGGGCAAAGACAAACCTTGGATCAAATCAACCTGGCTTAGACCCTCACTAGTTTCTTGGCTTTGAGCAAGTTTCTTGGCTTTTTCATCCTCATGTTTTGTCATTAGTACAATGAAGAAGCCCCATATAAGTTAATATGAACATTAAATGGGAGTGTTCAGTATAGTCCCTAATATTTAGTGTTCGTTTGATAACAACTACCTGTGGCTTCATTGTTGGTGTAATGGCTTTGCCCCATCCTGGAAGAGCATAGGCCCCATGGCCTATGAGATCCTAAATTCTAATAATGTCAGAGCCATTTCTTTCTTGTATACCTTAAACAAGTTGTTTCCTCTCTCTGAGGTTCAGTGATCTTATCTAGAAATTGGGCCTCATAGAGTTACTGGAACAGTCAGGATTACTATCACCTTACTGTCCCTTACCAAGTAATAGGTTGTGTTTACATGCATTGAATACTATATAAAGTGTTGTGTTCACATGTGCCTCTGTGTGTGTGTGTGTGTGTGTGCGTACGTGCGTGTATGTATGGGTGTACTCACATGGCAGGAATATATGTAAGAAATGGAAGGAAGGGGATAGATGATCTTGTCCTTCATGTGTTTACAGCTCATGAAGAACACACCAATATGTCATCTGTTGCCTGCCTGCCCCCTCTGGCTCAGTTCTCCTTTCTGTAGTAGACAGATGGATGTATAAGCTCTTAAAATTCTGAGAATCTATGTAGCCAAATGGAATCCAGAAAAGGAAGCCTAGGCAATGTAGTTTCAAGCGTTAGATACTGAAGAGTGCAGTCAAGGAGGGAGTACAGCCTAGTGGACTCCGGACTGCTTTGGAGCCAGACAGATCTGAATTTAAATCTTGTTCTTGGGCTGAGGATGGGTTTGAGTGATAGAACACCAGACCTACACGCAAAAGGCCCTGTATTTGATGCCCAGCTCTTCTACATTGTTGGATCACTATGGACCACTACCTTCTCTTCTCCAAGCCCTGGTCTCCTCCTCTGTGTAAAATAACCTTATGAGGATACAAGATATCATCAAACCCAAGCATTTGAAAGCACTTCATAGGCAGTAAGTGCCTTTTCTTTCCCCTAAGAATCCTTCCTGGAGACTTGAGAACTTGATCCAGGAGGGTTTGGTGTGACTAAAAGTGCTGGAGAACTAGGGAGAGTTGGGCAGAGTAGCAGGGAACGGTCTATTTGCCAATGCCTCTCTCAAGAGGGCCAAATGCTGTAATCTGACGGAGCAAGCACACTGTCCTGAGGCCGGTGAAGAAGCCAACCCTTTGCCAGCCGCTGCCTGGGATTCTCATCAGGGTGGGGGGGAACCAAAATGAAATATATATATTTATAACAATAATAATAATTATTCTTTCACCAATTTTCTCTTCCTCCAATGGAGTCTGGCAGGACTACAGAGCAGGAAAACTGCTAAAGTTGAGAGTAATGGTGCCCCCAGGACAAATAAAGAGGGAACTTCAAACCAGCAGATGCTGCCGAAAACCCCAACACAGGAAATATCTGCAGAATGAATTGAGAATTTATGGGGGTTTGGGTTTTTCAGGATTTATAAGCAAGTTCCACAAGCAGAGGAGGGAGATGGAGGAGAGAAAATGGAATAAGACAGGAGGGGTGGGCTGGGGACAAAGTCTGTTATCTTTCTCCTGCCCCAACACTTCAGCTACAGCAGGGCCTATAAGGAGCTGAACAGGATGGACTGAGCTGGGCTGGATCCTGGGTGCCTATTGGTACTAGTGTCAATTTCATGTAGGCCACAGCAGATGGTTAGAGTTAAGCAAGTGAACAGAAAATATGCATGGCATGAAAATGATGGCAAGCACCATTAAGCCTGCCAGTGGTTGAGCCTTCCTGGGGTCAAGGATTTCCACTTTCTCAGGATTTCCCCAAGCCTGATATGGCAGAGTCGGGTGATAAGAATGGCCAGGGTGTGCAAAGATGTAAAGTCCAACACTCAGGGAAAGGTTGGAAGGAGTCAGAAGCACGTGCCTTCAGGCTCCCAGCAGCATAGCCCCTGTGGGGAACCTCAGTTTTCTTACATGTGAAATGGGAGAGGTGTTTACAATAGACAGACGTGGTTGCCCTTGGCAAAGATGGAGCAGGGAGAACAGGCTTCTCCATAGCTGCATAGATGGGAGTCCTCTCCTGTTAACATATGTCTAGCCTATGTACCCTAGTGTTTTCCCAGACCCTGAAGCCACATGTGATTAGGTCAGACTTGCATACAGATGGCTTGGAATTTTAAATGAGGGTCCAATGACTTTCCTTGCCCCCTTCATAATGAGGGAATGTCAACAGTCAATAAGCCCAGTCATGATGGACACTTGTAAGCAGGCACAACTGATCTGATAAACATGGTAGCTGTTTCGCTCTGAGGAGCATGTTCTAAAGTAGCTGCAGTACCGCAGAGACATATTGCATCCCAATTGTCCTATGATACAGTAGTTCAGCTGTTACATAACCCGAGGCATTCTCCAGGCACCACTGTCTAATCTACAAAATGGAGTGGACTTTGATAACGAAGAATCCTTCTGGCTATGACATTCTCCTTGCTCTATGACTGTAGCCTTTGGGATGTGGAAGGAACATAACAGTGACCCTTGTCCATGCCTATTCCCTGACAATCCTTGATCCAGTTCGTCTTTCCAAATCTCTCCATAATATCTCATTTTTTTCTTCATAAAAGTATGGTGTGATAGATAACTCAGCCTGGAGGTAGACTGCTGGCGGTGTTGGACTAGAATGAGTGAAAAGAGGCCAAAAGAAGAGAGAATAATCTTGGGTACAATGCAGAGAGAAGGGTGGAGATAGTGGCTAGAAGCCAGGTGGGGACTCACATTTCCCAAGTCCAAATCTACTGTAATATTTGAACTTCAGAGGCAGCATCCCACTCTGGCTAAGAGAATCTTGTGACTATTGGAGATTCCTTACAATTCTACACAAATTTGAGAATTGGCTTTTTCTTTGTATTTTATGTACTCATTTATTAGTTATAACAGGGCTTTTATATATTTCCTATTTTAATATGCATTCAACTGAAATAGAACGACATCACTTTACCCATTCCCTTTCCTCCCTCCAGCCCCTCCCAGTGCCTCCCCGTGCCTCCCCTTCTTTCAAGTTGATACCCTCTTTTCCTTTATTATTGTTACATATGTGTATGTGTGTATACATGTACACAAATATATATATATATAAATACAGTCTATTGAGTCCATTTTTGTTGCTTGTGCATATATGATTTCAGGGCTGACCATTCTTCATTGGACAACCAAGGAGAGGGCTCATTCCAGAGAAAGTCTCCTTCTCCCAGCAGCCATTAGTTACGTATAGTTCTTTCTATCAGGGAGGGACCCTGAAAATCTTCCCCTTCCCTGTTAACATGTCCACTGATATTGCCACTGTCCTGATCTTTGTCAAGAGCCATTTCTATGAGACACTGTTTCACAGTGGATTTCTGGTGTTCTTACAATCTTTCTGCCCACTCTTCCATGTTCTTCCCTGAGCCACGGATGCAGGAGCTGTGATGTAGGTGTATCTGTTAGGACTGGGCTCTCCATCATCTGTCAGTCTCTGCATTGTGTCCAGTTGTGGTTTTCTCTGTCTCCATTTGCTGTAAAGCGAGGCTTCTTTGATGAGGAGTGGCAGCTACCCTTCTCTGTGGGTGTAAGGATAAGATTTAGATTGTAGTAAGGCATTACACTGGTCTAGCAAAATGGCAGTAGTCAATTCTTTTCTAAGGCCCATGACTCACTAACCCTGGGAAACTGGCTAGTTTTCCAGGACCAGGCACGATTTGCCTCCTGTTGAGTGGGCCTTAAGACTAACTAGACAGCTGTTGGCTGCCACCCACGTGTGAGTGCCATTTATTGCACCTTTACATCCATCTTGCCTTTATAGATGTTGCGGCCTCCTAGGCCTGTTTGTATAGTATTTTCTGGGACTGGGGAAACTAGACCACAGGAAAGAGACTTTCAGTTCAGATCCAGCTTGAGTTGTCTGAGTCTTAAGTTCTAAGTATGTAATAGTGTCTTCAGCAATAGAGAGCTAACTTCAAGCCCCGAGAGGCAAACAAGGGTTACATAGATAATCTTTATTGTCTTGGGATTCACTTGGACTCTCCTGACTACTTAGGTTTCTCATGCCTGGTACTGAGGATTTTGTTAGCTTACAGTTCTTGGGGGAAACATTTGCAGCCCAGGTGACTTCATTTCCATGCGTGTGTGTATGTACGTATGCAATGTCCATATATATGGAAAATATAAAATAATATGATTTTTTGCGGGTTTATTAGACAACTTGTTATTTATGCCTTCTTCCTCCCTTGTCTATAATGACCTCTCCCTTCTTCGCAGGTGGAGTCCTCTCCCCAATATTTTGTCTTTCACTTCCTATCACCTGTATCCTGGTATTCTCCTAACATCTCCTCCACCTATGGCCCCTTCTTACCTTTCTAGTTTCTGGGTCTGGGTTACCTCGCCCAATATTTTCTAGGTTCATCCATTCACCTGCAAAGTTCATGATTTCATTTTTCTTTACAGCTAACTAATATTCCATAGCATGTATGTGCTACATTTTTCTTGTCTGTTTACCTGTTGAGGTACATTTAGTTTGTTTCTATTCCATAGCCCTTGTGACTAAAGCAGCAATGAACCTCAGTGAGCAAGTATCTGTGGGTAGAGTGTTGAGTCCTTTTGTGCCAAGGAGGGGTACAGCTGGGTCGTATGGTGGATTTAGTTTTAGTTTTTGAGAATTCTCCATGCTGATTTCCAGAGAAGCTACACTTAATATCCAATCCCACTAACAGTGAATGAGGGTCCCTCTTTCTCCATGTCTTGTCCAGCTTTGGTTGTCAGATTTTTTTGCTGATCTTAGTTATCCTGATTAGGGTGACATGGAATCTCAGTGCTGTAATTTGCATTGCCCTAATTGCTAAGGATGATGAACACTCTTTGAGGTTTCTCTTAGCTATTTTTATTTCCTCTGTTGAGAACTCTCTTTTAGATCCATAGCCTGTTTTTAAAATTGTGTCATTTGTTTCCTTGACCCTTTTTCTCAGTTCTTTGTATACTCTGTATATTAATCCTCTGCCAGGTGTGCAGTTGGTAAAGGTTCTCTTCTATTCTGTGGGGCTTTTGTCTTCACTCAAATGGCTGCTTCCTCAGCTGTGCAGAAGCTTTTTAGTTTTATGAGGTCTCACTTGTCAATTGTTGGCCTCAATTTCTGAGGAAATGGTGTCCTGTTCAGAAAATCCTTTCATCAATATCATGTAAGGTAATACTTTTGTTTTCTTCTAGGAGTTTTGGTATTTGGGGTTTCAGATTGAGGTCTTTGATCCACGTGGATCTAATTTTTGTTCAGGGTGATAGACATGGGCCTAATTCCGTTCTTCCACATGTGAACATCCTTAACTGACACAATTTTGATAGCCCAATATTAAAGTTCATCAATTATTTCTTCTCTCCGCTTAACCTTGTTATTGTAATTCCTCTACTAAATTTTTAATTTCAATTATTGTACTATTTAGGTTTTGCTTCTCTCTTTTTTTAACCATTTTCATTTCTTTACTGATGTTCTAATTTTGTTCATGCATTCATTTCCTTTAGCTCTTTGAGCATACTTAGCAGTGTTGATTTAATATCTTTGTTAGTGAATCTGATGTCTGAGCTTTCTTACTTTTTTTCTTTGGATGGGTCATACTTTGTAATTTCTGTGTATACTGTACCATTTTATTAAGATGTGGACTCTCAGATTTTCTAATATTAGAAATGTGATTTTCTGTTCTTGGCTGTTTAGGGGCTACAGTCATTCGTGTGTCTAGAGACTTGTGCAATACTATCTTTTCAAAGACTATTTTTGTCACACGTGGTCACTGAAATCTCAGTTCCTTTATTTAAGCAGTGTTTTGACAGAGATTTCCTCAAATGCCAGGAGCTCTTTCAAGTAGTCTTTTTCTTTATTCAGGGTTTGCATGGATGTTGTATAATTTTATCTGCTTGCCAGAGTTCTTAAAATGCTACTGCAGACATTGCCTTGATTTTTCGGTGTACCTGTGGAAGGACGGGTGTTTGAAGGTACTGACTCTACTGCTATGCTGATATCATTTGTATCTTTGAATCTTTTTCTCTCTAAGCGCCCAACCGTGGAGGCTGTCTCCAGTCTGAATCTCCTTGGACACAGGCAAAGCTGTTGCCTTCTTGTTCTGTGCATGGCAACATTTCCATGTGCTGGAACTAGTCTGAAGCTGAGATGCTTTCCACAGAGGAAGGATGGGATCGTTCAGTGGGTCTGAGCCAAAGCTCCGGAGAATGGTTGGAATGCAGGGCTGACTAGAGACAGGGATGGATGAGAGCATGATAATACTTGTAATAATATCAGCCCTGACTACTGGCCTGAATGCTTTACATATGCTTTTCATTGTATCCTCTTATCAGACTACTATTCCTACCTCTACTGTGTCTAGAAATGACGATCTCTTGCCCAACGTCACACACTAGAACTGGGATTGAATCCCAGGTCTTTCTGACCTCAAATCCTATGTTCTTAATGACAATGAAATGTGTCTCCCTAGGATCTCATGAGATTTGTGCCTCAAATTCCAAAACACTGGCCACCTGTCCTGTGGTCCTATGTAGAGGAAAGGGTATGTGGGACTCAACAAGTTTTAAATTTAAATATTATAATTTAAGTTCCAGAATTTCTATATAATTCTTTTGTAGAACTTTTCTATCTCTTAATCTTTTCATTCACTTCACACATTGTTTTCCTGGTTTCTGTTGGCTATTTGTCAGTGGTATTTTAGCCCCTTTTAGCTTATGCACTCTGTTTTGCTTTTGAGACAGAGTCTCCTGTGGCCCAGACTAGCCTTAAACTTCCTAGTAGGTGAGGTTTGCCTTGAACTGCTGATCCTCCTGCCTCTGCCTTGCAAAGTGTTAGACTGACAGGCATGTGACACCACATCCTGCTCTCCTTTTATCATATTTAAAAGAGTTAGTTTTAAGTATCTGTGGTACATTCCTGGCTGGATGGATACAAAGACTTTATCATTTCAGTGTCCTTGTATCCGTGTCATAAAGTGAACAAGTCTGACCTTACCAAACCCAGACAGGGCCAATCACTGCTCTCTAGTTCCAATGAAGACAGAACCAGAAAACTTGGCTGCAAACTCAAGTGGCTATTTTGATAACTAATACATTGTAATGCTAGATGCTGTGATTACTACATCCACTATCTTTCTATCTTTCTTCTTCCCTTCTTCTTCCCTTCTTCTTCTTCTTCTTCTTCTTCTTCTTCTTCTTCTTCTTCTTCTTCTCCTCAGCTTACAAGGTAGATGCAATTCTTCCCTTCTTAGAGATAGAGTCTAAAAGTTAGAAGAGTTAAGTAACTTGCCATCAAACAACGTAGCTTATAAGCAACAAGAGTCCACTCTACCAAGTGTTCCCGGGCACTGGAGAAACCAATGGAGGTGGGTAAACAGCAAATAAATATAAAATCATTTTTATATATCAAGCATATATATGCATATGTGTGTGTGTGTGTTGCTGTGAAGAAAAAGAAAGGTGGGCTACGAACTAATGTGCTATAGAGTAGAAGTGAGGCAGAAGCTGTTTTAGCCAAGGTGGTCACAGCAGACCTTCCGGAGAAGGTGACCTTTCTGTAGAGACTGTAATTAAGTGAGGGAACATGGTGTGAAGGGTTGAGAGGGCGAGGCCATGTTCCTTGAAGAGAGAATGGGCTTGATGTGTTCAGGGAACAGCAAAGAGACAGTGTGGCTAGACAGGGGGCAGAGGAGATAATGAGATCACAGGAGATCACTCACAGTTAAAAATGTAAGTTTGGTGTGATGAGAACCCAAAGAAGGAGTTTGTGTCTATTTTCATCTGTTTCAGGGAACCAAGTGAAGATTGCAGGGGTGGAGACACAGATACCCACAGGGAGGCATGCAGTCTTTGAGACAGACATGAGAGTGTCTTGGACCAGAGTGGTAAGTGTGGCTGGCTGTTATGTGAAGTCAGTGTGGAGATGTAGTTGAGAGCTAGAATCTTTGCCATTCTTTGACAGGAGACTAAGAATAAGATAGGAAGATGCCAAACTTTGGCTGTTTGGATAAAAAATGTGCCAAGAGTTAAGAAGTGGGAGACTCTGAGGAATGGGACAGATTGGAGCTAAAGAGCACATTTGGGTCCTAGAATGAGTGGCTCCAGTTGTCTGGATGTGCCCTCAAACTTTCCATGGTGCTGTGTTCATTCAAAGAAAAAGGTACTAGGGGAAATACTGAAAATTCTCTTGCCTACATTCTTGAACGATCCAAAGACAACCATTGTCTTGACTGGTTGGGGCCTGACCTGTTCTGATAAGTGGCCAAGCCAGATGGTCCCTTGAAGTCCCTCCTGGCTTCAGGATTCTCTACTGTGATCTATGACCCAGAGGTGGGAGCAGGAATTTTCTCTTTTAACTAACATTTTTCTTTTTCCACAGCCTGATCTCTTTTAGATCCAGCCTAATTTTTTACAGGCCTTGGGCTAATTTGAACAGCTGGGTTTTACATCTGGGCCACTGCCATCTGCACCAATTGCTTTGTTGGCTGCAGGCAGGATGAGGCTACAGCCCCAGGGCAGGCTGCAATCTCCTGAAGCTGCCTTTGTGGGGATTCTCTGGACTTGAAGCCGTGCTCACTCGACTACTTCCCTTACTCCTGCTCAGACTACTGCCTAATCCAGTAGGCCCTGTCCTTCCGGCTCCATGAGGGCATCCTGGAACCCAGCCTTGGGTAGGCATCAGACACTAACATCTCAGGAGTCCAAGAAACAGATCTAAATACAAGAAGAGCTATCAAACACACATAAATATGACAGAGGAAAGGGAAAAAATCAGACACAGTGAACATGAGACTGACAGGGAAAGGGAGGAGAAAAAAGATATAGATAGATAGATAGATAGATAGATAGATAGATAGATAGATAGATAGAGATATACATATATAGATATATAAATATATTAGCTAGACATAGAGATGGAGATACAAAAAGTGCCCAAGAAGGAAATAACTAGAAAGAGAGAGATGAACACTGGGAGAGAAACAAATACAAGTAGCATGCTCAGAAGAGAAAGTAAAGCCCGGATATATAGGAAAATGCTAAAGCACAAGGAGCAAGGCAAACATAGGGCTGGGGTGTAACTCAGTGGAAGGGTGCTTGCTTAGCACGTACAAGATTCTGGATTCTATCCACAGCACTGAAAAATAGAAAAGACCCAAAGATGTAGACAGACTTCAAAGATAAGAGAATGGTACTTTTGGGGGCAATGCTGTGATTGGAGGTTTGTGTGTAGGCTTAACCCAGTAGTGAGGTTTCAGAATCTCACGTTAATAACACTATCAATGTGAGAATAGCCAGAGTATGGCTGGAGATAAAGCTCAGTTTGTAGAGCATTTTCCTAGCATGGATGAAGCCCTGGGTTCGAGCCCCAGCCTGTGGTGACAGTCCTGTAGTCCTAACACTTAGAAAGTGGAAGCAAAAAGATCAGAAGTTCAAGGTTATTCTTGGATATGTAGCAAGTCTAAGGCCAGCTCAGGATGTATGAGATCCTATCTCAGAAAGAGGGTTGGGGAGGAAGGAGGAAGAGGAAGGGGGATAAGAATAAAGAAAAGAAGAGGAAATGGCTATTTTCTAGGACATAAGTGGTTTTAAGTCTTTCAGTCCATATTGCCCAGTCTTTTTGTTTGTTAGAGCATTCATTATTGTTTGTTCGGTTCTCAGACAGGCTCGCGTTAGCTTTGGGTGCTGTGGGAGCTCAGTGTGTGGACCAGGCAGGGCTTGAACTCATGGAGATCCACCTGCCTCTGCCTCCCAAGTACTCAGATTAAAGGCCTGTGGCACCATGCCTGACACACATGCTTCCATCTTAATGTGATTATTTTATTTCATGGGATCCTACCAGATGGTGGGGCCACGGTAGGATCCAAAGTAGCAAAATGGAATGATTAGAGCTGAGTTGGAAAATGATGACTCTGGAAGCCAGTGTGGGTTTGCACAGGGAAGACTGGAGGCCAGGAA
Organism: Dicrostonyx torquatus; assembly: GCA_028555095.1. NCBI lineage: Eukaryota > Metazoa > Chordata > Mammalia > Rodentia > Cricetidae > Dicrostonyx > Dicrostonyx torquatus. The sequence continues at coordinate 4,919,085 of JAQHUG010000094.1, read as the reverse complement.
GCTGAGAAGGAAGAAGTAGGTGCAAGAGAATAGGTCCCAAATGGAGGACACTCTGGAGTGTCACAGCTCCGGGAGGCATGAAGCTATCTTTCCATCTTTCAAGGGAGGGTAAACAAAACAAAGACATGTCCAAGCTGATGGAAGATGACATGGAAAGGATGAAAGAGGGGTCCCGTCAAGGACAAGGCCTAGATTTCTATCTTGGGGATCTTGACTTGGTCCCCGTTGGTTCTTAAGTAAAAGCTCAGGTGGCATGATCCCACCAGGCAGCCTTCCCTCGCCTTGGCCCTTTGCCCTCAGGATTGCTCTCCTGCTTCTGCACTCTCTCAGCGTTTGGTCACCCTGAGTGGAGTTTGTCTTAACTGCCCTTTGTATCTTGAGAGGGGGCTCTTCTGAGAGCAATATACCCATCAGAAACACCAGTTCCAGCTACACATTGGCTCTGGAACCTGATCTACTGGAATTCCATTGCCTGTGAACTTGGGCAGGCTGCTGACTCCCTTTAAGGCTGAGGCTACTGTTTTCCACCTGCCTCAGAAGTTAGGCCGAATCTGAAAGGTGGAGGCATGAGTAGGGAGTTCACTGAAACCTTGCTATTATCGTTGGCATCAGCCATTACAGTCCATTCTGAACTGTACTGTGTCCTCTTGGTCCAAGGAACATTCCCCACCCAATTCCATCTGTCCATCGCCTTGTCCTCTACAGGAGTTAGCTTTCAATGGTTCAGCTGTGCAAATCTTCTTTAAACTCTCTTCCATCCAGCAAACACCAGGGAAGGGCTCCACAGTTTCTCTGCTAACCTCTAGGAATCCCCTAATTGAACAATACTGGGAAATAACATTTATTATGTAGTAGTCTGCACATGAGCCACCATGAAGGAAATGGAATGGGGAACCTACTATGAGGGTGAAAATACCTACCGTCTCGGCTGCCGCTAAAGAAACCTATGGGAAGTAGTGGCATTCCCCTCCCCACCTGACATCTGAGACTGAAGTGCCTCTAAGTGAGCAGGTCTGGCAGTCAGGAAGAAAATCTGGGCCTGAGGAGGGAAAGAGTGGAGACAATCAGGACCCTTCATCTGTTTCTCGTGTCCCCAAGCCTGGAGCAGATGCTGGCACTCTGCTCCCTGTTCTGGACTTGTGGGAGCTCAAGAATGTCCAAGAGCTCCCTTGGCTGTGGGATGGGCAGCTGCCCCTTGCTCCAGAGCAGCAGTTAGCAAGTGCACTTCTGCAGAGCCTCTGCTGGCCCTTGGGCCCCATGCGCTGCTGCTGCTGCTGCTTCAGAATTTCTGTCTTCCTCATCTCATGATCATTCCCTAGCCTGGAACATAAGACTTCTTAAAACTTTTTCCCACAGGCAACCCCTTCACATCTGAGAAATTTTAATGTGACCTTGGGCATATAAGTATATGAAATAAGTATGCAACTCAAACATTTACTGACAAGCCATAAAGAGGTGTATTTTAAAACAATTATTTGATACACATTACTTTCTTGTTTATTAAAGAGGAAAGCAAATGTTCATGATAGTGAGATAGCTCTGTTGTTTATTTTCACATAAAGAATCCAATCGAGTGAATATAGACCTTCTCCAATGTTTTTCAAAATTGAGGGATATTTTAATAATTGTTAATGCTGAGAACAAAATGTCAAAAGTATATTTAGGCCCATTTCAGAAACTGTTAAAAACCCTGTCCTAATCCTAAGTCAAGATTCGCTTAATATTTTTATAAGGCTCACACCAGCGACTCAAAAGCAGCCATCTTTAAAATCAATCATTCCAGCACAATATAATCAACATGTATGCTCATTTTATTTTTGCATGCTGAGGAATGACAGAAAACATTTTGATTTTTTTCATAATAAAGCCATTATAGTTCTTTAAAAGCAGAAAAGTTTGTAAGTACAGAGAAAACACTGGAATTTATCACACACAAAAGTTTCTGTGGTGCTTCAAAAGATAAGTGGCCCCCATAGGCTCAGGCGTTTGGACACTTGGTCCCGAGTTGGTGATGCTGTTTGGGGAGGTTTCAGAGGTACAGCCTTGCTGGAGTAGGTGAGATTTGAGGATGTACAGCTTTGACCTGCTTGCAATTCACTCTGTGCTTCTTGCTTGTGGTTGAGTTGTGATCTCTAGGCTTCTTTTCCTGCTGCCATGGCTGTCATTTGATGCTGGACCTCCACAACTTGATGCTCTCTTAGCCTTCTGAAATGGAAATCCAAATTAAATTAGTTTTTCCATTAAGTCACTTCTTGGTCCTGTTGTTTTACCACAGCAAAAGAAAAGTAACTAATAGAATCTCAGATGGGAACCAAGGCGTTTCTAGCAGTTCGTTGGCATTACATAAGGTACTATGCCCCAGCAAGAGAGAGGCCGTTATAGGTATGATTTGCCACGAAGGCGAAGAGAGAGTAGATCATAGTGGTAGAAAATAGTAGAAATAAGATTTTATCCTGAGTCCATTTAATCCCAAGAACATTCTGATACATTAGAAAAAAATGTAAAACTACTTTAATAGAAGTGTCAATGACTCTGGAGACCCCTAGGCAGAGGGCACAGCCAGCATGATGCTAAGGGAATCTTCATGAAGAAAATGGCATTTTATCCTGAGTACTAAAATGTTCCACATTTGAAGAAATGAAGGTTAGAAGTAGGGGCATCCCAGGATATAGTAGCAGCATAGGATGAAGTTGGGAACCAGGACTTCTTCCATTTGGCTGAATTGTGTAATGAACAGACTTTGAGTGTGCTCAAAGGAGCCATGAGTTCATTCATTTAGCTGTTTCCTGACAATGTTTTGAGACAGAGTCTCTTGCTATTTGACCTGGTTGCTATGTAACTTGAAATCCTCCTGCCTCAACCTCCTACATGCTAGAACTACAGGTGTGTGCCATTACACTCCTCCAGCTGTTGCTCATTAAAAGCCTACAAGGCGCTAGACTCTATGCTCGATGCTATGAGCAGAGACTTGAAGAGAAAAGACAAAAATCCCTGCCTTTGGGAAGCCTGTAGGCTGGTGGAAAAGCCATGATTCTTCCAGCAACTGCCTGGGCACCTCACCCTGGCCATCGGTCATAGAAGACTTATCAGCACACCAGGGTCCAAGCAGAAGACTTGGGCATGCCCAGTAGGCCTGCAGGCATGTTGGGAATAGAGCTATGCAATTTTCTGTGTTAAAATGCGGGAGTTCAGCTCCATTCAAAAGTTATTAAGAAGTTCAAGACCGTATTGGCTTTTCGCCTTTTGGCTAAGATCAAGCAAAAGACTTCAAGACAGCAACATCAAATCATTAAGTTAAGCATGGGACGTTTTTGAGCACAGAGCTCACTGGGAATGTGCAGAGCACTTATCCTGAAGTCCTCCCTGCTGTAGAATTTGATCTGGCCCACCACCCTAGACAGCCCCATAGAACTTGGGGAAAAACTTGTGTGATTTTCTGCCTCACCCTCCCGAAAGGAGTCCAGGAAGATACCACTACGCCTAACTTTGTTTTTCTTCCTTTCAACATACTTTTATTTGAAAGTCTGGTAGAAATGGACTCTGAGAAGTGATAGAAGTTGCTTTAAAACAAAGCCTCTAAGAAGCCAGCTAAGGCAGCAGGGAAGCCTCTGGGAGTGGAATCCAGATAAGGCCAGCATCCAACAGAACCATTATTCACCTTAGAGAACAGGAAACTCAAAGTGCTAGGATAGAGGCAGTTGGCGTTCAGTGCTGGTTCTGGGGAGTCATGGGAGTTCCCAGGATTTCATGTATGTGTCCTGTCAAAATTTATTGAGCACCTGCTACGTGCCAGGAGCTCTTCGAGGTACTAAGGATATAGAAGAGAACAGAAGACTCCACTTTATTTTCTAGGGTGCTAAAAGTCACACAAGAATAATGTGTGCTACATTATTAGAAGTGATAAGGAAAGAGGAAAGGCAGGCAAGGAAGGTGGGAAGTGTAAGTGAGACAGGTGAGTTGGTATTTTATATGATGTAGGCAGGGGGAAGGCCTTTCTAGCAGGGTGGCCTTGGGGCAGAGCTAGAAGGCAGTAAGAGTAGAGTTTATCTTGGATTCTTTAAAAAAAAAAAAAAAAAAAAAAAGAATGCTCCTAAAAAGAGATGAGCTAATGCAAAAGCAGGGAGGCAAAAACGTGTGCTTGGTGGGGTCAAGGAGAGGCCAGGGAGCTTAGAAGTGAGACAGATGGGGGTGCATCCCTCCTTGGGGAACCATGCAGGTGCTGAGCACTGTTAAAAATCTGTTAGCATCACTAGTAGTGTTCATAATAAAATCTTTAAGTTGGGACTGGAGAGAGCCTCAGCAGTCAAGAATGCTTGCTGCTCTTGCAGAAGACGAGAGTTCAGTTCCCAGCACCCAAATGAGGGGTGGGGGCTAACAACTGCCTGTACCTCCAGCTCCAGGGAATCTGATACCTTCTGGCTTCCATGGGCTCCTATACCCACAGTATGCACAAACACACACACACACACACACACACACACACACACATGTAAATGTAAAATATAAATCATTTTAAAAACTTTAAGTCCTTAATATAAGCACGCCTTTGGTGAGGGGAGTAGCAGGTAAGAATTTGAGATAAGATTTCCTATTAATATAGGTTGGCCTTGAACTCCCAGAAATCTTCCTCCCTCGACCTCCAAATGCTGTTATTACAGGCAGGAGACACCAGGCCCAGTTTGTAAGCACTTCCTCTGCCCTTCACTTTCCTGTAAACAAGCAAACATGTTGGGGGATGGGACAATTTGACCTCAGACTCATCCTTGTTGCCCTGGCTACCTTTAGCAAAAATGGCCATCAGGCAAACAGCCAGTCATACCACCCTTATGCCAGCACTGGCCAGTTCAAACAGTCCACAGCTGACAGCTTGAGAAAGCCAGCAAAGGGCTACAGCTTAGCTGCCAAAAGCACAGCCAAAGATGTCTGGATCCATTTGTTCCAGCCTCCTTGCAGTCACAGCCCAGGTGAACTCCAAAGGGTCAGAGGGGAAACACCTCCCGTGGGGGCCAAGCACAAACAGTATTCCGATGGTGTGAATACAAAACTCACTCAGGCCTGCAGTGCCAGTGTCTGAGAAGTCGAGACAAGAAGATTGCTATGAGTTCAACGAAGTAGAGAAACTGAAAGCCCCGGTCACCAGAGAACTGTCAAGATCTCAGATCTTGGACCAAGAGTTTTAACACTAGCTGGTGCTAAGCTAAGGGCTAAGGAACTCTGACTTCTTATTCCTACACAACGCTCAACACTGACTGCTATCAAAGACCAAGGAATGCTGACTTTTTCATTCTACTGAACAACTGTGGGGGTTCTGAACCCATGGCCTGCGGGGAGCTGCAACATCAGGGGATTGTTGCTGCTCCCACCTGCCTAGTGCCCCCACCGCAGTCAAACACTGCGGGCAAACAAGGCTGCCAGAGAGCAGAATTTGAAGAGATTCTTGTGGCATAGCCACGATTTCCATGAGCCATGAGAAGAGTAACTGGTAGGAAATGAAGCAAGGACGTAGCCCTGCGGCTGGATCCTGTAGGGTTGCATAAAGTATTTGGCTCCTGATCTGAGAGTATTAAGGCCTTTGGAGGGCTTTGGGAAGATGAATGGCAGGCTCCAAATCTCAACAAAAATCCAATGGGTGTCACAAAATGAACAGATAGTACTCAGGGCAAGAGCAAACACAGAGGAAGCAGTAAACAGGCTTGTAGCAAGAGTCTGACCGAAGTGAACTAGATGTGACAACTTGATAAAATAGTAGGATCCTGCATGTGTTTAAAAGGTAGGGCCACCAAGATCTGTGGATAAGGCATAGGGGCCATCCAGAGAGTGACTGTCTAAAGATAGTTTAAACAGTTTTCCACAAAATGATCCCTTGTATCTGACTTCCATACTGGACCTTCCATAAACACTGATCTGTTTCAGCATTATTCTGCACTGGTACAGCTATACCTTACTGGGTTTAGTGTCTCAACTCAGCATGAAAGACTCAATGACAGGCAGTCAGGACTATCTTTGGGAAACTCTTCAACTGACCACGAAGGTGGAACCAACCACTGTTCCATGGATCAAGATCCATATGAAATTGTTGGGAGGCATGTGAATTTCTTTAACCACAGGAGTCATATAGAAATTTTAAATGTACTGTTAAAGATGGTGCTCTATTCAGTAAGGTGAGACGCTGAGCTTGTGTGGAGCTCTGGATACCATGGTACTAATGGCAAAAATACAATAGAAGCAGTTGCATGAGTAAATGCTCACCTATCTCTAGCACACGAAGTCTGAGAGGTGTGTATTCAAGTCTGTCACTCAAGGGTTCTAAGGAGCAAGTGCCAGTTCCCTGGACTGCTTAGAAATGACACAATCAGTTCATGGAGCTTAGGAGCCATCCCATGTACTCTTGGGATCTCTAAAGAGTGACCATAGAGCCTTTGTCACATGCCTCCAGGAACAGGGCACGCACTATCTCTCTTCTCAAGCTCATACTTGGATGGCTGCGAAGAAACCTTTTTTCAATTAGCTCTGAAGATCTCTATGACCCTGAAGCTTTCACCCAGGAGTTACTGGGACCCCCTTAGACATCAGGTGCTCTCTCCACATAGCCAACTTTCAGAGCTCTGAGACCAGAGAGCCTGGCATAGTCCCGCTAAATGGGGACTCATTCTCTTCTTTGGGCCATGGTGTTCGGGTGCTTTCCCTAGCTCCTCACAGGACCTGGGAAGCACTTCACCAGCTCTGCCTTGCCTTGTGGACTCTACCCATATTGGGAAGCTCTTGGCAGGTACCTAGCCTGCCTCCTTATGAACACAAGCCAACACCCACCCATGCCAGCCATGGCCATATTGCTGCCCTATTTGTTCAAGAAATAGCTGCACTCAGGGCTCGCAGACTTTCAGGATGGGAGCTCCCCCAGATACACCCCCACACTGCCTTTCCCAGAGCTTTGGGTCCAAGTCAGCTGAGGGTGGCGGCTCTCCCTGATGTCTTTTCATGCACCCATCTTCATACTTCTCACTCATTCGGCCAACTGCTCCTCACGGCTCCTCACCACATGGCTCCTTTCCTTTCCCTATCAGGAAGGGTGAGGCCCAAAGCCCTCTGTTCTGGGACTCCCCCTTCTCCCCATGAGGTCATAGCAGGCTTGATCGCATCTAGACAACCTTCCACTGCTGCCTCTTGGCCCACAGTCCCCGAAAGAGCCCCAGCACCCTTTTGGCTTGCCTTCTACATGGCCCAAGGGCCAATTTCCTGTCCTGCCAATCAGGTGGAGGTGGCACTCCCTCCCAGCCTGACTAGTGTATCTCACTTCTCCATTTCCTCCCACCCCAGGGTCGCGATGGGTTCTTTTCTATCATCTATCTCCTTTCTAGTAGATCTTTAACTGAACCCCACTGACGGGACAGGAGGCTGGATTAGGGCAGCGGCGGGGGATAGGCACAAAGGACATATATAGACTGGGGTTTCCTCAGTACTATGCATTTCCAGGGTCATGGGGGAAGCTAGGCAAGGCCAATCTGAAACCTGAAAACAGGACTGACCTTGACATCAAGTTCCTGAGTCTGAGGGTTTAGGCCTGGTGAGCCCCTCTGCCTGCTTGCCCTCTTGGGTCATCAGAAGTCTCCCCCCACCCACACCAGCCACAAAGCCAGGCAGCATGTGGTGTGCAGCTGGCCAGAGGTGTCTGTGCAAAGCTGTACTTGCGGCTCACCAGAGTCTGACCTGAAAATGGATGGGCCTTGGTGTGCAGCCCTGGGAGGTGGCCCTCGTGGCTGGAGTCTCTGAGGCTGGGCTACCTTCCTTTTTGTTGAATGTCTCTGAGCAAAACAAATGCTGCTTCCAAAGCTCAGAAACTTGGGGCAAGATAGACATTCTTTGAAGCTTGTTTAAGGTATCTTTACTGCATCCCATGACTAACCTTGACACTGTAAACATTACAGGAAGGCAAACAGCACCTGGGGAGGTAGGACCTCAGGGCCCAGGGTGGTTGCTGCTCTAGCCCGGCAAAGTCTCTCGGAAACTGCCTGGCTTTCTCCTCACACCAGCTGTGTCTTGGTAAAAGTCACAGGTGATGATAAGAAGGAAATAGTCTGCCTGATGACGAGTACCAGTGAGGCAGGGACCACCAAATGGATTTCACAGATGGGCAAACTGAAGCTCAGAGAGGAAAGCCACTTGCCAGTGGTAGGAGGAGCAAAGGTGAGATTTCAACCCAAACCTGTGATTCCAGAAAGTGCTCTGAAGTCTGTGACTCCAGAAAATCGCCTTGGTTCTGCCATTTCAGCTTGTCTTGGTTCTCATTTCTTCATTCCCTGATCCCCTCCCTGACTTCCCCACCTTCTTTTCTTTTCTTCTCTCTTCCCCAGATCCTCATGCTCAGTTGAGTAGTCTCGGCTCTCCCTGTCTTCCTCCATTCCCCAGTCCTTTCCCTACCCAGGCTGCACCAAGGTAGCCGGCAGCCAGCTCACCCCCTTGGATAAAATGTGGAGCTCAGCTGCTCCAGACACACGGGCTTTACCAGGCCAGATAAAGTTTCACCATTGGGGCAGTGAACAATTTATTTCTGAGCCTGAAACTGGGATGGGAATGGGTGGGGGAGCCCCACAATTCAGCCTCCTTAAGCAAAAATGAGTGAAGAATAGGGGGAGGACATAATCACACACAATGCAGTTTGAGGGGTGGGTGTGGGGGCATTAGGTGTGCATGTTTGCATGTGTAAAGAAGACAGAGAACCAGACCTAGGTCCAGTAGAAAGCAGTGGGAGCATGCCTGCTCCTCTTCACTCCTGACCAGAGAAGCATGGTTAAAGGAACTGGGGTGCGACCAATGCCACCTTCCCAAACAGTACAGTTCTGCTTCCATGACCATCACTGCTAAAAGAAAATATCCTTGGAAAGTCAAACTTCCTCTTCTCAATTGCCTTTGCAATACCATTGCACCCAGTTATCACCCCCTCTTTTAGCCATACTCTTCTCTTAACCTTACTGCCTTGACCCCTCTAGATAGACCTCCTGCCTCTCTGGGCCTCTCTGTTCTGCCCTCTCACCAGGCTTTCTCATGGTCTCCTCATCCTGGGGATCTCCCGAGGCCCCATATTGCTTATCCATCCACCTCAGTCCTCTTCTGACACTGTATCCTTGCCCAGCACCAGTGCTTGGTCATGTTTTCACTCCACACCCTAGACCCTAGCAATACGGAGTTTCTTTCCAAGGTGCATGAATTCTGAGACTCTCCTGAGACCCTGCATTGCTTCTCCAGCCACCTCAGTCCTCTTCTGACACTGTATCCTTGCCCAGTGCCAGCACTTGGTCATGTTTTCAACACACACCCTAGACCTTAGCAATACAGAGTTTCTTTCCAAGGTGCATGAATGTCTTGCAGATTCCCTCCATGTATGGACAGAGGGATCAGGGTGGAGCTGAACTTGAGGGACAGGTTTCCAAAGTATCCGCAGAGAGGCTCTGCTGGTTCTTGAGTCCTTCAGGCTTCAAGAAGTCTAACAGAAGTTGGAGCTCTCACCTTCTCTGAGTTGGAGAGAAGTTGCTGCACTTCAGGTGTCCTTCTCCTTCCTAGAGGCCAAATGAAGTGCCCCGACTACAACCTCAGTGGCCACAGAAGTGCTGCCTGAGACTTGAGAAATGTGGGGGCTTCAGTAGTTCCTTGTTAGGGAGCTGAGAAAGGTCAAGTAGGGCTGACCCGAGTCAGGGAAAGAGAGGGTTGAGGCTCTGGGGGAGGGACTGGGACCTGAGACGTGTGAGGTAAAAAGGCAGAAATACAGAGAGGAGGGGAAATTCAAGAGGAGGAAGCATATAAGGGACCTGGAGTGAAACAGAACAGATGGAAGACTGGGGTAGACGGGCAAAGGGGTCGGGGAGATACCAGTAACACACAGAAAAAGCTGAGGTCCACGGAAGGAAGGCAAAGATGAAACTAGAGGCAGCAGAAGGGGATAGAAACAGGGGTGAGAGTACACAAAGAAAGAATAAAGGAGAAAAATAAGTGGAAAGAAGAGAAAGTCGAATACAGGAGGGGAAAGAAAGACAGAGCAGGGTGGGAGCAGACAAGAGCCAGGAGCTAAGACTGGAAGCAACAGGATGTTTGCGAAACCTGGAAACAGTGAGGAAGACTCGCATATATATGTAGGTTGGTGTAATATGTAAAATATGTAAGGTGATGGAACATGCTAAAAGCAGTTCTACCATAGAAAGCTCCCACCAAGCCTTAGTAATTGGCCCTACCCATCCATCGTCCAACTGTTCTGAACCCAAGGAATGTTTTAGTCACTATCTGTATCAGAAGCTCAGGCTAGATGGAGAGCAGAAAGGAATACGAGGCAAGCGCACTAGACTGGGTTAGTGTAGAGTGGTCCTAAGTGGGCTCGGAGTACTCACAGTCTATGGAAGCGCACTGAGGCAGATGAACATAATTACCAGGGGTAGAACAAAGTTGAGGTACAGGCCAGAGGCTGAGAACAGGGTAAGAAAGAGAGAAAGGGAGGAGGGGGTTCCCAGGAAGTGGCTGAGAACAGCCTTGAGATGTGCACGGCCCTGACTCTGCTACCCCTGGGTGGGCCAGTTGGCTTTAGGGGTATCTGTTTGATTGATTTGGTTTATTAGAATACAGGATGTCACTCTGAAGCCCAGTCTGTCCTATCACTCATGATGCTCATACCTCCCGGATGCTGAGATTAAAGGCTTGGGCCACCACGCCAGGCTTTAATGATATCTTAAAAGGTCACCTGTGCTAACCCTAGTGCTGCCTTCTTATCTGCTCCTTGCTGGAGGCAGCAGGGTGCCAATAATAGCAGATTTGATGGCAGATAGCCTGCCTTGAAAAAGGAACCCCAACACATCCTAGTGTGTGTGGGGGGGCTATGTTCTGCTCCCTCATCTGTAAATGCCATGCCCCACAATGGTGACTATTGGGATGATTTCGTGTCAGAGCAGTAAAAATACCGGCAGAGGCCTGATTTGTCTTCTGGTCCTGAGGCCATACAGAGCATGTCCCTTGGCTTCCTCTCTGTGACAACTTGACAAAGGGTTAAGGACCAAGATTCAAATGCCTCAAGCATCTCTACCTCAGTCCCTTCAACCAGTCCTCACAGGACACAATGATTTGGTTTTTATTTTTAAGAAAATACTTATTTTAGGATCTGGAGAGATGTCTCCGTGGTTAAGAGCACTTGTTGCTCTTGCAGATGGATCTGGGTTCTATTCCAAGTACCTACATGACTGCTCACATCCAGCTAGAATTCCAAATCCAAGGGATCTGATAGCCTCTTCCAGCCTCTGCTGGCACCAAGCACACACGTAGTGTACAAAATTACATGCAGGCAAAATGCCAATACACACAAATCAAATAAAAAATAGATTTTTTAAAAACAAAAATGATCTTGTTTTATTTGTGTTTGTTCGATTTCACTTTTAAATTGTGTGCACGCATGCTTGTGCACATACACTCACATGCTGTATCTCTCTCCTGGATCTGATCTGAAGTCACTAGCAGTGGTGAGTCACCCAGTGGAGGTGCTGGGAACAGAACTTAGGACATCTGTGAGAACAACAGGTGCTCTTAACTGTGGCGCTGTCTTTCCAGCCCTTGTTCGCTTTGTTTTCAGTACTGACCACGGAACCCAGGGCCTTGTGCATTCTTGACAAGAACTCTACCCCTGAGTTAACGCCCAGCCCTCGGATGTTTTTTGAACCACCTGTAACCAATATAGAGAGATACTAGGGCAAGGTGGTTGGAAGATGGGAAAACTTGGGCAAGCAAAACACAAAATTTCAGAGAGCTTTTAAAAGACCACTTTTCTTTGCCAAAATTAACCGCCCAGAAAGCCACAAGGAAAACTTCCTCAGTCAGACCCTCCCGAGCGGGTGGCTCACAGGGTAGAAAACATGGGGATCTCAACCTTAGTTCATCCTCCATTCCCAAGGCAGAAGCAGAGGGCATGGCTCTCCAGGGAAAGGCCCCTCAAGCTGCAATGGCACTACCTCAGGTGAAGCATCGGGACTCAGGGGATATGGGCAGGAAGGCTCTGTAGGCAGCTGAGCAGGGCAGTGGGTAGCGAGAAGCGGAGGGGGGGCTGAGCTATGTGGGAATGCCAGGCCTTAGGAGCTCCTGACGCAGAGACCCAGGAGCAGAATAAAGCTGAGTCCGAAATGGCTCTGGCCAGGGCCCCTCAAGGGGATGATGGCAGGGCAGTGAGCAAGGACAGCTGTGCAGCGCTGCTCTCAACACCCACTATACACCCTCAGTGCCCCCTACCCGCCAAGGCTCACGGGATTTTTGCAGGCAGAGCTCAAGTTTGCCTGGGAGTTCAGGGCCTGTGGGGAGGGGAAAGAAGTTGCTGGATGGAGAAGCCATCCTGCAGGGAAAGAGGGACACAGTGGGGAGAAAAGCAAGCTGGTGAGGCCCTCCCCCCAGCAGGCACTTCAATAATCTGATTTCCATAAAGAGAACTTTCCCGGCCATAAAGATTTTATTGAAACTCCCAGCAGCCTGATAAAAGCATAATTCCACTGACCACAATCTACCTAGGAATAGCTCCAGGATATTAGACTGAAACTCAGCAATGCTAGCCCTTCTGGAAGGCTGCTCTGCTCCCCTCTCCCTTCTCCTCCTAGGGGCGGAAGGGGCCTCCATTTGGCTCAACTCCGGACTATCCACACTCTGTGGGGAAAATGTTAGGCCAACCCTGAAATTGAGCCCAGCTCTGCAGGCCTGGACCAGGCATTGCTGCAGTGCACAGCATTCCTGCCGCTTCTGGCCTGCCATGATCAGCCACTCCAGGCATACTCCTCCTTAAGGGCCTGAGCTAGGGTCTCTGGGGAGCTAGCTTGTCCAGAGCATCAGAGAAAAACTCTGTCTACAGGTTTGGAGCTGGTCCTTGGCTTTTGGCAAATCACACCTCTGTATTTCAGCTTCCTTATTAGTAACATGCATGGAGGGATACTGCCTCCGAGGACCAAACAAAGTGAGGAAAGATGTGGCACTTGCCGCGATGCCTGGGACAAAGGTGTCTGATGCATGTCATCCATCACCACATAGTCCCCACGACTCTAATGGTCCTTCTCCTCTCCTTTTGCCCAAAAGCGATCAAATAAACCCCAAGAAAATAGCCAAGATGGGGCTGAGGTGTAGCTCATCGGTAGAGCACTTGTCTAGTATGTGTAAGTCCCTGGGTTCAATCTTTGGCACTGCAAAACACACAGACCAGAAAGCTAGCCCTAGACGTCTCCTGGTTCTTGCAGTTCTGTTGTCATCTCTGAACTCCACTAATTCTCTCAGCAACTTTGGTCAGATCCTTCTTTCTCTCGCTGAACCTCATTCTGCCCACCTATCCAACAAGAGTGAATAGTTAGAGTCAATGAGCTAAGTGGCTTCATAGTTCTTCTCAAAAATTCTCATTGCACAACCAGCAAGACAGCTAAGCAAGGACAGGTACTTGCTGTCAAGCCTCATAACCCACTTCAAACCCCCAGCATCCACATGCTCGGAAGAAGATCTGCTCTAAACTCCACACACACATACTCATATGCAGGCATGCACACGAATAAATAAATGTAACCAAAAATTTAAATCCTCATTAATTAGTTGATATAGTCATTCAACAAATATAAATGAAGTATGTTTTATGTACTGAAGATTGCTGGGAGTTCTAGGAATAAGGAATGGAAAAAACAGAATTGCTGCTTTCTTAGAGTTCAATAAAGTCAATCAATGAAATATGTAATACACTGGACGATCTAAGGATGGGGGGAAGCTAGGTTTGGGATCTTTTCATTTATTTTTGAATTTAGAGTGTCCTATAGCCCAGGTTGGACTTTAGTCTCTATATAACCAAAGATGGCCTTGGACTCTTGATCCTCCTGACTCCACTTTCTGAGTCCTGCTAGGGTTACAGGGGTCATTGTATTCAGATTGCTTTGCTTTGTTGGTTTTGAGGTTTGGTTTCATCCTATGTTGTCACATAGAAGAACTTGCTGTCTTTGGTGTTGGGTACTAAAGCCAGGGTCTTGTAAGTGGTTTAGCACTGAGAATTTTCTTAGTCAGTGGTCAGGAATGTCTTCCCCAGAGAGATATCATCAGACTAAAGACCAGAAGTAGGTAGAGGGACACATTATGAAAATAACCATGAGGCCAGAACTCCAGGCAAAGTGGACAATCTGTCGAGTTACCCACAGTCCAGAGGTGAGAGCATGGTCATCTGTCTAAGAAGTTGGAATGCTGACAAAGAGGGATTGCAAGAGGATGAGAAGAGCTGGAGATGAGATGAGATTTGACAGGGATTCATTGGGGGAGGATTCTTCTAGGCCATTATATGATTTAAGCATGTTTTCTTTAGTGTGATTGATTCTTTAGTGTGACGCTGGGGATTGACCCCTCATTCATGCTAGGCAACTGCTCTACTCCTAGGCCACTTCTTCACTCTGGGAATTCAAATTTTATTCTGAGCAAAGTAGCTTGTAGAAAGGCTTGTAGCAGAGAAGGGTCGTGCTCTGACTTCTACTTTAACAAGGTCACCATTGTTTGGGTGACCAGCAGGAGGAGAGACTGCGGAAGAAATGGAGAGACCAGTAAAGAAGACACCACAGTGACCTAGACAAGAAATGGTTGTGAAGCTGCTGTGGTCCCAGGGACAGGGCAAGGAATGCCTGAAGCTCCCCTGCAGCAAAGCATGACAGACAACCTCCCTGATGGGTGCCCAGAGAGAGCAGGTTTCGGGGTAGACAGGGACAGGTTACACCACAGGTGATACTCTGACCTCTTCTGTGCCTTTTTCTCTTCCTGCTTGGTTGCTGCAGGAATGGAAAGAGCACTAGATGCCCCCTGGCTGGAAATTTGGAGGATTTGCATGGTCCCCACCGTGAGCTGTTGTCAACACCCCTTGGCTCAGACTGTATGTGTACACGTTGTATCTGTCTTGGAGAAAGAGGCCACTGATAAGGCTTGTTAGTGGTTAAGTACCCAATAGTACAGAAAGACCAGAGGTAGGCCCATGAAAAGCCATCAGCTAAAGACACCAGAAGAAATAGGACTATGCTGGGAAGAGACTAAAGAATGGATGTGATCCATGTGAATAAAATGAAGAAGCTAACCTGGTTCGTGTATCATCTCTGTCACCATTTTTCTGAGATGGTGGCAGGTTCCCAAGCTCTCTTGACACATCACTTTTCTAGGATTGGAAATCAGAAGTTTGGACTAAGCAGTCTCTTAGTAAAGTGTCAACCAAGGTGCTGTGGGTTGAGAATGTCTAAAGCTAAAGTAGAGCCTTCATGCAGGCTGATAGGCCAGGACTTTGTAGGGTAACTTGTGCAGCACACATCTTCAAACAATTGTCTTGAATGGCTTGTCTGGGATGTGAGATGATGCTTGGGAAGGCTGGCTATCTCTAGAACTGGCACCTCCCACTCTCAACTTCTACCACTTCACAGAAGAGGGGAGTTTGTTTACTTGGACTGATTCACACCTGCTGCACAGCTTCTGGCAGAAGAATCTATGCGTTCCTTAAGGAACCTCTCTTCTCCCATACTCCGCCTCCGTGGATGAGTTAAGAGCAGGCCCCATTACTGGCTCAAGGTCTGGCCAATCAGTGTGTTCTGTTTCCCTTCCTGTAATGATTATTTCAGAGATTGGTTCTGCAGAGCTTTGTTCTGAGACTTTTGAGATAATAGTTGAAGAATATCTCATTGAATTCAGATCTCTGAGGACGGAAGCTCAAGTGCAGGAAGAAAAATCCAAGAATGACACCAGTAGAAGAAAGGGAAGACCTGAGGAAGTGGAGAGCAAGGCTGAGCCTTGCTGATGCTTTGAGGCACTAGATCCAGATGTGGTTAAAGCTAGACCTACTAGTGGCCTGATCAGTTATGTGACCTGATTTATGCAGTATGTTTTTTTTTTTTTAAAGAAATACCCAAAGTTCCCTTGAGTTGAGTTTTAACTACTTGTAGTAAAAAGAACTCTAAACAGTATACTCTTTCTTTACAGTATATAGGGCAGCAATGCAATGTCCCTTGCTGGTTCCCTAATGATCACTCACAGTTCTATGTTTTGTATGTGCCATTATTTCCGTCTGGAGCTTTCCCTTTGCTTTCTTTGCAGATATCTGCAGATTCTACAAGAGCCATTCAGAGCAGGATGTTTGGGAATGGTACAGTAAGGATCCCTAATACCCCGCTCTACTTTAAAAGCAACGAGAACTTTGGCACAAATGGTCAAAAATCAGCCTTTCCAGAACTCTGGAAATAAAGGCTTTTAAATCTTCCTTTTTTAATGCATTAGATTAGCACTTTAATAAAATGGCTTGAAGTTGGAAAGAACTTCCATCTTGTGAGAACACAGTGTTCTGCTCCACTAGAGGATGCATCAAAAAGGTTCCATCTTGGAAGCAGACAGGAGCATTTATCTGATACAGTCCAGCAAGACACCTTGATCTTGGACTTTCCAGCATCGGGATCTGGAGTTCAAGATGCTGGTCTGGCTTCTGGTAGAGTAGGAGGCTTCTGCCAGAGGTGTGGGCCAGAAATTTTTTTTAATCCTATCCTTGTGACAAAGAGTGAAGTCTGGATCTGTTTTACTCCATGTCTCTTTCTTTTAAGCTCCATGGTCATCTTAAAAACCAGTAACTTAGAAGCAACCAGAGAGAGCAGTTCAAATTTGTATATCCAACAAAGTCCTGTTCCCAGAGAGCTGCTACTGCCTGATTTGTCTTGAAGCCCCTTGAAGAAGCATCAGAGGCATATCTCTTGGCTCTGTGAGACCTGCTGAGCTAGATTGGTGGCCCTTATTTAAAAAAAACACTCTCTTTTAGAAGGTCATATACCAACTGGGGGTGGAAAGATGTCTTAGCAACTGAGAACCCATACTGCTTTGGCAGAAGACCCTAGTTTGGTTTTCAGCACCCTCCTTGGGTAGCTCACAACTGCCTGTAGTTTCAACTCTAGAAGATCCAAGATCCTCTTCTGGCCTCTGGGGCCATCAACTACTATTCAGATGTACACTCACAAACACATAATTAAAAATAAAACATTTGAGAGCCCAGCCCAGCTCCCCCTTCCAGCTGCGGGGTCCTAGGACCTCACAAAGCAGAGGGCTCCAGGGCTAAGGCTCTGGGGATCGGGAAGTGAGGGCAGGGAAGCAGGGGTTATTTGTGCCAAGGTGCTACCTCCACCAAGCCTGAGCTTCTGCCTCTGAGATCCAGGAGCATCAGGGGGCCCTGATCTAGTCCCAGCAGGAACATCTGGAGGGAAACACCTTGGACGAGGGTGGGTCTAGCATAAACCTGCAGGGCTCCAGCAGAGAAGCC
>JAQHUG010000094.1:4829485-4894944 GCA_028555095.1 Dicrostonyx torquatus | reverse complement strand
GGAGCAAGGGGAGTAAATGTAAATTTTTCCTTTAACAATAAAAAAATAAAATAAAATAAAAATAAAACTTTTGACAGAGAATTTACAAAACAAACAAGCTATAGCTAGCACCAAAATTAACAGAGGAAAGACTAGATGATTTCTTACTAAGATCTGGAACCAAGCAAGGATACCTGCTTACAATATTCTTACTCAATAGAATATTGGTGGGTCTAGTTAGTATAATAGGGACAAAAAATGAAATAGGAAATTCCAAAATTAGGGAGGATGACATAGAATGTGTTTATCAACAAATAACATGATTGTCGAGCATAAAATTCTAGAGAATCAACAGAAATTCCTTGTAACTAATAATTATAACTAGATTGACAGAAAATAGGGTTAATATACATTTTTTTTGCTTTCTTCGAGACAAGGCTGCTCTGTAGCTTTGGAGCCTGTCCTGGAACTAGCTCTTGTAGACCAGGCTGCCCTCGAACTCACAGAGATCTGCCTGCCTCTGTCTCCCGAGTGCTGGGATTGAAGGCGTGTGCCACCACCGCCCAGTTCACAAATTTTTATTTTATTTTTTGTGAATGGATGTTTTGGCTGCATGTCTACCTGTGCACCACATCTGTGAAAAACCTGAGGAGGCCATGCCATATCTCCTGGCACTGGAGTTACAGTTGTTTGTGGGTACTGAGAACTAAACCCAGGGCCTCTGGGAGATCAGTACCTGCTCTTAACTGTTGAATCATCTTTCCACTCCTTATAATCATATTCTTTTTTAATTTGAAGAAGTCAAATCTAGATAACTAAAGGAGGGCCTTACTGGAAAGAAGTCAAATTAACTTTGTTTGTAGTCAGCATGGTTTTATATACAGGAAGACCTAAGGCTTCCACAAGAAGTCATTAGACAAGATACATTCAACACAGTTATCAAAATTGTAAGATATAAAATCAACGCACAAAATGAATTATCTGAGGAGCAAAACAAAAGAACAATTCAATTTACAACAGCATTAAAAAGAATAAAATATTAAGTAATAATAATTGCATGACTGTAGGGTAAAAGGGGCAACTGGGGCAGTAAATCAACCAATCACTGAGCACCCTGACTCTGAACCCAGAGTCAGAGAAAGAAACATGCCCTGTATTTGAGACCTGGGCCAGAGAAACATCTTTATCCCTAAACCCAGGACTAAAGACATTTGCCCTGGCTCTGAAACCAGTGTAAAAGAAACACACTTTGTCCCTAGAATCAGAGCCAGTGAAAGAAATGTGACCTGGTCCTAAGATTATAGTCAAAAAGCTAAAAGGACCAGTGAAAGAAACACAATTTGGCCATGAAGGTAAAGCCACCTCTGCCCCTGCCCAGCTGCACAACTGAACTAACCAATCAGAAAGCAGTAAACCGACCAATCACTGTGCACCCTGACTCTGAACCCAGAGCCATGAAAGAAACACACTCTGGATCTGAGACCTGAGCCAGGAAAGAAACATCTTTATCCCTGAACTCAGAACTAAGGACGTGTGCCCTGGCTCTGAAACTAGTGTCAAAGAAACGCACTTTGTCCCAAGAAATACAGCCAATGAAAGAAGTATGCCCGGCCCTAAGATTAGAGTCAAAATGCTAAAAAGGACCAGTGAAAGAAACACAATTTGACCATGAAGGCAGAGCCACCTCTGTTCCTTTCCAACTGCCCAACTGAACCAACCAATCGCAGGGCAGGAAACCGACCAATCATTGAGCAGCTGTCTCTGAACCCAGAGCCAGTGAAAGAAACACACCCTGTATTTGAGACTTGAGCCAGGAAAGAAACATCTTCATCCCCAAACTCAGGACTAAGGACATGTGGCCTGACTCTGAAACTAGTGTCAAAGAAACACACTTTGTCCCTAGAATCAGAGCCAATGAAAGAAATGTGCCCTGGTCTTAATATTAGAGTCAAAAAGATAAAAAGGACCAGTGAAACAAACACAGTTTGACCGTGAAGTCAGAGCCATCTCTGCCCATGACCAGCTAAACTGACCAATCCCAGAGCAGGGAAAAATTAACCAATCCCCTTTCTCCCTAAGAAAACTCCACCCCTAAGAAGCCCTATATAAGCCTCTCCAACCCTTCAGTTGAGAACTGCCTCTAAGTGGCAGAGGCAGCCACTCTCCAGGACTCCTTCCCAAGTAAATCTCTTTCTCAAAAGAGTCTTGGGTGACGACCTTCACTCGCCAGAGAGAAGAACCTGGCTGGGACGTCCTTAAGGGACCAAGCTGAAAAACCTTGCTGGGACGCTCCTTAGGGGGTCCTCAGCAATGCGGAGGAACAGAAGAACCTTGTTAGGACTCCCCTAAGGGGGTTGAGCAAGGCCAGTGGAGGAAAAGTAATACTTTTCCAGAGAGCGAGTGGAAATTGCTATATTTGTGCAGGGGGCTGCCCCTCGCAGAGAGTTAGCAGAAGAAACATCTTGCGCTGGAGAAGAAGCAGACAGCTCAGCCAGGACGCTCCCATAAGAAAGGAGAGCAGAACTGAGCTATAGTGGCTCTCCGGGAGAGGAGCAGGATCCCTATATCCTGCGGGGAGACGAGCCCCCAGCGCACCCCAGCTTCAGGTAGCCTGGCTTCCTGATAGTCAGGATGCCTTTGGTCCACGGCCTAGCCGTTCCACTGCATCTCTGGGGGTCCTGGCTTCCCGATGCTCAGGACACCTTTTCTCCAGGGCCAAGCCATCCCACTGCACCTCGGGCATCCTGGCTTCCCGATAGTCCCTTTCCTGCATGGCCGAGCTGTCCCACTGCATCTCTGGGGGTCCTGGCTTCCCGATGCTGAGGACACCTTTCCTCGTGGGCTGAGCTGTCTCCCTCATGTGCATTGATGCAAATACTCAAACTACTGACAAATTGAATCCAAGGACACATCAAAGCCATCATTCACTATAATCAAGCAGGTTCTATCCATAAGATGCAGGGATGGTTCAACATATGAAAATCTATCAATGTAATCCATCATATAAATAAACTGAAAAAAAAACACATATCTCATTTGATGGTGTCACAACTTTTGACAAAATCCGGCACTCTAGGTCTTGGGAGATCAGGTATGCAAGGGACATACTTAATAAAACCAATATCCAACAAGCCAGCATCCAACATCAAATTGAAGAGAAACAGTGATCCCACTGAAATCAGGAATAAGACAAGGCTCTCCACTGTCTCCATATCTATTCAATATAGTACTTAAAGTTCTAGCTTGAGCAGCAACACAACTAAGAAATCAAGAGGATACAAATTGGAAAGGCAGAAATCAAATGTTCACTATTTGCAGATGATATGATACTATATATAAATATGTGACCCCAAAAGTTGTACTAGGGAATTCCTAAAGTTGAACACCTTCAGTAAGTGGCTGGATACAAGCTTATCTCCAAAAATTTTCTAGCATTTCTGTATATAAAAGTAAAACAAACTGAGAAAGAAATTAGTGATATTGGGACCCTAGTAATGTAAAATATTTTGGTGTAATTCTAACCAAGCAAGTGAAAAACTTGAATGACAAGAACTTCAAGTCTTCAAAGAAAGAACTTGATAACAGAGCTATAGTAATAAAAATAGCATAATACTAACATAAAAACAGGTGAATCAATGGAATGAATTCAAAGACCCAGATGTAATTTCAATACTTATGGACACCTGAATTTTGGCAAAGAAGCCAAAATTATACAATGGAAAACAGAAAACATCTTCAACAAATTTTGCTGGCATAACTGGATATTGGCATATAGAAGAATGCAAATCGATCCATATCTATCACCCTGAACATAACTCAAGTTTTGCTGGATTTAGTTGTCTGGGCTGGCATCTGTGGTAACTTAATGCCTGCAGAATGCTTGACCAGGACCTTCTGACTTTCATTGTTTCCATTGAGAAATCTTGTGTAATTCTGATAGGTCTGCCTTTATATGTTACTTGGCCTTTTCCCTTTGTAGTTATTTGTAGGCATAGACCACTTGTTCATTCCCTGCTGCCAAGACCTGAAATAATCGCACAGAAACTGTATTAATTAAATCACTACTTGACCAATAGCTTAGGCTTATTTCTAGATAGCTCTTATATTTTAAATTAACCCATTTCTATTCATCTGTGCATCACCGCTAGGCTCATGGTTTACCAGTAAACTTCCAGGCATCTGTCTCCTCTGGCAGCTACATGGCATCTCCCTGACTCTGTCTACTCTTTCTCTACATCTGTTTGTCTTTCCCTCCTGGCTTTACTCTGTTAAGCCATTGGCCAAAAACAGCTTCTTTATTAACCAGTAGAAATAAAACCTATTCACAGCATACTGAGGGGAATACCACATCACCTCTTAATATTCTTTCTTTATTCTGAATGCTTAGTGCTTTGATTATAATATAATGAGGGGACCTTTTTTGGTCCAGACTATTGGGCGTTCTGTAAGCCTCATATATTTTCATAGGCATGTCCTTCTTTAGGTTGGAAAAGTTTTCTTCTATGATGTTGTTGAGTATATTTTCTGTACCTTTGAATTGGATTTCTTCTCCTTCTTCTATTCCTATTATTCTTAGGTTTCATCTTTTCATGGCATCCCAGATTTCCTCAACATTTTGTTATAAGTTTTTGATAGACTTAACATTTTTTTAACCAATGAGTCTATTTACACTATTATACCTTCAACATCCAAGATTCTCTATCCCATCTCTTGTTTGCACTTGTGGTTCATAAACATTCACTCATATTTTCTGTTTCCAGAATTCTGTCTGTCTGTGTTTTCTCTATTGTCTCTATTTCAATTTTCAAGAAAGTGGAAAGTACACTTGAACACATTGTCACAAGGGACCATTACCTAAATATAACCTCAGTAACACAGACATGAACAGCAACAATTAATAAATGGGACCTCCTGAAACTGAGAAGCTTCTGTAAAGCAAAGGACATGGTCAACAAGTCAAAATGACAGCCTACATAATGGGCAAAGATCATCAAAAACTCCACATCAGACAGAAGGCATATATCCAAAATACATAAAGAACTTGAGATACTTGACATCAAAAGAACAAATAATTCAATAAAAAATGGAATACAGACCTAAACAGAGAATTCTCAACAGACAAATCTCAAATGGCTAGTAGACACCTTAGCCATCAGAGAAATGAAAATCAAAACATCTCTGAGATTCCATCTTATACCTGTCAGAATGGCCAAGATCAAAAACACTGCTGACAACTTGTACTACAGAGGATGTAGGGTAAAGGGAACACTCCTCTATTACTGATGGGAGTGCAAACTGGAACAGCTACTATAGAAACCAGTATGGTGATTTCCCAGAAAATTTGGCAACAATCTACCTCAAGACTCAGTAGTACCACTTTTGCATATATACCTAAAGGAAACTCATTCATAACACAAGGACATGTGCTCAACTGTGTTCATAGAAGCCTTATTTGTAATAGCCAGAACCTGGAAACAACCTAGATTTCCCTCAACTGAAGAATGGGTCAAGAAAATGTGGTGCATTTACACAATGGAGTACTAATCAATGGAAAAAAATGACATCTTGAAATTTGCAGGCAAATGGATGGATCTAGAAAAATCCATATTGAGATATTGAGTGAGGTAACCCAGACTCAAAAAGACAAATATAATATGTGCTCACTCATAAGTGGCTTTTAGTGAGAATGCAAAGAAAACCAGCCTACAAACCACAACCCCAGAGAACCTAGACAACAAAAAGGACCCTAAGAAAGACATACCTGAATCTAAATAGGATGTAGAAAAAGCCAAGATCTCCTGAGTAAACTGGGAGCATGGGGGTCATGGGAGAGGATAGAAGTAGAGATGGGAGGAAAAGAGGAGAGTGGAGAAAAAAATTACAGCACAATAAAAAATTTTAAAACTCATAAATTTGGATGTGTTGTGTGGTCATTTTTGTTGAATTTTAGGATGTCTTTAATATCTTCTTTATCTCTTCCTTGACCCATCAGTGATTGAGGTGAGCATTGTATAATTTCCATGTGTTTGTAGACTTTCTGTTGAATTCTACTTTTAAGCCATGGTGATCCAATAAGATACATGGGGTTATTCCAATATTATTTCTATCTGTTGAGGTTTGCTCTGTTGCCTAGTATGTGGTCAATTTTTGCAAAAGTTCCATAAAGTGCTGAGAAGAAGGTATATTTTATGGTTGGATGAAATGTTCTATAGATGTCTGTTAAGTCCATTTGAGTCATGGCATCTGTTAGTTCTCTTATTTCTCTGTTAAGTTTTTGTCTGGCAGACCTGTCCAGTGGTGAGCGGGGAATGTTGAAGTCTTCCACTATTAATGTGTGGGGTTTAATGCATGAGTTAAGCTTTAGCACTGTTTCTTTTACAAATGAGGGTGCCCTTGTATTTGGGGCATAGAAATTCAGTATTGGAATTTTCTCTTGATGGATTTTTCCTGTGACTAATATGAAATGTCATTATTTGTCTCTTTTGATTGATTTTAGTTTGAAGACTATTTTGTTTGAAATTAGGATAGTTATACCAGTCTATTTGATTGGAAAATTTTTTCCCAACCCTTTACGCGGAAGGGTTATCTATCTTTGAGGTTGAGGTGTGTTTCTTGTATGCAGCAAAAGGATGGACTCTGTTTTTGTATCCAATCTGTTAGCCTGTGTCTTTTTATAGGTGAGTTGAATTCATCTATATTAAGGGATATTAATGACTAGTGATTGCTAGTTCCTGTTATTTTAATTTTCATTGCTGGTCATGTTATGTTGGTGTATTTTTCCCTTTGGGGATTTACTACTGTGAGATCATCTATTATCTGTGTTTTTGTGCATGTAGCTAACTTCGTTGGGTTAGAGTTTTCCTTCTAGTACTTTGTGTAGAGCAGGGTTTGTGGCTAGGTATTAGTTAAATCTGGTCCTGTCATGGAATATCTTGTTTTGTCATTCTGTGGTTATTGAAAGTTTTGCTGGGTATATAATGTCTGCATAACACTAGACCAGGACCTTCTGGCTTTCATTGCTTCCTTTGAGAAGTCAGGCGTAATTCTGATAGGTCTGCCTTCATATATTCCTTGGCGTTTTTCCTTAGCAGCTCTTAATATTCTTTCTTTATTCTATGTGTTTAGTGCTTTGATTATTATGTCACAATGGAACTTTTTTTTGATCCAGTCTATTTGGTGTGCTATAAGCTTCTTGTATCTTCATATGCTTACCTTTAGATTGGGATAGTTTTCTTCTATGATTTTGTTGAATATATTGTTTATGCCTTTGAGTTGGGTTTCTTCTATCCCTATTATTCTTAGGTTTGGTCTTTTCATGGTGCCCCATATTTCTTGGATATTTTGTGTTAAGCTATTGTTAGATTTAATGTTTTCTTTGACTAATGAGTCTATTTCCTTTATAGTATCTTCAACATTTGAAATTCTCTCTTCTATCTTTTGTATTCTGCTGCTTATGCTTGCATTTGTGGTTCCTGATCATTTTTCCATATTTTCTGTTTCCAGAATTCCAACAGTTTCTGTTTCCTCTATTGTCTCTATTTCAGTTTTCAAGTCTTAAATCATTTCTTTCACCTCCTTGATTGCATTTTCTTGGTTTTATTCAAGGAATCTGTTGATTTGTTCCAATTTTTGTCTTTTCCTCCATTTCTTTGAGAAAATTTTGCATTTTCTCTTTAAGGGCCTCAAACTTTCTCCTATAGTTATTTTTAGATCATTTTTTTCTGCTTCATTTGTATTGGGGTGTTCAAGTCTTACTCTTCCAGATCCACTAGTTTTTGTTAGTATAGTGTTGCTCTTTGTGGTGTTGACTGCATTCTTACCTTGTCTACCCATCATTTCTTCTGATTGGTGTAGTTGGGACTATGCCTGTGGTGATCACTCTTCCAGGTGCTGGTGGATCCAAGGCTCAGATGGTTTGCTCCTCGTGGTGGAGTTGGGGCCACAGTTTCTGTCACATGGAGGTCATTTGGTATTCCAGGAGGTTGCCTGGCACTCACAGAGATTGCTCGGTTCTCATGGAGGTTGCCCTGCAATCCCAGAGGTTGTTCAGGCCTGTTTCCACAGAGGCCACTTGCTTAGGCCTGCTTCCATGAAGGTCGCTAGCTCAGGCCTGGTCCCATGGAGGTGACTGGCTTGGGCCTGCTTCTATGGAAGTTGCTGGCTTAGACCTGCTCCTGCACAACATATCCCAATTTATGGAACATAATGAAAGCAGTATTAAGAGGAAAGTTCATCGCACTAAATGCCTATATAAAGAAGCTGGAAAAAATCTTACACTTGTGAGTTAACAGAACATCTGAAAATTCTAGAACAAAAAGAAGCAAGCTCACCCAGGAGGACTAGATGGCAGGAAATAATCTAATTGAAAGCTGAAATCAAGAATCAAGGAGACAAAGAGTTGGTTCTTTGAGAAAATCGACAAAATAGACAAACCTTTATCCAAACTAACCAAAGGGCAGAAAGAAAATATCCAAATTAACAAAATCAGAAACAAAAAGGGAGACATAACAACAGATACAGAGGAAATCCAGAGAATCATCAGCTCATACTTCAAAAACCTGTACTCCACAAAATTGGAAAACTTAAAGGAAATGAACATTTTTTTGGATAAATATCACCAAAATTAAATCAAGAGAAAATAAACAAATTAAATAGACTTATAACAGCTAAAGAAATAGGAACAGTCATCAAAAGTCTCCCAACCCAAAAATGCCCAGGACCAGATGGTTTCAGCACAAAATTCTACAAGATTTTCAAAGAAAACTAATACCAATTCTCCTCAAGTTGTTCCACACAATAGAAACAGAAATAATTGTCAAACACTTTTTATGAAATTGCAATTACACTGATACCCAAACCACACAAGTATATTACTAAGAAAGTTACAGACCAATGTCACTCATAAACATTGATATAAAAATACTCAATAAAATATTGGTAAACCGAATCCATCAGAACACATCAGAAAAATCATCCACCATGACCAAGTAGGCTTCATCCCAGAGATGCAGGGATGGTTCAACATACAAAAGTCTGTCAATGTAATCCACCATATAAACAACTGAAAAAAATTCACATGATCATCTCATTAGATACTGAGAAAGTCTTTGACAAAATCTAGCATCCCTTCATAATAAAAGATTTGGAGAGAGCAGGAATACAAAGAACATACCTAACCATAATAAAGGCAATATATAACAAGCCAATAACCAACATCAAACTAAATGGAGAGAAACTCAAAACAATCCCACTGAAATCAGGAATAAGATAAGGTTCTCCCCTTTCTCCATATCTATTCAATGTAGCACTTGAGGTTTTAGCTAGAGCAATAAGACAACAAAAGGAGATCAAGAGAATACAAATCAGAAAAAGAAAAAGTCAAACTCTCATTATTTGCTGATGATATGATAGTTTACCACAAAAATTCTACCAAGGAACTTCAACAACTCATAAACGCCTTCAGTAAAGTAGCAGGATACAAGATTAACTCAAAATAATCAGTAGCCCTCCTGTACACAGATGATAAATGGACTGATAAAGAAATCAGAGAAACATTGCCCTTCACAAAAGCCACAAATAACATAAAATATCTTGGAGTAACTCTAACCAAACAAGTGGAAGATCTATATGACAAGAACTTCAAATCTTGGAAGACAGAAATTGAAGAAGACACCAGAAAGTGGAAAGATCTCCCATGCTCTTAGGGAGGTAGAATTAACATTGTAAAAATGACAATCTTTCCAAAAGCAATCTACAGATTCAATGCAATGTCCATCAAAATCCCAACAAAATTCTTCACAGACCTCAAAAGAACAAAACTCAACTTCATATGGAAAAGAGAAAAACCCAGGATAACCAAAGTGATCCTGTTTAATAAAGGAACTTCTGGAGGAATCACAATTCTTGACATCAAACCCTACTACAGAGCTACAGTACTGAAAACAGCCTGGTATTTGCTTAAGAACAGACAAGAGGACGAATGGAACCAAAATTTAAGACCCAGATATCAATCCACACACCTACAAACACCTGATCTTTGACAAAGAAGAAAAAATATAAAACAGAAAAAAGAAAACATTCAATAAATGGCACTGGCATAACTGGATATCAACATGTAGAAGAATGGTAATAGATCCATATCTATAGCTATGCACAAAACTCAAGTCCAAATGAATCAAAGACCTCCACATAAAACTAACCACACTGAAACTCATAGAACAAAAAGTGGGAAGTACACTTGAATGCATTGGCACAGGGAACCACTTCCCCAGTAGCACAGACACTGAGAGAAACAATTAACAAATGGGACCTCCTGAAACAGACACTTCTGTAAAGCAAAGGACATGGTCAACAAGACAAAATGGCAACCTACAGAATGGGAAAAGATCTTCACCAACCCCACATCAGACAGAAGACTGATCTCTAAAATATACAAAGATCTTAATAAATTTGTCATAAAAATAATCCAATAAAAAATGTAGTACAGACCTAAACAGAGAACTCTCCACAGAGGAATCTAAAATGACTAGTAGACACCTAAGGAAATGCTCAACATCCTTAGCCATGAGAGAAATGCAAATCAAAACATCTCTGAGATTCCATCTTATACCTGTCAGAATAGCCAAGATCAAAAACACTGATAACTTCTTATGCTGGAGAGGATGTGGGATAAAGGCAACATTACTCCATTGCTGATGGGAGTACAAATTTGTATAGCCACTTTGGGAATCAGTATGGCTATTTCTCAGAAAATTAGGAAACAATCTATCTCAAGACTCAGCAGTACCACTTTTGCATATATACCCAAAGGAAGCTCATTCATAACACAAGGACATGTGCTCAACTATGTTCATAGCAGCATTATATGTAATAATAATGACATCTTGAAATTTGCAGACAAATTAATGGATATAGAAAACATCATAATAAATGACGTAACCCAGACCCAGAAAGACAGAAATATGTACTCACTCATAAATGGCTTTTAGACATAAAGTAAAGAAAAGTCTGCCTACAATTCACAACCCCAGAGAACCTAGACAACAAAGAGAACCCTAAAAAAGATACATGGATCTAATCTACATGGTAAGTAGAAAAAGACAAGGTCTCTTGAGTAAATTGGAAGTGTGGGGATCATGGGAAAGGGTAGAAGGAGGAGGGGAGAGGAAGGGAGGGAAGTGGAGAAAATGTATAGTTCAATTAAACAATAAGAAAAATTTTTTTAACTCAAGTTACAGTGAAACAAAGACCTCAACATAAATCCAGTTACACTGGACATGATCTTCTAGAAGAGTAAGTGAAAAATAATCTGGAATGCATTGGCACACAAGGCAACTTCCTGAATAGAACACACTAAGATTGACAGTTTATAAATGGGACCTCATAAAACTGAGAAGCTTCTGTAAGGCAAAGGACACTGTCAATAGGAAATAACAGCAGCCTATGAAATGAAAAAAAATCTTCAGCAACTGTACATCCTTCATAGGGCTGATTTCCAAAATATATAGAGAACTCAAGAAACTAGACATCAAAAATCAAATAATTCAATTTAAACATGAGGTGCATTATCTAAACAGAGAATTCTCAACAAAATAGCCCCAAATGGCAGAGAAACACCTTAAAGAAATGTTCAACATCTTTAGTCTTCAGGAAAATGAAAAATAATCTGGAATGCATTGGCACAAAATGACTCTGAGATTCCATCTTGCACCTGTTAGAATGGCTACACTCAATATCACTGATGACAGCTCCCGCTGGAGAGGATGTGGAATAAGGGAAACACTCCTCTACTGCTGGTGGGAGTACAAACTTGTACAGCCACTTTGGGAATCATACGATGGTTTCTCAGAAAATTGGTAATCCATCTACCTCAAGAGCCAGCTATACTACACTTGGGCACATACCCAACGGATGATCAATCATAACACGAGGACACTTGCTCAACTATGCTTACAGCAACTTTATTCATAACATCCAGAACCCGTAAATAACCTATAAGTCCCTCAGCCAAAGAATGGATAAAGAAAACATGGTACGTTAAAAAACCAGATT
Source organism: Dicrostonyx torquatus (assembly GCA_028555095.1). Classification (NCBI taxonomy): domain Eukaryota; kingdom Metazoa; phylum Chordata; class Mammalia; order Rodentia; family Cricetidae; genus Dicrostonyx; species Dicrostonyx torquatus. Next base: position 4,882,914 of record JAQHUG010000094.1, on the reverse strand, counting down.
ATGACATCTTGAAATTTGAAGCAAAATGGATGGAATTAGAAAAAAAAATAATCCTGAGTTAGGTTTCCCAGACCCAGAAAGACAAATATGATAGGTACTCACTTATCAGTGGAAATTAGCTATAAAGTAAAAGATAACCATGCTACAATCCAAAGACCCAAAGAGACTAGGTAACAAGAAGGGTTGAAGGGGGAATTCATGGTTCTCCCTGGGAAGAGGAAATAAAAGAGATCTCATTGGTGGACTAGAGGCAGGTCGGGATGGGAACATGAGGGACTAGGTCAGGGTGAAGGGGGATAGTACTGAAAGAGATGACTGGAAAGAGAGGAGCTTTTCAGGAGTCAGGTTGAAACCTGGTTCAACAGAAACTCCCATGAATCTACAAGGGTGACCCCAGTTTAGACTCCTAGCAATAGTGGAGAAGTAGTCTGAACTTGCCCATCTCTTGTGATCAGGAAGGACTTCCAGTGGAGGAACTGGGACACCAACCCAGCCACATAACCCTTGACGTACAGTCTGTCCTGCCCATGGGATGTGCTGGGGTCAGGGTGGCGCAGAGATTGTGGGAGTGGCCAACCAATGACCAGTCCAGCTTGAGACCCATGCCAGGAAATTAAGTCCACCCCTGACATTGCCTGGAGTGCCAGGACCCAGAGACTGGATGGTTAAGAGACCTATAATTGAACCAAAAATGATTGGAGACAAAAACGTTGATGTACTTATTCCTAATGATACTCTGTTATAGTCATAGACTGGTGCCTAACCCAATTGCCATCAGAGAGGCTTCACTTAGTAACTGACGGAAACATTCAGGGATCCACAGTCAAACATTAGGCAGAGCTTGGGGAATCCTGTTGAAGAGAGGGAGAAAGGACTGAAAGGCCAGAGGGGTCAAGGACTTAACAAGAAAACCCACAGAAACAACTAACCTGGGCTCATAGGAGCTCACAGAGTCTGAACTGACAACCAGGGAGCCTGCATGGGACTGACCTAGGACTTCTGCATGTATGTGGAAGTTTTGTAGTTTGGTCTTCTTGTGAAACTACTAACAGAGGGAAGAGGGGCTGTCTCAGACTCTTTTGCTGGCTTTTGGGATCCTACTCCTCATACTGTGTTGTCTGTCCAGTCTTAATACTGGAGGTGCCTAGTCAAGAAAAAGAAATGTCCTAGTAGTTAAGAGTCCCTGTTGCTGGTCTAGAGGACCTGGGTTTGGTTTGCAGCAACCGTGTGGCAATTCACAACCATCTGTAAGTCTAGCTCCAGGGAATCCAATGCCCTCTTCTGACCACTGCAGGCTCATGCCCTGCCCCCCCCTATACACACACGGTGCACATACATATACTCAAGCATACACACATTAAATAAATTTTTTAAAAAAGGAAATGAAAGCTTAATTACATGCCATAAGATGGTAGGAAAATATCTCAAGGAACTCACTCTTACAACTTGACAAAAAAAATGGCAAACCAATTTAAATAACTACAAAGGATCCTAATAGATATTTATCAAGTAAGATATACAACTGGCTAGCAGCACGTGGTTATATGCCCAGCACCATTACACCCAGCAGATACACGCCCGAACCATAGCATGGTATCAGTTCATATCCAGCAGCATGACAAGGACGTGGAGAAATTAGCTAGGTAAAAATGTAAACTGATGCAGCCGCTTTAGCAGCCAACTTGGCATTTCCTCCAAATGGCTTGTTTTTGTTGCTTCCCAGCGCTGAGAATCAAACCCGGGGCCTGTGCCTTCTGGAGAAGCATTCTACAACTGACCCACACCACAGGCCCCTCTCAGAAATTTAAACACGCAGTTACCTGATGGCCCAACAACTGTGTTTGTTTGTATGTATATGTATGTGTATATGTGTATGCAAATCCAAGAAAAGTGAAAACACATGTCCGCAGACAAAATTCTTGCCTAGAAAGGTTACTGGCAGCAGTGTTCACAACAGCCGAAATGTGAAAACAATTCCAATGCTGACAACTGATGAATGAGCAGACACAATGTGGTTTGAATTTTATAGTTTGTGAATTATATTTCAATAAGACTCGTATTTTTTTAAAACAATCTCTCTGGCATTCATTCTCCCGTGTGATGATGGTCAGCTTCACAGCATGATCCACGAGACAAGAAGGAGCACCAAGAGGTCTGGACTCTGGGTTCCAGTGCATCTCAGCGGCCAGGCACTGTGCTGGGCATGCTCACTAGGATCTAGAGCCCGATCTATGAGAAAAGAACTCACTCCATAATATCACATCCCCATATTGCAGCACTTGGCAGGAAGTGATGGCAGCTACCTCTTCCTTTGTAAGAACTAGCCATTGTCTGGCCTGGCTCTCCAACGTCTTGTCCCCTGAGCTCTCCCTCCTAGGTGGAGTGGGATGCGGTGTCTCAGATGAGCTCAGCCATAGCTAATGGAAGCCTGGGTGGCACTGCAGGCTCCAGAGCTGTGTGTATTTTTATCACAGGTCACAGGGAATTTCCCGAGCAGGAGATCAATACCAGTTCATTATTCATGGTGGCTGGAAGCTGGTGGCTGATGGCAGCTGAGTTTAAACCCGTGTTATCCTTCCTCCTAGCTCAGCCCATGGTTATGTGGAGTTAGGTGCTCTGTAAGGGCCACCTCTATTATACATGGTAGCTCCTGAGTAATTTGGAAGCTTGCCCTAATACCTGGTTCACTGAGACACGGGTTGGGGAGGGGGTGGATTCAGTGCAGTGATGTGCCCAAGGTCACACACCTAGCAACCACAGGCCTGGGTTTAAATTTGAGTCTAGAAAAGAGGTATTGATGGTGGTGATCCCTCTAGGGATGTGACACCATCTCTCTAGAGGGGGGGAAGTCAGACTGTCTCTTCTGCTCCACTCCAGTTCCCTACCTCAGCTATCTGGCCTACATGGGCTCTCTGAGAATACAGTCAAGCTGACTCAGTAGGTAGGCCACAATTCAGACTTAACAGGTAAGGAAACTGAGGCCCAGGAATGGAGAAAATTACAGGCCTACATCAGCAGTAGAGTCACCCCAGAGCCCAGCGCTGGGGAAGTAGCTTCTGCAATCTGGAGAGCAGTAGACGAAGCCCTTTCCCTACACCGTGTCCCTTTGAGCACAGGGTATGGCAAGGCAGCTAGACTTCTGTCAGTCCTGCACTAAGAAGCTGCCCCAAGGAGCATCGTGCTCCCCACCCGCACCTCACCCACTACCAGCAGGTAGGGCCTTGCAGAGGTGTAGAGAAGACCCTTGCTGGCCTTGGCTGTGCCCCGGGCTGTCACTGGCTTCTCTAACAGCAGCAGCAGGCACTTTGCCCCACCTCTCCTGGCCTCCCTCAAGACCCAGGCTGCATCCTGGAGCCAGGCAGTCCATGGCAGTCCCAGTCTCCATCCCCAGAGACAGCTCAAATGACCATTAAGTTCTGAGCAGACACACAGTGGTAGGCTAGAGCTCAGGCAGGAAGCATTTTTTCTCTGCTAATTGGCCTCCTATGGTCACCAGAGAGGGTCTGGGTCTGGAAGGGAAACAGTTCCATCAGTTCCCCATGGCTGCTCCTTCGTGGTCCCAAACCTAAATGCTTCAGACAGTTGGGTAAGCACATTTCTGGATAACTCACACTACAGGGCAAGCAAGGCAAGATGCAGCGTTCACTTAATGGCCTCACCTTCACAGAGTCCAGCCCAATGGTACTCATGAGTAGGGAAGCACCTTCCACCTATGCAAGACTGTCCCTATCCTGCTGCTCTGAGGCTGCAGGCTCTGCTGGTGCCCTCACCTACTCAGACTCCTGGGCCAGAGTAAAGCATCTAAGAGAAGGTAGGGTTATACAAACCAGGGACAGACTGAACTGAAGCCACACATACCCAGTGCCTCACTGTGCCTGTGCCAGGACCTCAGCAGAGAGACTGCTACTCACAGCAGGCAAGGCCTGTGGATTTATTCCTATTTTCCCAGTGTCTGGTGTGCAATAAGTACTCAATAAATGTTTTTACATCGGTGGTCCTCTGATTTATTAGCAGCAAACTGAATTTGGGTGTGGTGGTGCCAGCCTAGGATTCAATCAGAGAGAGAATGATGCGAAGCCTGGGTTTCTAGATCTCTGTCTTCAACTCACTGGCCTTGCTGCTGAGACTTATTGTGTGCGCCTGGAGGGTTCCTGGAGCATTTCTGATGCCCAGGATTCCATTGGTTCTACTTCCTGACTCAGCTCCTTCTGGGCTTTTTTGTTCTAGCATCCTTGTTCATCCAGAGGCTGAAACACAAAGGAATTTTACATTAAGTACCTCTGGGTTCTGGCCCTCCCCAAATACAGCCCTGCCATGTCCTGAGCCCATCTTACATATAAGAAAACTGAGGTTTAGGAAGTCAGGTCGATCCATCCATGAGTGTGATCTTCTCCTACAGATTAGGCCTGGCCAGATTCCAGCACAGGGTCCTTAACAGAGGCCCCCTGGTCTTCCTTACAGATTGCCAGAATTCAGGGGACCCTTGCAGAAGACACAAGCTTGAAGGAGAAGCTGCAGACAGAAGAAAGATTAGATGTCACCTTTCCAGCTCTTCTCATCATCAGTTCAGCAGCCCCACCCCCAACCCAACTGGATTTCCTGAGGAACCTTCCTCCCGGCCCAGCAGATCTGAGAGAATAGTCAAAGGTGGACTAAGAATCGCTGAAACAGCACTAACAGTATCAATTGTGGGCCATCCTTATCCTAAGTATGCTGTATGTCGTAAGGGGCTTTATCCACATAATGGCCCCAAGGTAGAAAATGTGACTACTATTTCCCAGGCGAGGAGACTGTGACACAGAGAAGTGGAGTAACACATCCAAAGTCACACAGCCAATGAGTGAAAAAAAATCAAACCTAAGCAGTCTAGGCCCCAATCCCAAGCCCTACTAGGCAACACTTCAATGCGGCTGACAACGGCCTAAGAAGGTGGGGTGCTGAGAGAATGATGAAGCGTTGGATCTCCTCCCAGCTCAGCTCCTACCTGAACGCCACCGGCACCACCCTCTCTCCTCATAGCTCTCCTCCTCTGCCTGCTGCCCAGCAAACTCTCCCGGTCTCTCCCTGTACCGCTCCCATTCCCACTCTCAGGGATACGGGTGCCACCAGCTCGGTCTTGTATTCTGCAAGTTCATTTTACTGCTGCTTCTGGGCCTAGCCATCAGATCGGCACGATTGTCACTACCCACTGCCTGTGTCATGCCCGAGCTTGCTGGACTCTTTAGGCACTGGCTTGGTGAATTTGGCTCACCTTAGCAAGGCCTCATTGGCATCCATGTCAGTTTTCCTAGCCATTCTTCTTTGTGCCTACACTCTTCCCCTGGACCAAGGCCAAACTGGCCCCATACCTGAGCTCTATGGGTTCATCACGAGGAATTCTTGGCAGGTAACGATCTTTGGGATAGGCACTTTGGTGGCAGCCATTTCACTTGCTCAGTTTACAGAGGAAGAAATCGAGTTGGGTGGTAGATCTGAAAGCGAGACCAGGCCAACCTGATTCTGAAGGCAGAACTGGGGACCAGGAAAGAACCTGGAGGCCAGGCAGCTTCCATTCAGGCATGGAGAGAACCCATTGGCAGCTGTGTGGTGGCTGGCAACCCAGGAAGGCACGGCAATCACTCACTGTACATAGGCTCTGTATCAGTGCTTTCTATACTTCAGGTCCTCGAACCCACACAAGACCTCCAAGACGCAAGCAACACTCTTCCACCTTGACAGAAACTGATGCACAGAGAGCTTAGGCAACTGCCTGAGGTCATCAGCAATAGAGCAACAAAGTCGAAGTCTGAACACTTTCTATTCCACTTGTTCTTGCCACTTGTCACAGACATGGGTGACTAATTGGCCCCCAGGAGTTCCTAGCCAAGATGGCCCATCAGAGTCTGGGTTGAAGAACAAGCTGCAAACTGGAGGGTTACACAATGCCCCAGCTGGGACACAGGCCAAAGAACTAGGAAGGGAAGCATTGCTGGGCAAGGGGAAAGCTATGGCAGAGGTTTGGAGTAAAGTGTTCCCAGGGATGACCATGGGAGGAGGGTTAAGAACAGAGCTGTTCAGATGGGGCCAGATGCCAACAGCAGTCCCTTGAGACTGGCTAAATCAAGGCTCCCAATGAGAAGGACTTTGAAAAATCCAGGAAGAGGGTCGGAGTCAGAAGCCAGCAACCAGTAACCAACCAGCAACCAGCAGGCAGCAACCAGCAGGCAACAACCAGGAACCAGCAACCAGGAACCAGCAACCAGCAACCAGGAACCAGCAACCAGCAGGCAGCAGCAGCAGAAAAGCATGTGAAAGCATGCGAGGGGATGGAGGTCTGTAGGGCTTGTCGAGGTTGCAGAGAAGACATGTGCGGACCATGTGCATATACCTGGCAGTGACCTGGCCATGACCGTTTGAGCTAGCAGCCCAAGCTCACAGCCTTGTTCAAGGAAGCAAGTCACAGAGAGCAAACCTTCTGAGTCCAGACCCTGGAAGACTGCAAGGGCAGTCAGGATGACAGGGAGCTCCCCTTAAGGAACATCATGACTGTTCCAGACTGGAAACAAAGACACGCTCTTGACCAAGGGCACAGCATCCATGAGGCTTGTGCAGAGGTGTCATCTGCGCATGTCTATTCCATTGCAACCACACTCCCAGCCCAGAGCAGGGGCCCACAGCTCCTCCCTCCTGTGATAAGGTCAAACTCTTCCATCATGGCTGCCTTCCTTCTTCATTCGGCTGGAAGCAAAGAAATGACAGGACAAGAATCTGTCCTCCTAGGAACAGCTTACTGTAGGCTGACTAGATGTTGGCCATGTTGTGTACTTCATTTCCGTGCCCCTAAGTGTTGCATTTGTTTTATCGTAGTGAAGCCGAGATGCCTCGGGGCAGGGGCATAAGCAGATGCTAGCCTCAATACCATCAGTGCAGACACTAGAGAGACAGGAAAAGATGACTGAGTGTAGGATTTACTGACTAACCTCGGCCACCAGGGTGGGGCCCCAGGTGGTATTCATAGGTGAGGCCAGGAGGGTTGTGTGTACCAGTCCCCATGGTAGCTGACTCAGATCCCTGGGGGCCTGTGCCAAGGGAAAAATAGGGCCTGAGCCTGCTTCTTCCTGAGTTTCCCAAGGAAGGCGGGAGGCTCAAGGAGCTGAGCTATGCTTCTTCCCCTGGGATACCCTGGGTGAATCCTGTCACCCCACCCCCACCTCATATCCTCCCAGCTACTCTCCCCCCCAAATGAAATCTCATCAGCATATTAATAGGACATTATGGTTTCTAATGAGGATCCAGCAAACATTTACAGAGCAGATTAAAGACAGCTCCACCCCATTAAACAGCCCAGAGTCTTCTCAAGGGACTTTCAGGTGGGGGAGGGGAGGGGCAGCTGGGAGAGGCTGCTTGCTCTGTAGGCCTTCATAGAGAGGCAAGACTGGAATAGATCCACCTACTGAGAGACAGACTGGCCTCAGACCTGCCTCTGTGCTGCCAGCTCTTTTTCTTCCTAAAATAAGTGTTGGATCTCAAGAGTAATGGCGTCACTATGACCTGGTCCTAAAAGGTGTTTGGAGGCAAGGTCTGGTGCCTGCTGCTTGCTGGAAGATCCATTCTATTCAATGGGGCACTATCCAGGTCCGGGTCCTGACCCAATTTCTCCAGACCTCTTAAGCCTCAGTTTTCTTATCTGTAAGATGGGGCTTAGGACATGGCAGGGCCTGATGTGGCATTTGGGGAGGCCAGAACCCAGGGATGCTTAATGTAAAATTACTTTGTGTTTCTATGTTTAAGGACCAGCATCTGCTGTGTGCTAGGTGCTATACGAGGCATGTATCCACTGGAAGTACAATAATTCCATAAAACAGCCACCCAAAGCAGAGATTTTTGGTCTGCCTTAGACTTGAGGGAACGAGCCCACATGAGACCTCAGGTCACACAACACCTCAGGAGTCCTTTGTTTGCAGCTGAAGGGTGTGATGTTGAATTCATGTCCTCATGAATGCTGGACCAATTCTCTAGCACTGAGCTATACCCCATCCTAAACTTCTGCTGTGTGGTTTAGCTAGGATGTCCTCAGTGTCAACATTAGTGCTGTTTCCTGGGCTTCGCCTCCCTACTCCCTATTCCTTCCCCAGAGGAAGTTTCAGTACTGCCACGGCCTAGCTCTGTGACCTTGGAAAATCTCACTTGACCTCTCTGAGTCTTTTCTTCATCCCTCAAAAGAGGCTAGAATGGCTGCCTATGGTGGTACACACCTATAACCACAGGCAAAAGAATCTCAAGTTCAAAGCCAACCTGGCTGCATAGTTAAGATCTTGCCTGCAACAAAACTCAAACCAAAACAAAATAGAAAGGCTAAAACTCTAAGGTCCTTGAGAAGGTTGGATGAAAAGTGCTTTGCAATTGACCATAGGCCTACTCTCTTTATGTCATTTTTTTTTCTGTCTTTCAAATAACACTGTTTTGCCCACTTTGCTCTTCAGTAGGCAAGGGAGGAAACAGGGTGGGATGAAGGAATGTAGATAGTGTGAGCTTCCCGTGCTGGCCAAACCTAAGCATCGCCACCAGCAGCCATCTTGGTCCTCTGCCTGTAGCAGAGGGCAAGGGCAATCAGAACACCCAAAGAGCTGATCAGGCCTAAAACTCAGGAATGGAGAGGGTGGGGGTTGGAGACACTCCTTGGAAAGCTTTCCCCAATGCTTTGCAGTCCTTGGTTCTTGGCTTGGAAAGAACACAAGAAATGGGCCAACAGGTCCCTGGAGGCTGGTAGCAAGCATCCCGTCACCATTCTACTCTTCAGATACACAAACCACCCAGATCTCTACACTCTGGTCAGACCCACATCAACTTTAGGAGTTTTGGGTTGTATCTCCTGATGCCCTCAGGCTGACTCCTTCAGCACTTTCAGGTTTCCACTAAAAAGGTCACCAGATTTAAATTTCTATTTGAAACTGTCCTTCTCCTATGGAGAATAAGGGAGATAGGGCCCCAATCTCATCCGTCCCACCCACCACTCTCTTCAGTGCTCTCTTCACTAAGTTCCCTACAATCTATTTGCCCCCTATTTATTGCTCCTTCCCACTGAAACACAAGGTCTGTGAAGGCAGGGATCTCTCCCCCATCTCTCTCTCCTAGAACAACGCTTTGAGAATGCAGCAATGTTTTTTCATTGAAATACATAGCCAAGGGGCACCTACAGTGCATGCCTGGACTTGAATTCTCTCTGCCCAGGCTGGACCGTTTTTCTTTTTCTTTTTTCGAGACAGGGTTTCTCTGTAGCTTTGGAGCCTGTCCGGAACTAGCTCTTGTAGACCAGGCTGGTCTCAAACTCACAGAAATCCGCCTGCCTCTGCCTCCCGAGTGCTGGGATTAAAGGCGTGCGCCACCACTGCCCGGCTTGGACCATTTTTCTAGAAGAGAAATTCCACCTTAATTTGGTTGGTCATTTAACATGCTACATGTGTGTACGTGTGCTGTATACACACAAGGGTGCCAGGTACTGTTCTGGTGTTGCTGTTTGAGTGGAAAACCAGATATGTGTGCTCCTGACTCTTCAGGAGTTTCTGTGTTGGGTATGGAGAAGACAGTAGGCAGATGTAAAAGAGCATGGAATGCCGTGAAGAACGTCCAAGAGTGGTCAGGGAGTGCTCTTGAGAATTGTGACATTGGAACACTCATGGTGACATGAAGGCAGCCAGTTCGAATTCCAGAGCAGAGTAAGGACAAAGGCCAAGAGGCAAGAGCCCAGGCCAAAGGTGAGAGGTTTAAGGCTTGACCTGTGTCTTATGGTCATTCCCTTTTGGAAGGTTCCGCAGAACATCAGAGTAATGACGTACCTGGGACATGTGCTTATGTAAGGACTGGAGTGTGTATGGGAAGGGTTAGTGCGGTGTGTCCATAGCTGGGTATCAGGGTGAGGACCAGTAGCACCTACCTCAGCTCCTACAGGAGGGGAAGCATAGAGGAAGGAGTCCACTGGCCCTTGATTCCCAACCAAGCTGCTCCAGTGACACACAGAAGATGCTGTCCAAGTCCTTCTCCTTGCTTCAGCCAGTGTCTCTATGAATGAGAAACATGTGATACAGTCTGGTGTCATCGTGTCCAAAGGCTCCTCCTACCTTAGACAGCTGGAGTACCCTGGGTTGCCTTTGAATCCTGTCCACAGATCTTGACCATCCCTGAGCATAGCCAGAGCCCCTTTCCCATGATGGTAGCCTTTCTCCTTCACGACACTCTCCGATGATGTGATCTTAGTCACAGTCACAGTGGCACAGTTAGAAAGATGATGGCTGGGTCCTGGGCTGACTTCTGCCTGGAAGCCCAAGGCTGTGGTTAGAGGAGCCCATTTGCTTCAAAGGCCCCTCCATCTGTCTATCTTCCCAGATCGCTCATTTCTCCTACCACTGAAGGAGTGGTCTGCAGAGAGGCGCACAGATGCCAAGCTTCTCAGGTTCCCAGGCAGGCCCCATGGGCCAGCTCTTCAGCACAGCCTGGCTGACTGCTTTAGTCCTGCCACCTCTGCGCCAGGCCCCCACCGCCCCTCATTGCTCTCCTGCTCTCCTCTGAACTGCCTCCAGCTCAACTGCACCAGTGCAATGATGAGGTGTCTCGTGAGCTGGGCAGAGCAGGAAAGCAGGCCAGGGGCTCGGAGTGAGCGCACACAGCCCCAGCTGGCCCTGGAGTCCACCAGGTGCCCCCTCCCAGCTTGTTTGCCCAGTGTCATCTTTGCCCTGATGCCCACAGTTCAGGGCCATCTTCTGAAAAAAAAAAAAAAAAGAGGTGAAGTCCAGCTGGGGGGAAGGCTGCTGAGGACAACGCCCATGAGGATAGGAAGAATTTTAAGTCCCAAAGGCAAATGTCCAAATAGGAACTCCATGTGTCTGCACACCACACCAGCATTTAGGAGGCACTTTAATTCACCCTGCAAAGGCTTGCTGAGCACAAGGCTCCATGCCAGGCCCTGTTCTGGGCACAGAGGAAACAAGAAACAGGCAGAGACTAGAGTCTGGCAAGACAAGGAAATATGTCATGATGACACATGAGGGTCAGAGTCTAGACAGAGGAGCAACAGGCAGTCAGAGAGGGTGACCATGCCTGAGATAAGCTAAAGGTTTCTCAGTAAACGGGGCCAGGTCTGCCATGGTAGTGTTTGTTCATGATGCTAGCAACTAAGGCAGGAGGGACGATTAATTCCAGGCCAACCTAAACTACAGAGCTAGGTCCAGTCTCAAAGCAAAGATGGAGCCTCTTCAGAGGTTTCAAAGAATAAACAGAAGTGAGCCAGTGTGAGTGGGAAGGGGTGCTCAGAGAGCACCTTGATTAATTCTCCCGCACAGACAATGAAACAAATACCATTGTCAAACATGACAATGCAGCCCTTCCACTGGACCCAGGAATCCTCTCTCCTGCTCCCCCTCAGCGCGCATGTGGGGGGTTTGTCTGTACTTCACAGGTGAGGGGAACAGGCTCTGAAGAGCAAACATTCAGGAAAAACAAACCCTGGCTACTTCTAGGTTCCCAAACTGGAGACCTGCTATTGAGGGGCCAGGGGCATGAAGGAAAGTGAAGCCCTATGGCTGATCCCCTTCTCTCTTTGACCTTTGCCCCACCTGCCTGGTCACCGCCCCCAACACCCCTCAGCAGATCTCCCTGTGACTGGAACACAGCTTCAACATTTGCCCAGACCTTTCCTTCAATCAGAGGACAGCTAGAGTATCAGTATTTTTTTTAATTACTCAGAAGCTATGATTGGCAGAATGGGGGAGCAGGTGTTGCCACAGGCCATGCATGGCAGCTGCACAGGAAGTGACCCCAAAGGCCAGACCTCCACCAGCTGCCTTGCCTCTCTCTACCTCCAAAACAATCTTCTGCAGGCACAGGGTGCAAAGACACCAGATAAGGGAGGGAGGGGTGAAGGGTGGCTCCATGGACTAGTAACAGCAGGTCACAGTCACTACATGTGAGCTGCCTGAATGTTTTTCCTCAACATAATCTGGGCAGTCCAAATAAGAGCTGTTACTGTTCTGTCCATGAGGGCAGTGAGACTCCCACAGGTGGCGTAACTGGCCTAGGATCACACAGCTTACCTATTCACCGACTGCTCAGGACTCTCCTGAGTCCAACATCCAGGCTCCCTTCCATTAAAACCAAGGTGAGGGGAGTGCTAATTGTGAGCTCTTCTCCACATGCAGCTGCCAGGAAGAGAGAACTGGTGCCTGGCAAAACAGGGGCCCGGAGGTCTTCCTGGAGCTCTTAGGGTGTGAGCAGAGGTTTAAAGTTACTGCTGATGTGTTCAAGCACTGGATAAAGGTGGTCAAATTGAACAAATCAAATAGCAGCATGCCAGGGAATTTGGAAATTAGGGAAACAGTGAAGACATAAAAAGTATGGGTGTGCCCTTTGAGTACAGTTGGCCCTCAAGTCCCATCATAGAAGTTCCCATACCTACATACATCATTCTGCGTGCTTTAAATCCCATTTAGACGCCTTGGAATAGCAAATACAATGGAAGTGCTGTGTAAGTAGTTGTCCTTATACAGTACTGGCTAGGCAATGATCCACAAACAAAAGTCTCTGCATGCCCAATACACACTCTGTTTTTTTCCCAAATGTTTTTGATCTACAGTTGGCTGGATCAGGAAACAGAGTTTGTGGATATGCAGAGTTGAATGTGTAAGTTTATACTACAAAAGTATTCGCTGTTCTTTCTCAGCATGTGCAAGGGCCTGGGTTTGATTCCTAGCAACACACAGACACATACACACAAAGAAGTATTTACTGTTTATGTGGAATTCAAATTGAACTCTGGTGTTCCGTGTTTTGGTTCTTTAACTCTCTCTCTCTCTCTCTCTCTCTCTCTCTCTCTCTCTCTCTCTCTCTCTCTCTCTCTGTGTGTGTGTGTGTGTGTATGTGTCTCTCTCTCTCTCTCTCTCTCTCTCTCTCTCTCTCTCTCTCTGTGTGTGTGTGTGTGTGTGTGTGTGTGTGTGTGTGAATGTGCACAAGTGTAGGGGTCAGAAGATAACTTTTGCGAGTCAGTTCTCTCCTTCCACCTTTACTTGGGTTCCGGGGTGGCACTCAGGTTGCCAGGCTTCAGAGAAAGCGCTTCCCTCACTGAGCCATCTCACAGGCCCAAGATGTTCTGTATTTTACACGGCAGAATCCAAAGTCAAATCACCTGGGCCTAAGTGCTAGGTCTGATGAGCCTTAGTTCTGAGACCTTGGACAAGCTAGAGCTGTCCCTCTTCCCCGCCCCCACTCCCCAGGGCCTCAGCTGCATTACGTGCTGGGGACAGCTGAGAAGGCAAAGCCAAGAGATAGGCTGAAGGTACTCTGCAACAAACCCCAGGTCTGCCCTCTTTCTGTCCTTTCTTTGTGAACCCCTCTCAGCCAGCCTGCCTGCTCCTTCCTTGTTACCCGGAGAGGAGGCAAATGCATGAACCATTTATGTCCCTGCTGCATGCTAGCACAACTGGACAGTGCTCCCAGTGCAGAGCCACTCTACCCTCCAAAGGTCTGCTCTGCCCCATGCTGTGCTGAGGACGCATTACAAGGTCACTCTGCTGAACCAATCCACTTGACTTGCCTGCCCACTTTCTTCACACTCCTCAAGTTGAGCCCCAGGTTATAGTGTGCTGCACAGTACCCTTTGCTCAAGTTTGGGGAGATCAGCCTGAGAGAGGCAGCCTGAGCCCTTCTGGGTGACGAACTGCCTGGCTGAGACCTACAGAGCCTTGTTTGTGCCTGCCTGCCTTTTGCTGCTCCCCTCCATGGCCTGGGCCATGCTGATAGCTTCTCCTGAGGGAAAGCGCACTTCTCTCCGATATGCCCAGTTGCACGTCCACTATGCATGTTAATCAGCGGCCAGCGCTTGCCAGCAATTTGCTTCAGTTCTGGGGCTGGCTCTGGGTTTATTTATTTTTTTATATTTATACCTTGTGTGTGGAGAGGGCTGACTTAGAGTGGGAGTACGGTCTGGAGAAGAGAGCCAGAAGGAATGGGAGGAATAAGAAGCTAAGAGCCAGAAAAGAATTCAGGGCTCTTCTTTGCCATCCTGCTACCTGCCAAAGACTTGCATCTAAAGGATGGCACTCGGTCCTTCCTCAGCACTTGTGGCAGCCTTGGGAAGTGCCCCTGGGGACCAGAAATCCCCAGAGGAGAAACTTCTGGTTCTCGAGGATGAGGTTGTTATGTCTGCATTCTTCCAAGCCAGAACTCTGAACTGTAGACATTAGTGACTGATGCTTTATTTTGTCCTGCTGCCCATACTGAGGAAAGAAGCCTTAGGCTACAGTAAGCAAAGCCTTGAGCTGAGGTCAACTGATAACTCTAACACAGACTCAGGAGCAGCCCAGAACCTGCTGGCTTTCCAGCCCTCTGTCCATGATTGCATCCCACAGCTGCTGACCATAGAGAACTCTCTTGCACCCGCCATCTGTCCTGGGGCAGGGTGATACCTTCCCATGGGATTCGCTAACAATTCCTTGTGATGATGTACTCGCATCTCCTCGGTTCTTCCTAAATGAGCTGAACCCCTACCTTCTGCTTCTCGCCAGAAAGGAGATGGCACCCCCAGCCAGTAAACACATGTCTTATGAGGAGAGGCATAAATAGAGCAGTGTTGCAGTGTCTCCTCAGGGTGACAATGAACAGCAGGCCACCAGAGAACTGATCACACACAAGTCCACAGGCAGACATAATCAGAGAGTGTTCATAGAATCCTTCCTTTTCATAAAATATGCACAATTAGTCAGGCGTGATTATACATACCTCTAATCCTAGCACTCCGGAAGTGGAAGCAAGATAACTGATTTCTAGGCCTGGCTGGCTACAAAGCAAGATCTAGGCCAGTCTGAGCTACATACCAAGACACCATCTCAAAAAAGTAAGTAAAAAAAATCATTAGACAACGTATGCCAGGATTTATTTCTGGGCTCTCCATTCTGTTCTTTTGTTCTACATGCTGTCTTTACGCTTAATCATAAATTGCAATTCTTAGAGACCTTGCTTTAACATAAAGTGTCATGGTAACTATTTTCAGTATGTGGCATGGGGCCCCATTATATCAAAGGTGATGTGTAAACATTTAATTGTTTGGTTTTTTAAATTATTTAAAATATTTATGGGTGTGTACACATATGCTCATGCACCTGTGTGCACATAGACAAAGACACACGTGGAGAGCAGAGACAACTCACAGAAGTCAGTTCTGTCCTACCACCATGGGAGTTCCAGGGATGTGAACTCAGGTCATCAGGCCTGCATCAGGTCTGATGGCAGGTCCTTTTTCTGCCAAGCCATCTTGCCAGATCTTTTAATTTGTTTTTTTAAAACATAGTCTCAGTATGTTTCTTAGACTAATCTAAAATTCACTATGTAGCTCAGGTTAACCTTCATTGTGGGATCCTGCTGTCTCTACCTCTAGATTGCTGGGATTATAGGCATGATCTACTATGCCTAACTCAAACACCTAGTTTAAATTTTCTTTTTTAAAATTATATATATATACATATATTTGAAAATATATTCTTCTCTCATAAAATACATCCTGATCACAGTTTCCCCTCCCTCCACTCCTCCCAGTCCCCCCTTTTCTCTTCCCCAGATCCCCTCCCCCTCTGTCTCCCATCAGAAAAGATAAGGTCTCCAAGAGCAACAACCAAACACAACAAAACAAAATACAGTAAAACAAAGAAAAAACCCTCACACCAAAGCAGGACAAGGCAATGGAACAGAAGGAAAAAGCTCCCAGGAGCAGGCAAAAGAGTCAGAGACACCCCGACTCCCATTGTTAGGAGTCCAACAAAAACCCCAAGCTAAACAACCCAGCATGTGTGTGGAGGGTCTAATGTAGACTCATGCAAGCTCTGTGGTTGCTTCTTCAGTCACTCTCAGCACATATAAGCCCTACTTAGTTGATTTAGTGGGCCTCATTCTCCTGTTTTCCTTCACCCCACCCCCACTCCAGTCTCCTAGAATCCTTCTTCCCCCTCTTCCTTGAGATTCCCTGAGCTCCAAATGGACGGGCCTGATAGAGACCTCTGATTTAGACTCTCTCCACATAATGTCTGGCTGTGGGTTTTGCAACCACTCCTGCCTGCTAGAGGAAGCCTCTATGATGATAAGTGGACAAAGCACCAATCTATGAGTATAGCAGAACACCATCAGGAATCATTTCATTGATTTTTTTTCTTGGACAGTTGTGGGTTTTTTTTCTACCTTAGTTCTCTGGTTCCTGGCCATCCAAGCAGTGTCAGGCATGGGTTCTGTCTTGGTGGCATGGGGCTCAAGTTAAATCAGATATTGGTTGTCCACTCCCACAAGTTCTGTGCCACCTTTGCCCCAGCTCATCTTGCAGACTGGACAGATTGTTGATCAAAAGTTTGTGGCTGAGTTGGTGTCCACATTTCTCTCTCAGTAGCCCGCAGGGTAGCTTCCCATGTCCAAGAGACTAGAACATTGAGGTGAAGGCTCCATTGAGGTACCAGCTCTACCTCTCCACCTTCAGTGAGCTGTGAGGATGTTGTCCTCAGCAATGTCCCCACCCATGTGCACTGTCAGTTTGCTTGCAGAGAGTGATCCTTTGTCCTAGCATCAGCCTTGGTGGCAGGGGTTGTGGATCTCCATGTGACCACCTCAGCCAACAACTCAACCAAATACAATCCAGTCCCACCACTGGAAGCCTTGCCCAGCTACAAGAGATGGCCAGTTGAGACCCTGTATCCCCCATTAGTAGGAGTCCTTACTAGGATCACCCTCGGAGATTCCAGGAAGTTTTCACTGCACTGGGTTTCCACACCACTCCCCCAAACGCTCCTCCATTTTCAGTCATCTCTTCCCATACTCCCTCCTTTCATCCCATCTCCCAACTCACTTGATCTCTCCTGGTCCTGTTCCCACCATCCTTCAGTGTACCCACAAAGTCCCTTCCCAGAGAGAACCATATGTGACCCCCCCCAGACCCCTCCTCTTTACTTAACCTCTATGGGTCTACAGATTGTAGTTTGATTATCATTTATTTAACCACTAATATCCACTTATAAGTGAATACATACCATATTTGTCTTTCTGGGTTGGAGTCAATTTGAATTTTCAATTACTGAACTTATAGCACAGATCAAAACTCAGGTTTCATAGAGCTGACATCCTAGCAGGACTTTGAAAAGAGGAGACTAAATGTTTGCGAACAAATCTAGTAAACTTGTGGAACCTAGCACTCAAGAGACAGAAGGAGGAGGCAGAAGGGAGGAGGTAGGATCGTGAACTCAAGACTAAACTTGAATACAGTGAGTTCCATGCCAACTTGGACCAAATAATGAGACCTTGTCAAAAGAAAAAAAATCTACCCAACGTTCATGATCAGGAGACTGAGTAAATTATGGCACATGTATACACTGGGATACCATACAGAAGTGCACTAAGAGTGAGCAGCTGCTACATATGTTGATGAGCACATCTTGGGCATAATGAGGAGTGATAAGTCAGCTCTGACGTATAGCCTGAGCACTGTTAACAGAATCCTTCCAACACATTAAGCTATCACATGGGCTGCTTTGGGGAGGGGAAGAGGGGGAGGATAAAAGAAGGATCATATGCGTTCCAACTGTTCCAGCTGTGAGGTTTTGTGTCTAAAGCTGAATGGTAGTTAGAAAGAGGTGGTGATAAACTTCTTGAGGTTCTTATGAATGAAGTGTTTCATTCTTAAACCAATGGTGGGAAGAACTTGGCGAATAATGAATGAAAGAATTAATGGGGTTCCTCTTTTATTTTGTTACTATGTCTCTCTGGAATCTGTATGAACTTTGGGGCCAACTCAGCCTGGCCTGGTACCCTGGCTATGACACTCGCTGCAGACTCTACTACCTCCCTCTTCTACCCACTTCACCAAAGTACACTGAACATTCTCTGAGAAGTCAGCATGCTGCCAAGTTGATCTAGTCCCATCTTTCCAGTTCACAATGGCAATTGCAAGCCTCAACAGGAAACCGCATCTCCTCCCCTAGAAACTGAGAAAATGATTGCTTATCCCACAGGTGACCCAGTCTGGCCAGGCAATGGCAGCCTGGGGGTGCTGAGGACTCTAAGACTGCCACTCTGGGAAGGCTGTGATTGGCCTTATAACTGGGTCTTCACATGACCCAAAGGTTCTTGACCTGGTCTGATATGCCCCCTTTGTCCAGAGCACAGGAATCATGTCAGGAGTGGACTGGCCCAGAAACAAGATCTGGGGATATAGGTGGGGAAAATGGGATAGAGACATTGTTATGTGAGGATAGAGTCAAATCCAAACAGAATTTCTGACAATCCAAGGCCATAGGACACAGAGCAGGCTATCCCAAGGGAGGAGGAGGCAATGCGGACATGTCTGCCCCGGGACTATGTGATAACAACTTAGAGTTTGCAGAAGACTCCACAGTGAGCAGAATTAACAGTAGCAGTCAGAATCCAATTTTCAAGACTTAAAAGAAAAAGGGAATCAAGGCCGACCCATATAAAGATGGTAGAGAAGTCATCAGTGAGACATGGTGGCAGCCTGACGGATATGGTCACAGGATTGGGCTCTTCCCAACCATCATGTATGGAGAGATATATCACTGTCTCTGCCTTCCAGAGAAAAAATAGAGGCCCAATGCGGCAAAGGTCTGAATCCAAAGCCTAGTCTCTTTATACCTAATGGTGGTTTAATGGCTCTTCTTCGCCTTGTCTGAGCAGGCCCTGATGGCAGCCTGTCCAATCAGCGTCAAGAGCGAGTGCCAGAGAGGCCACCAAAGAGACCCTGCAGCCCAGCCAGTCCACCTACCTCTGTTGTTCTTGGGCCCTGGCTGGCTGATCCTCTGGAGAGTGGTGAGGCCTTGAAGCTGGCCTCTGTCACAAGCCCATGTCGCCTGTGGAGAATCCCTTCAAGGGCAGCCCTTGTCCCACTCTAATTATACAAACAAATTTTCTCTGCTTCTCTAAATAAACAGTGTGCGGTCTGAGAGCATGGCATACTGGGAAATCTAAAATGAGACGCTGCCACTAATGGGTTCCTTAGCTTCAGGGCTAAACAGATTGCCTGGCCAGGTCTGCTGCCTTCCTCATTGACCCTTACTACACTGTGCTTCATGCTCCCATTCCAGCCCATCCCCCACTGGTACCCATCAGCCTGCAGCCCCCAAGTGTCAGGATAATTAACTGGAGTGTCCAAGAACCACAGCGATGGGACTCCTGAAGCAGATTTTCAAGGTATCCGTATGCATAGGGAGGCTCAAGGCTAGAGATGTGTACGCAGGCAAGGAGCGGGTCTGCAAGGAGAGTTGTGGATTTGTCTAGATATATGCATGCATGTAGCAGGGGCCTCTCTAGGGACATGTGACTGAGGCTGTGGGCTTGAAGGATGCAGGTGTAAAGGGGGTGTAAGCCACTGGTGTGCATGCTGGATGCTGTGGAACTGGAGGTGCCATGCCCTGAGTAGGTGGCTAAAACACCACTGAGAGCATCTTTCCCCCAGCTCTATCTAAGCACTTTCACACCAATGGATCACACCAGCATCCATGTTCACAAAGCTTAGAGCTGTCTCCCTCAGAGTTTGAGCACGAGTCCAGGGCCCCTCAGCTCAGAACCAAAATGGGGTTTTTTGTTTCCCATGGTTATTTACCTAGCATCATTTGCTGCCTTAAAAGGTTTCTTTCTATCAGAAGGACATCTTAAAAACTGGCAGCCCTGTGAGGAAAGAATCCATTTTGTTTATCTCTGCATGAATGAATGGCTAAGCTGGACTTTAAAGCCACACTTCCACGCTGAGACCCACCTCTGCCACATGCTTACTGTATGTTCGTAGGCAAGTTACTTAACCCCTCGGGGCTTAATTTTCCTCATCTGTGCAACATGGAGCTTTAGAATGAACCAACCACATTGGGTTGCTGAGCACTGTAAAGAATTCACGAATGTGAAAAATCAAAGCACAGTCTGAGACATAGCCAAGCACTCAGGTAGTCCTGTTATTGTAACTTCCCATGGAGTGCTATAAGCCTACGTAATGTGTCGGGCCTGTTAGACAAACAGAACACTACTGGTGTGGTAAGTGATAAACTCCACGTGTAACGCTACTGGAACCAGTGGATTATAATACTCCCTCTGCAGGTGACACTTTTAACGTGGTCTCGCGTTACATTTTGTTTCACCTAAACCTTGGTTCCTGTCTCTCTTTGTGGGGGGCAGGTATGATGTTGGAGTAGGTTTGACGGGCCTCCTAGGACTCTCAAGCTATGATAAAGCTGTGATTTCTCGGGTGTGGGACGGCTCTGAGTCTCTTCTCATGGGTTCCCCTGTTGCAAGTAACTCCCCTCTGCCCAGCTGGTATTCCCTGTCTGCCAACATCAGTGCACACCAGTCGGGCAATTCTCCTTGAAGCTCAACTCCCATGCCCCTCTTCCCCTTGAAGGACACCAGTTGCAGAGCAGTTTCTTTAAATTCATTCTGATGGTTTTGAGTTTTACCAGGGAGAACTGGAGACAGAAAAGGGAAGGGACAAAGAGGTGACGGAGCAAATGAGAGTGGCTTTGAGAGCACACAAAAGAAAAAAGAAGAAAGCAGGCTTGAGGCTGACAATCCCTTTCTGCTGGTCTCCATGGACATCAGGGAACATAATGTTGCCAGTGGCCTGGCCATGCCAGTTTTGAGTGTTCTTGGATGTAGGGAGGAACAAGTGGTTGTTAAGGATTCTTAGGGTGCCACCTGGGAGAGCTGGATTTTGTCCTAGTTCTGCCTGGAATTGTTTGCGTAACTGTGCACACATCTCTTCCAGTCTCTGGGTGTGGGGTAGTGCAGATAGAGAAGGTGGCAGGGGTTGGGAAAGGGAAATCCAGTCTAATGAGTGATGAGTGTCCAGGAGACCAGAACTACTAATGGTCCCATTTTAAAGATAGAAAAAAAGAGGAAAAGTTCTTACAGCTGATAAATGACCGACTGAAAGTCTAAATCAAAGGCAGTCCAACTCTAAAGGCTGCCCAGCTGAGGACAGCGCCACTTCCTAGGGTGCTAGAAACATATTTACACATCCTTGTAGTGCATGACTTGGGCGAGAAAGTCACTTACCTCTTTAAGCTTGTGGAAGCCTATATGTGATGTCTATACTTCATAACTCACCTTGGCTGTCCAGAGCTGTGGTAAGGAAGCTATGCCCTGTCACCACCGCCCTGCCCCCCTTCCCACAGAGAGCAGGGACTCTGTGACCTTGCTGTGCTACAGAGCTGAGTGCTCAGCGTGCACCGCTGCAGGTTAGAGAATGGACATCTTCTAAAATAACTGTTCCCTAAAGCAGAGGGTGCATCTGCAGAATTCCAGTCTCTGTTCAAGCCTGCTTGCAAGGCTCAGGACAGTCCTGGGTCTGGGCGGTGCTTCTCAGCGCAGGCTGCCTGCGGTTAAAAATCACCAAGGGAGCTTTTAAAAACTTGGCCAGAGCCCCACCCCCAAACAATTAAGCCAGAAACTCTGGGGCTTGACTTCCATACTTTTGCTAATCTCTCTCAGTGAGTCTGAGGTACAGCCAAGGTGGCCCAAAGAAAAGATACAAAAGTATCTTAAGGATAAGGCAGAGGACCAAGTCCAGGCTGGGGTCAAGACAAGGTTGGGGGTGAATTGGCTGCGAAGACTTGGCCATCCCATAATATCCCATAGTTGGAGGAGCGCTTTCAAAACCCAACAATGCTTTTTACAAGGGGGAGCCTGGGGTCCACATAGGAGAAACGTCTTGCCTAAGGGGACAGAGGGACACATCTGGAATATGATTTTTCTCTCCCTTTCTTCTGTTCTGGACTGGTGGGGCCCACCCTTCACAGATTCCTTAGAAGGGAAAGCTGACCTGCCTAAAAGTGCACAGCAAAGCTTGAGTGGGAATTCCAAGGCTGCCTGGACCAAGCCTGCAGCTGGTGCTCCTGTCAGTGGCTGTCCCAGATCACTAGAAGGCTGGACAAGAGGTGGCTGAGGAAAAGAGTTAGAGGCACAGGGACAGTCCTCTTTCTGTTTCAACTCGGGCCTTCCAGGAGTGCCTGAACAGAGCAGGTTCGAAGCCCTTGTGGTGGGAACCAGGCTTTCCTGCCAGGAGCCCCTTCCCCTCCCCCGTCTGGCTCCCAGGGTCTGGAATTCTTTTAATAGGAGACAAAGCCTTTAATTCCAAGAGATCAGATGAAAGGCTCCAAATGCAAATGTGCGGGCAGGGAAGCCGCCAAGATAATAGGCGGCCTTCAAAGTGAGAAAGATATGAAGGCCTGGGCCGCAGGAGAGGCGGGGCTCCCGCCGTGTTGCCCGCTTGCAACTGCTTCAGTTCAGAAGCAAAGGTTCCAAAGAGGTTAGGCAGCAGCCACAGCGGAAGAGTCCCGCGGGCCAGAGCCAGCAGCCAGCAGGCTCAACCATGTGACCCATGGCAATTAGGCCAGTTCAGCTCATTTTGCTCAGTGCCTCAGTTTCTTTGTCTGTGAAATGGAATTAACATTGTCTGTGGCTTGGTGAAACAGCTAAGAGAAATGGTTCTAAGTGGCTTGAGGAAAGTGGGTGGCCTTCTTTCTTTCTTTACACCTCGCTGTCCATCCCATATGATCAAGTTCCAGTACTCACTTTGCTGATTTTTATTCTGTCAACTCTCACCAAGCTCCCAAAATCCCTACCCTGCTCCCACTACCTACTGCCTACTACAAGACGATCCTGGTAACCGGCTTTATATAGGGAGTTTGCCTACTAACAGTTCCAAGGCAGAGGATAGAAATAGAGAGCACTGAGCTTGAACCCTCAGGGCAGGCCAGCCATTGCAGAGTCTTGTAAGAGGAATGATGAATGTTTCTAGAGAGATGCCTTGGGGTATATCACAACCTCTCTGGGCCTAGCTGAGCTCCTAGGCTACTGTAGCCATTTGACCTGGCATTCAGTATGCCAGGCAGTGTGTGAAGTGAATTCTTGTTCATAGGGTCTAAAACCATCACCTTCCTTCCAGCCCTGGAAGTTGCAGGCAGCTTGCTTGCTGTTCAGCTTGATTTTAGTCTCTGGGTGGCTGTGCTCTTTCTCTTTTATGTGTTTTACTCTTTCCTGTTGTCAATCAAAATCCATACTGAAGCCTATGCTGGCGGATAGGCTGGGCAGGATCCACTTTGGCAGGCCCAGACTGGGAGGGCTTGTGCTGCCTGCCTGCCCCCACGTTACCCAGGAGCCTCATGTGTGGAGAGGTGGGAGCAGAAGGGCATCCCACATCTGCTCCCCATATTGTCCATCCCAACCCCTGCTTCCATCCCAGAGGAAGAGTCAGCCCAACCCGGAGAGACAAGAAAGGAGAGAAGAATGAAGGTCTCTAAAAGGGGCAGGAGCTGCAGCTGAGGCAGAACACCGAGACAAGATCAGAATTTGAAGCTGTAGTTCCCGATGCTCCAAACCAGAAAGGTGTCTGTGAGAGAAATCCTGGATGGAGAAAGGCAGAAAGGAAGCAAGAGAGGCAACCAGAGAGACTAACTGGCCCTCAGCAAGAGCCAGGAGATGCTAAAATTCACCAGTGAAAGCCAGAAACAAGAAGAGGAGCCTGGGAAAGGCAGGCAGCACACACACACACACACACACACACACACACACACACACACACAGGAAAAATCTCACAGGGATACAGGGATTAGAATTTCCACATTTGCTTTTTGTGCCCTTGCACCTTGGCGGGTAGAGCTGCCCCATAAAGCTTGCGTTTAGAGGTTCTACTGTCCTGGGCTAGTCAATACCTCATGGGAGCCACCCAGCTGGCCACAGACTCTAGCCCTGACCCAGCTTGAGTCTCCAAGGGCTCCCTCAGGAACTACTTTACTCATTGATTTGCAGTTGAGAAGCAGATCAGGGCTGGGGAACCCAATAAAGATGTCCTGTTTAATGTCCATGTGGATTGCTCAGATAGACAGAGGGACCCCAAAGTTCTCCTGGGAAAGCATAGGACTTTTCTGTTGAGGGCGCTGCAGGGTGAGGGTGATTCACCTCCATTGACTCAAGTCCCTGTCAGGATTCTGCAGCAGCATGCTACTGCACCACCAGAGCAGCCCAGTGACTCTGCATGTCCCAACAGCCAGCTACCTAGCCATCTACTAGTAGCCTACAGCAGATCCCACAGCAAGTCAGGCCCAAGAAACAGTGCATTTAAGAAGAGTAAGAAATAATCAGGGATTGTTGTGGGAAGAGACGAGGAGAAGAACAAGAAATGGAGTTTGCTGGCAGGTATATGTACGTGTGGCATACACTGGATGTTCAGGGAAGTACCCTTGGTATAAGATCAAGATCAAGATCTGAAGGGTTAGGAGAAGAAGTCAGGGGGTTATGCCTCTGGAGAAGGACAGCAAGAACAAGCTCTACAGCCCTCCCAGTGGGCAAGTAGCAATCAGACTGCATCAGGGAGGCTGAGCCCCTAAAGAACCTGGAGGCGTAGGACTATACAGTCCAATATTCAAGACTGTTCTCTCTCTCTGTCTCCTTCTCTCTCTCCCTTTCTCTCTCTCTCTCTCTCTCTCTCTCTCTCTCTCTCTCACACACACACACACACACACACACACACAATTTAGGCAAGATGTTAGACCTGACTTGGCCCTAGACAAGATGGCTTATAGATGTATAGTATAAGCCTGGAAAGAGCCAGGGATCCCTTGGCATATCTTCAGGCACTGTGAAGGTGGTGGCAGGACAAGAAAAGGAAGATGAAGTGGCTTACCTTCAAGGTCACACTGAGAAAGCAAGGGGACTTGAAAGACCTGAACCTAGAGCCTGCCTCTCTGGATGGCTGGAAGGAGCAACAGGACACCCCACTACCATGAAAGAAGCCACTGTGATGGGACGGGGTAACAGTAGGGTGGTGAAGGATATCACTATAGTATTCAACTTTCTCTGTGTACCAGACACATGCATGCCATTATTAGGAAGTGTGTGATCCCCTTTAGGTCCCCCACAAGCCATGAGTTCCAACTGTGGATAACCTCATTTTTAAAAATATATTACATTTTATTTGTTTATGGGGGTACACACATGCATGTCACCACATGGGCACAGAAATTTCTCTTCTACCATGTGGATCCCAGGGATCAAACTCAGGTCATTAGTCTTGGTACCTTTACCAGCTAAGCCATTTTGCTGGCCATAGTTAGCCTCATTTTACTTACTGGATGGAAGAGGTGAATCAGAACCCAAATGGACTTGGATTCCATGGTTCCATGGTGGCCCAGAGAGGAATTGTGTGTGTAGTGTGTGTGTGTGTGTGTGTGTGTGTGTGGTGTGTGTGTGTGCTGTGTAGAAAGATTTGGCAAGGCTCTTGTGCTGGGTACAGCCTTCATTCCCAGGTTCCCAGTCCTGGTCCATCAGAGTGGACTCACTCAAGTCATCCTTCCTTAGAAGCTGAATCCCCAGCTGGCTAGGGTTTGCCTGGCTGGCTGTGAGGATGGGGAGTTGTCTGGTCTCCTGTCCAAGCTCTGTGGGTTGTAATACAGCATGGCTGAACAGAGACTCAAGGGAAGAGATCACTCATGCAGACACTACACTGAACCCTGCCATGAGCCAGGTTGCAGCCTTCTTCCGGCTTCTCAGAGGGACAGCACGCTATTGCCTTCCCAGCCCTGGCCTCATGGCCACCCCACAGGACTCAAAAGAGTGGGCCCAGGTTGTCTGTTGACTTCCTAGCTTCTGAGTGTAAGGAATCCGGGACATATGAGCATGTGAAAAGAGGGGTGACAGGCTGGGCACCTGATAAAGAGCCTGCAGCTCCTTGGGTCCCTTTTCCCCCTTCAAATGAAGAAGCATGTGTTGAATACCTCCTGTGTGCTAGGCACTGTGTTGTATGCTGGTGATACAAGGAGCCCATTGCTTCAAGGACTTCACATGCCACCAAGTCAGCTGTTGGCTTCAAGGAACAATGGGGTGATTGACACCATATCTGCTCTTCTTTTCTTTCTCCATTGCTTTCTTTCTGTCTCTTTTCTCTTTCTTTTACTTTCCCTTCCTTCCCCTTGGCTTTATCTGTCTTTTTTTTCTCCGTGTCTTTCCCCCTCCTTATGCTGAACCTCTGTCCACTACTTCCGCTTCTCTGAATTCCACTGAGGCTTGGAGTAAGGACTAGAGACTGGAATTGTGTGAGTTCAAGCTCCCACTCAAGATGAGGACATTTGGGAACCACAGCTGTCGTCATTCCAGGGTCCTGAGGACTAGCCAGGCAAGAAGCAGCAGCAGAAGAAACTCCATCAATGGGAACCAGCCTGGTGCTGATTCTCTCCTAGGCAAGAGATGAGGTAGAGCTATGCAGTGAAGAAGGAGGCATGGGGTAAGTCTGAGAAACAAAGTCGGGCCTGGGAGGAGGGATTCGGAGCTACTTGCCACATGATGTCTTCATGCCTGGAAATCCAATGGGGACTGTAGTTGAGCTATTTGAAGGAAGATGAAAAGAGAGCCCAGGGAATAGAATCAATCAGATGCCTTGTCCCCGCCCCCAGTGAGGACACTTATTGAGCCTCAGTTTCTTCAAGAGTAAAATTAAGATAATGTCCATCATCCAGAGTAAGGACAAAATTACTCACTGGAGGTTGCACATTGGACAGGTTCTCTGTGCCGTCCCGGAGGGCAAGTACGACATGCCACTGTGCTAGGGTGTGAGGTCAGCCTTCAAGAGGGACTCCTTCATCTAGTAGAGCTATGGAGGAGAATTTGGTGAGGGCAGCAAAGAGCTGCATTCACTTCCCTGGATGCTGTCAGCAACCTGTGGTAGGAAGGACCAATCAAGAAAACAGGGCAGGACACATGATAGCATTTTATTTGGCTTTAAAGATGAGTTAAAAGATGGCTCCGGTAGGAAAGTGGAGGCACTAGGAGATCACTATGTTAAGCAAAATGAGCCCTTCAAAAAGACCAGTGGAGGAGGAGAAGGGGAACAAGGAAAGATAATAAGGGTGAATGAGCAAACTGCATGAAATATACGTATGAAAATATCACAGTAAAATATCATTTTGTACAATGGATATATACTAATGAAAAAGAAACAATAGAGAGATTTCAAGTAAGCACTATGAATTTTTAAAATGCTTTTATTTACTTTCAGTGTTTGTGTTTTCCTGTTTATCTGTGCATCTCATGCATGCCTGAGGCCTGAGGAAACCAATAGACGGCACTGGATCCCTTAAAATTGGAGTTACAGACAGTTGAAAGCTACTGTGTAGGTGCTGTGAGCTGTCATAGGGGTGCTGGGAATGAACTCAGGTTCTCTGCAAGCATCAAGTGCTCTTATCCATTGAGCCAACTCTTTATCAGGTTTTTAACCCAAAAGCCCATAACTCAAGTACTGACACCCTCCCCTGTGGGATGACCTTGAACAAGTCAGCTGTCCTCTGGAGCACTCACCTTCTCTACCTATACAATGGGCTCCTTGAGCCTTGCTCCAGTTTATATGGAACTGGGCAGGAGCCAAACCCATATCTTTAAGTCCTCCTGCTTCGTGTACCTCCGCTTCATCTTTTGCTATAGAAAAGAAGTTGAACTAAATGTTTTCTGTCAGGACCCATTCAGCACTAACTTGCAGAAACAAGTCATGATTCATTTGTTTTCCAATCATGTCCAGTGTGCCAGTCACCAGCAAGAACTTGCTCTTACGGGTGCTCTATGTGAGCTGATGGGAGGATGGGAAGCAGGAAAGGAGGGCCCTCCCTGCAAGGAAGATGGCAAGTCTGCTTTCTCTCCAAGGCAACCTTGTGACATACGAAGCTCTGAACAGGTTTGGGGACCTCTGTGGACTAAATCCCACTGGAGTTGGCAGTGGGCCTAGGGTGGGCCTGGGAGCCTGGAAATGGAAGCTGAAAGCAAACAGGGGAGCCCCATTTGCTCAAGCCCATGTGGTTCCTTCCTCAGGAAGCAAAGAGAAAGACTTAAAGGATTTCGACCTGGGGGCTGGGGAGAGAAGAGAATTAGAACCCGAATCCACATCTGCTCTGACAATATGTCTAACTCTGAGCTCTCTGCCCACAGAGGAGGGGAGTGTGGGCAGCAGCTGGTGGCTTCTTCCAAGCTGCCTTTCTGGTGACATCACTGGCAACAGAGGCACCCACGTGGGGTCGAGCTGCCTGCTCCCATCTGGATCCACCCAGAGCCAGGAAGGAGGCATGAGATTCCTTAAGGAAGCTGGATTTCCTGCGTTAACTGAGTTTGAAACGTTTATGCCTTCACTTCCCTATCTCTAAAGTGGATTGCACTCCTCCCTGTGTGCAGAGGATATTTTTAAATTGTGTGTGTGTGTGTGTGTGTGTGTGTGTTTGCCTTTGGGCACGTGTGCACATGTGCATGTGGGTGTGGGTAAACATGCATGTGTGTACATGCAGATGCATGAGGCTGATGAAGGTTGATGTCAGTTGTTTTCCACTATCACTTTCCATCTTCTTTTGAAACAAGGTGATACTATGCAGTCATGGCTGGCATAGAACATTCCATGAAGACTGAGGAATGAGGTTGGCCTCAGGTTCGTAGAGGTTCTCCTGCTTCTACTGTCTAAGTGTTAGAATTAAAGACCCTGATACTACCTAATAAGGTAGTATCAATAGTTTTGAGACAGGGTCTCTCACTGTTTCTGGAGCTCACTGGTTGAACAGCTAGCTGGCTAGCAAGCCCTCTGGATCCTCCTGTCTCCAGGGTCCACAGTTCTGTGGCTACAGACACACACTACCAAGCCAAGCTGTTATGTGGATGCTGGGGATCCGTATACAGCAAGCACTTTTTTGACTGAGCCATGCCCCAGCCCACATACAGGCTAATATTTTCACAAGCCTCTCTGTGGGGAAAGGTAAGCAGTGGGCACACATGGCATCATCTGGAGTAGGTGCCATACCTCTCACTGTTCTCAGCATGGGTGTTACTGAGCTTTTTGCAGGGAAGGGCAGAGGACAGATTCCCTCCATGTTCTCACCAGCCAAGTACGAGTAAGCACCTGCATGACCTAGCCACATATCCTGCTTAGCAGAAGGGGCTGCAGCAACAGAGGACTTGCTGTTGGGTGTCCTGAGTCCCTTTTGCTAGTTTCTCACTGCCTACTCCAAGTCCTCAAAGAGTCATCAGAAACCTAGGAGAGTTAGCCTTCTTCATGGAGGGCATAGTTAGCTCAGTCCTTGAACCTGAGGTTTTTATCCATATTCCAGCCTGGATCTATCTATACCTCAACTCTTGGCACTCCAGTCCCTGAAAATTCAGGTCATCAAATGTAACACAGGATTTCCAGTCAAACTTGAATTTGAAATAAAGCATGAAGAATGTTTTAATATAGGTATACCCCAAACGTTGCTATATTAACTTGTACTACCAACAAATCGTTCATCTAAAATGCCCGTGGTACGTGAGTTTCTTGTGTTTCTTGTGCAGTCCTACTTGCCAGATCCTGCCTTGAGGATCAGGAGGAGGTGTCTATCTTAAGGCGTTTGGCTCATGAGGCCATGACTTCCCACTTTTAAACCCCCAGTTCTTAGCCGATCAACTGAAACAGCTTGCTGGCTGAGAGAACATATTTAATTTGGTCACTTGTTAATTTGCACAGCTCTCCCCCTGCTTTCGTTGGCCTGGCACTGCTCTAATGATTTAGATGGTAATGAGCAGGAAGGCTTCCTGTGGAACAGCATTGGCCACAGGCGCTGAAGTGGCCTGTCTGCTGTCTCCTGTCCCCTGCCCACTGTCTTGAGATCAGGCTTGTGGTACTGAGAGGCTTAGAAGGAAGACCTCCACAGAGAGGTCTGAAGGCAGACTGGGTGGCCTCCTTCTAATGTCTCACGGGGAAATTGTGCAAGCATATGAGAGGCAGGGAAGAGAGAAGGGCAGGTTGTAGACCCAAGGAAGATGATAGATCGCAATGTCTATGACTCAAAGGACCCTTCTACTTTGGTACATAAGAAACTGAGCAAGTTTTGCTGCCCACCATAACTAGAAATTAAGACCCTATTACAGGAAATGAAATATACTGGCTATAAGATATATAGAAATTGAGCTAGAATTAACCTGAAAATGGCTTCCCTGCCGTCTAGTTTTCATAGTGCCAGAAGATGCTGTACAGACCACTGGGAAAAAAAAGCTATCAGTAGTCTTATCCAGTACTGGATGCTGCATACCACAACACCAAGCCTCTAAGCAAAGTGTGCCTACTGCTGCAATAGTGGCATGGCTGTCATGAGGAAACCAAATGCTTTCTGATTGTATTCCAGAGCAGGGAATCCATGCCTTGAACTGTAAACCTAGTCAGCAGTGCATTGCTTGGGAAATCATAAGCTTTGGTTTGTTCTGTAAATGGTCATGTTGCAAAACTTTCTTGTAAATAGATGTTTCTAACCATAGATTAGTGTTGTTCTCAACCTTAGCCAGAGAAGACTCATTCTGCAGTAGACAGCAGTTTATACAGACTCATTACTGGCCAAAGTGTGGAGAATAAGTGACTGCTGAGCTCTCAGCCCTAGTGAGACATCTATATATATCCCCCACAAGGCTCAGGTAACATTGTGGAAGGGGCAGAAAGACTATCCAAGCTTGAAGATAGCTAGGAGTACATGAAATGATGTCTCCTGGGCATGATGCAGCCGTTGCACTCATGAACTCATTGCATCTTGTGCATCAGACCTACACAAGAACAAGCCAAGATAGTCCAGCAGACAGCACAAATTAGACTCAGTGCACTACAGAAAAACAAAAGGAGAGGACAAGAATGAAGATGAAAGAGTTGCAGAGATACCTAGAGAGAGTGGGAAGGAGTTGGGGATGGATAGAATCAAGGTGCATTGTATACATGTTTGAGATTGCCAAAGAGAAAATTTTTTAAAAAAATTGTAAAAAGGAACTGAGTAAAGATAGGACCTGGTGGCAGACACCTATAATCCCAACATTTGTGTGTCTAAAGCAAGAGGATCTCACTTCAGAGGCCAGTCTGGGATACGTACTACATAGCATGACCCTGTTGGAGAGGGAGAGAGAAACTGAACAAGAAGATGCCAGTACATGAGAGTGGCTGAACAAAAAAGAATAGCGACAAGGTCCTGATTAAAAACAAAAAAACAAAAACAAAAATTTCAAGGCCCTGTTCCATAAAATGAGCACCTATCCTAAGCCATTCTTCAGCAAAAGGACTGTATGGTCAAATTTGTATGGAAAATGTGATCGAACATGGCACACAAACACACAGGCCCTTGGCAATTGTCTTATTTGTTGGCTTATCGAAAGCTCTGAGAAGTCTTGCAATAGAAAGGAAACAAAAATGATTCACAGTGGGTTCTCTGGACACTTCCCATACATATTGGACATACAATCTTCCATATCAATCTTTCATCCATCCTAAGTGCTCAGGCTTTCTGGACACACTTTGATACATGTTCTGTAAGTACCCTCTTATCTTGGACAAATGGCCCCTGTAGTTTGGCCAGTTTCTTCTGGGGATGGAGGCCATGCCTGTTGTACCTCATTGCCCTGGTCACATGCTCAAGCTACAGCTTAGCCCCAGGTCTGCCTTCTCTCATTCCCAATGGATTTTTCCCTCAGGCTTTTTGTACCCATCTGTGCCTTTGTACATGTGTGTCTGGGTACACTGGTCCCTATATATATATATTGTTCCATGTAGCCACACCAGTGTGGGCCAGCTCAGAAAGCCCAAGAACGTCAGATTAGACAGGAAGGGAGGTAAATAGAGGGAGAAAGAGTATCCAGTTTGCTTCCTTGTAAACCCTTGACTTCTTCCACCATTTCATGAGGAAACATTCCGGACATGAGCTACTGATGAAGCCCATTGTGCTCACACCATCATCTGACTTCACAGGCCAGCCTTTCAGAATGATGGAGAAAGGTAAACAGTGAGCAGGCCTGACCTGCATCTGTGGAGAAAGCATAGCAGACAGGAGCAGAGGCTACATACTGGGCCCAGTGTTGCCAGTTCAAACACTGATTCCCTCTCTGGCTATTAGATTCTAGGAAGAACAACACAGCTCCATGAAGGTAAGGACTGTGTCTACCTGATTATTATCATCATTATTTTTGAAACAGGCCTCCCTACTCAGCCCAGGCTGGCTTCCAACTCACTATGCAACTGAGGCTGGCCTTTAATTCCTAATCTTCCAGCCTCAACCTTCCAAGTGCTGGAATTCTATGTGTGAACACCTAAAACCTGGTTTCTTTCTCTTTTATCATGCCTGGCCTCCTAGTGCTTAATACAAGGAATATATATTTGCCCCACCCACTTGTGGCTGCATATACAAATGAATTCATGGAACTGGGGTGTGTGTGTGTGTTGTTTGGGATGGAATCCAGTGTTTTGCATGTGGTAGGCAAATGCTCTACCACTGAACTACACCCCCCAAGTCTTTTGTAAAATTTATTTTCATAGGGATGGAGAGAGGGCTGAGCAGTTAAGAGTACATACTGGGCCTGCACAGGACCCCATTTTGGTCCCAGCACCAATGTCAGACAGCTCATAACTGCCTGTAATCTCAACTCCGGGAGATCCAACACCTTCTTCTGAATTCTGTGGGCATCTACACCTATACATGCACACACACACACCTACACACATATATACATGTAATTAAGCTATTTTATCCCAGGCAGTAGTGGCACACACTTTTAATCCCAGCACTCGGGAGGCAGAGGCAGGTGGATCTCTGTGAATTGAGGCCATCCTGGTCTACAGAGTAAATTCCAGGACTGACTCCATAGCTAGTGAGAAATCCTGTCTCGAAATTATTTACTTCTGTGAGTTTGTGTGTATATGTATACATGCATGCATGTACCCAAAGAAGTCAGAAGAGGGTGTCAGGTTCCCTGAAGGTTGTAATTACAGGCAGTTGCAAGCCACTCAGTGTGGGTGCTGGGAACAAAACTCCCATACTCTGCAGATCAGTAAGTGCTCCTAACTGCTGAACCATTTCTCTATCCCTAATCCCAAGTCTTTCTTCGAGCATCTATCATGTGCCATGTATTGTTGGAATCATTTTACCCAGGATATTTCAGTGAATCCTCACAACCATCTTCTAAGATAGGACTATTATCATACCCACCTCACAGATGCAGACATGGCAATGCAAGAAAGTTTAGCCTGGGCACACGGCCAGGATTTAATCCAGCAAGTCTTTCAGAGCTGAAACCACTCTTTCAGAACTGATGGCTCAATGACTAGTTGTTGGAGGAATGAATGAATGAATGAAACACACCCCAACTGATGGTGCCTCACAACCTTCCAGAAGCCTGATGCCATGAATCCAGTAGTGTCAGGGCCTTCCTGCAGAAGCCCAGCAGTGTAACACAGGAAGCAAGCCCTCCCCGCTGCCCCCACCAGCACAGCCTCCCCCAACCCTCGCCACATTTTCCTGCCACTGCCTTCTTCCCCACTGCTCTTCCATAGCCACTCCTAAGTTCCCAGCTCCTGAGCCGCCTGCTTGCCAGTCCCTGTCCTCTCTTCCTTGCGTGCCTGCATGTGTACCACAAAACCCACAAGCTCTCCAAACAAAGCAGGGAGCCGCCTCACCCACGTGCTGCCCCTTTGATGTCCCCTTTCTGGCAGCTGTAGAGGCAATGAGCAGCTTCCACAGGCTTGGGTCCCAGAAGGGGCGGGTTCCAGGCAAGAAGCTCCACACACAAAGGCCCAGGCTCAGAACGCTGGTGGGTTGCTGGAAACCCGGGAAACAGGAGGCCTGTGAGGGATGAGCCAAAGGCTCAGGAGGTCTTACTCAGCAGCTTCGTGCCCAGGGGGTCTCTGGAAACCTGCTGTTACCATGATTCACAAATGAGAATACACACACACACACACACACACACACACACACACACACACGGTGCACAGCAGCACAGAATTGACAGAGTACCTTGGCACCCATCTACCTCATAAATCCTCACTGTGGCGGGGTTGGTTAAAAAAAAAATTGGAGTCAGGATACAGGACATCAGTTACTGATCTTAGAAGCATCCCGACCTCCACATAAGGATTCTCTCCCCAGGTCACTGTGAAGAGTGAGTGAGCCCACCCTAGTCCAGCCTCCTGAGCAGCGCCCCTATGTAAACACACACATCCCTCAGTCCTGTGATCCTGGGCGTGCAGCTCAGTTCTTCCGCCCACATCTTCTCTGCAATCCTGGGAAACAGAAGAGGCTGAGGCTGCTGAAGGAAAGTGGCCCTCCCAGACTCAGAGGAAGTGGAATCTGAACCTGGGTCTGGGTGTCCCCAAAGCCGATCCATGTTCACTGGTCAAGGTTCGGTGGCAAGGGGGCATCTGCTCTTGGTCACTGTAATGTGTACAGTGGAGCTGAGAGTGACGATGACTCTGGGCAGGGCTGGTGTGTGCCTGAACACAGAGTATCAGTCAGAAGATGTCTATTTGGAACCAGGCCCAATTCTGTTTGTCAATCTAGTGCTGTTTCCACAGTCCTTTCTGTGCTGCTTTTTTGGATGAGATGGAGCTAGGCAACTGTCTCTCATTCTTGCAACCTCCACAACCTGTTTGTCTTTTGCTGTGGCATAGAGGGGATGGTGTTCCTTAAAGATAACAAATGAAATTTTTAAGCTGCTATCTGAATAGAGGGACCCTGTTGCTTATGCCTCTAGAGTAGCAGTGCCCAAGGCAGCAGGTGTTCGATACTCCTACTTGTAGATACTAGTTAGGTCTAAGCTACACCCCATGGCTGACCATGGATGCTTTTCTTTTTCTCTGGGATTTGTTTGCATCTGACCCCTCTTCATCATTCCCAGTTTAAGTGCCAGATGCCATTGACTGGTGCCCTTATGGCTTGGGATGCTGTTCATAAAGCAGGAGGATGTGGGACCCCAAGGAAGTAGCAGAGGCAAACAGGCTTCTTGGCTATTGCTGCCATCTTCACCCCTAGTCCCATGTTTTCATGGTCTGACTCCTCTACTCCCCACCCCAATCTCCTGGCACACACCAACCCTGCCCTGAGTCATAGCCACTCTCAGCTCCACTGCACACATTACAGTGACCAGGAGCAGATGCCCCTGGGCTGCTGACCCTTGAGAAGTGAGCATGGGGGAGACCTGGGCCAGGCAAGCTGGTCCCCAGCATTCAAACTTCCAGAAGCAGTGATGAGAAAAGGATGGAGTGTCTAGTAAACCCATACTGGGGTGGGACATTCAGATTCAGGTATGCCAGACAACCCTCGAAGCTGTGCAAGACAAGTATTCTTGTTAAAGTCTTACAGAGTCAGGCAGTGGTGGCATACACCTTTAATCCCAGCACTCAGGAGGCAGAGGCAGGGGGATCTCTTTGGGTTTGAAGCCAGCCTAGTCTACAGGGGCTAGTTCAAATTCCAGGACAGGCTCCAAAGCTACAGAGAAACCTGTCTTGAAAAACAAACAAACAGAAAAGTCTTACAGAGGAAGCAGCTAAGAGAGGTTAAGTGACTTGTCCAGGGTTCTACGGACAGGAAGACATTGGGAAGAGTAGCATTATGACAAAGGCACAGGCTGCTGTTCAGTCCGTGTCACTGCCCAGCTGTGACAAGGAAGCAGTGGAACAAGGCTGAGGCTCAGGACTGGCTCCAAAGTCAGCAGGTTTGCATTTAATGGGCTGGGAAAGTCAGCTGTGTAGCGGTGTAAGGAAGGAGGTGTCTGGGACTTGCAAACATGCCTCAAAGCTGAAGTTTCAGTCCATGAGAGCATACTGAAAAACACAATTAGCTTGGTGCCATAGCATAAGCCACTTGTCCCAGTTATTCAGGAGGCCAAGGCAGGAAGATCGCCAGAGCCCAGAGGTTTAAGACTAGCATGGGCACCACAGCAGCTCTTGTCTCAAAAACAAGGGGGAAAGAATTGTCTTTTGTCTTTTCAGGCTTGCTGCAAGCTTCTGGCCTCTGAGATCCTCCCATGTCAGCCTCCCAAGTGTATATAGGCACAGCCAGATCAAATGTCTCTCTTATTTCTGTAGTTTGAGGCAGTATAGAACTCAGGATCCTCCTGCCTCAGTCCCTCAAGTGCTGGCACTGCAGGCACGTGCCACTGCTCCCACTTCAATGTTGTTTTCATTGTTGTCTTGGATTGGATTTTACTTTTTGAGGTGAGGTCTCGCTACATAGACTGGGCTGACCTGGTACTTGCTTTGTTGATTAGGCTGGCCTTGAACTCACAGGGACCCACCTACCTGCCTCTGCTTCTGCCTCTGCTTTCTGAGTGCTGAGATTAAAGGAACATGCCACAACACCCCATGCCAGGCTCCAGTGAGTTCTTTTTTATGGAAATGTTTAGGAAACACATTCCACCTTCTTAGCCTACTCTTCCTAAGGACCTGCTCATTACTATGCCACCCCCACCACCAGCACCTTGTCCTGGTAGTCTGCTGCATCATGAGGCCTTGGCGTGTCTGCCTTCCTTACACCCTTGTACCTGGCCTGGATTGTTTTTGGTTTTACTACCTCACTGCCTACTCCCCGCTGTCAGGCCATCAGCTCTCACGTCTTGACACTTTTAGTGTGCCTGCTTCCAGCAACCCCTCTGCCCCCCCCCGCGCCCCCCCCCCGACACACACACACCCTGATTTACTGCTTGTAATTTGCTGTGGGCTTGGGAGTCAAATAACCAGATTCATTCGAGTAAACAGGACAGGGAGGATAGGGAGGGTCCTCCTCAGGTAACCTTTGTGCAGTTTAGAAAAGTGATCAGCCCCCACAAATCTGTGGCCCTCACATTCACACCACCATGTGGCTCCTCCTCCCTGCAGCAGGGGTAACAACAATATTGGGAGGGGAGATGATTCCAAGCCTGAGTCCTAGAAGGCCTAGCCAAACCAGGGAAAAGTGGTTTCATCCAGGTGAATCTGAAGTCTCTTTCCCTTCCATAGTGTTCCCCATATCCACCCAGCTGTGGCAGGAACCCTCTGAGCGGAGTTGGAAGGGGCTAGCCACCTCAGCACTCCAAGGGTCTCTCCCCAGGCCTGGGGGCGGGAGGCGGCATGGAGAGGAAACACTGAAGCAGATTTAGGACTTGGGTGGAGTTTGAAGCCCCTCAAAGCCATTTTTCAAAGTGAAAACTGAACCAAGCTGGTCTGGAATTGTGGCTGGAGGATGAATGTGGACCCCATGGTGTCATTTTATGGTCAATTTTCAGAGGGTAACTGCACTTTAAGCACTAACATTGAGTAGCAGGAAAAACTTCTTAACCGTAAGATCTATTAAGAGTGCAGAGCTGGCTCCCAGGGGCGAGGTGGGAGTGTGGAGGCGTGAATCATTACAAACAGGTCTAGCCCAGGCTCTGGGGAGTAGCCCAGCTCAAGCTAGGCTGCAGCAAGGAAGGCCATCACTGGAAGGCCAACGAGCTTCTTTATGAACTCAGGCCCGCATGGTGGTGGCCAAATGACCTGTAGTCCTACCCTGCTCTGGTGCAAGGCTTGCCCTTGGTCACTGTGAGTTGAAACAGGAAAAGGCAAAACCAGGCACTGTGGGGGGACTGTTAGGGTGATGGAAAAGTGGGAGGGCCAGCTGGACCCTGAACAGAACAAGACCTATGACTCTGTTTCCCTAGTTACCTCCTCATGGTCAGTTTTCAGGAAAAGCAGCCCCCGAGAAAATCAGGACAAGGCCAGAGATATCTAGGTTATTTAGGACTAAGTGCCTGCAAGATACGGGGAAGGTTGATGAAGAGCATAAGAGAAAGCTAGCGGAGGCAGGCAGCAGATAGTCAGGTAGGTGACCAAGTGATCTCAAAAGTTCTTCCAGCTGGGAAAAACTCTGGCTCTGACAGACATGGAGTGAAGGGTCAAACCAGCTGCCATGCAGGACCTCCACCAAGTCCAAAGGGCTCCTAGTCTGTCTCAGACCCTTGGCCCAGCCACTGGGATGCTGACCAAGACCCATCTGAGATTTAGGATCACAGCTGCAAGCAAGGGTTCCAGAACATACTCAGCTGGGAAAGGACAAAAAAAGTAGATAGAGGGTTGGGCCTGGCGGTAAAGAAATCTCAGTTGAGCCACAAGCTGCTGTGTAATCTTAAGCAAGTCTCTTCCTCTCTCTGGCTTGGGTGAGTACTCCAGGGCCGGCTTCTTCCTCCTTGAAGGCCATGTAGTCACAATATGTATGAGAAGTACAATTTGAACTCCTTTGGAGGTCGAACGGCCCTTTCATGGGTGTCGCCTAAGACATCAGAAAACACAGATACTTATATTACAATTCATAACAGTAGCAAAATTACAGTTAGGAAGTATCAGTGAAAATGATTGTATGGTTGGGGGGGGGGAATCACATAACATGAGGAACGGTACTAAAGGGTCACAGCATTGGGAAGGTTGAGAAGCACCACTCTAAGCCGTTGCCAGATAGAATGTTGCAGAATTCCTCTGACTACTGTGTTCCAGGACAGGATTTCCTGAAGATTAAAATATCAACAAAAGAGCTGGGAATGTATAGCTTAATTGATAGAGTACTTACCTACCACGCAGGAAGACTTCAGTTCAATCCCCAACACAGCATAAACCAGGCATGCTGGCATATGCCTGTGATGCCTCTCATCCCGACACCTAGGAAGTAGAGGCAGAAGGAGAAGACAATCAAGATCAGGGTGCCTAGGAATAAGGCTCAGTGGGTAAAGTGCTTTAGTCCAAGCATGAGGACATGAGTTTGGATCCCCAGCACCCACCTAAAAGATGGAGATTGAACAACAGCAGCAGGAGGTCCGAGCATGGTTGAGATGCACCTGTAACTCAGTGTGGGGGAGGGGCGGGGGAAGGGTGGAAGCAGATCCCTGGAGTTCACTAGGCCGCCAGGCTAGCTGATTAGTAAGTTCTAGGTTCAGTGAAAGACCCTGTCATAAAAAGTAAGGTGGGCCAGAAAGATGGCTCAGTGGGTTAAAGGGCTTGCCATAGGAGTCTGGTGACCTGAGTTTCATCTCCAGAATCTACATAAAAGTGGAAGGAAACAAAGTGACACCACAAAGATGTCCTCGAATCTCCATACCGTGCACACACACACACACACAAAAAAATAATTTAAAGAGGAAGGCAAAAATTAAAATAAGGCAGAGGGCAAGACACCCGACATAACTAAATAGAAACTCTGTCTCAAAAAAACATATACGTATGTATGTATGTATCAAAAGAAACAAAAATAAAACCACTCACTAGGTGTTGGGCGAGTGTTCTAGTTACTTATCTTTATTAATTCACCTATATAGTAGAGTCATTCTCCTAATGGCTCTGCTATGTGAGTACTCTTACCTCTATTTTGAAGATAAGATATGGAAACCTGGACAGCAGACCAAATCGCCTTGGAAACCAGAGCCATTTAATTCTTCCTGCTCCCTGGTTATCCTGTGGCTAGGGTGCCCTGCCCGGTTCCCTCCCAGGGCTGAGATTCAATTTCATGGTCTCCCCAGTACAGAGGCACGCTCTCTCCTGCTGAGCCAGGTGCATCCTTGTGTTTCCTCCACCTCTACATAGTACTCCTCCTCTCCTCCTCTGGGGAGCCAGCAGGGGGCTCAGGTTTCTCCTCTCCTGGGCTGGAGCTCACCAGTAGACCTTGCTGACCTGGTGTTGCTCTCTGAGTCGGACAAGAGGAACTCAGAGCTAACTTCATCTGGTCCATGAAAATCCTTGCTGGACAGAAGGCATCCCAGGTTGTGAGCAGCTCTGAACGCAGAACTTCCAAAGCACACACAAGCGCCTCAGTGAGCAAGCATGGTTCAGGAGCATTGATGAGGGCACCCTGGAGGAGGCTCCAGCTTTGGGTTAGGCGGGATGGCCTCAGGTCTGTGCAAACCACCTCTCAGAATCACAGTGGAGTGCTTACTGACCGTTTCTTTGTAAGCACATGCTCAAAACTGCACAGCAAGATGACCATGAAGACCAGTTGAAACCTAAGGCTCCTGACTCTTCCAGGCAAGTGACTTTCCCAGCTCCACTCTGAGCTGAGACAGGTCACCCTGCACAAACCCCACCCACATGCACATCCCACCCCTCCACCAGTAAGCACACAAGCAAGTACTGCCAAGGAAAGCAGCCCAACTAGGAGCCCAACTCCCAAAGGAGTTGAGTGGGAGGCACCCAGAGGCCCAGATGCAAGACTGAGACCAGGGACATTAAGGGCTGAGCCGCACACCTGGAATGGGAGGTGGCACTGTGACCGCCCTGCAGCCAGCACCAGCGGGTGGCCTGATGTGTTCCAGTAAAAGGGAGGGAAAGACAGAGAACCCCAGGCTCACCGCTCACTCTTTACTGATGCAGGTCTTGGAGGTCCCTGGCAGGCACTACTACATCTCAGAGGTTCTCTCTTGCATCTGCCTACTCCAGGGGTCCAAAGTCCCTCACCACCACCCACACACCAGCAATTTTCCAGCCTTCCCTGCGCCACAAGGGGGCACTGGCACTCCACAGCTTGAGGGTGCTGATCTGTAGCTTTCTCCTAGCTTGGGTGGGGGGCAGCGGGAGTTTATGTTCATCTCCCCCATTCCTGGCACCCTCCCCATTTCCTCTTGGAAGCCTCCCTAATCCTCTTACTCTGAGGGTCACATCCCTGGACCCGGGGACGAGGTGTTTCATTTTCAGTTTGCCCCCACCACCTCTAGGGAGCTCACTGAAATGTAGGGAGGGGACCCCTGGGCTGGGGTCCTTTCTCTGCCCCTCTGACAACCCCCTTTTCCTGCTCTGTTCTGCAGCTTGTCCCTTTGCGGTGTCTCTTCTACCCGCACACCCTCCATTCCCTACCGGGTCTATTTCTTTGCCTGAGTCTTTGCTCAGTGGCCTGTTCTCTGTTTCTTTTTATTTCTCCCTTAAGAACTTTCAGCTTCATTCCCCGTGCCTCCCCTTCCTCGTATCCTCTCTGGCTCTTCCTTTTCCACCTTTCTTCTCCTGTACCTTCTACCCTTGCTCTTCCAAAGAGCTGGGACTGCAGGAGTCAGAAACCAAAGTGGAAGGTCCTGGGTCCTGTTCAGCCTTCCTGGAGGCTGCAAGTAGCTCCTGGCTTTGAGTCTAGGGTGCTAGGGTCCGGGTAGGTAGACAGTGAGATGCAGGCTGGCAGCATCTAGCTGCTAGAATCTGGGTGTGGATCAGGCTGGATCAGAAACTCTTAGAAAATTCAGTTTCTCCTGGGAGGATTCAAACCCAGAGCCTGAGGCCTATTCTCTTGCCTGGTCCTGACCTTGTGACTTTTCCTATATCCTCTCCCAAGGGTCTAGTCAGCCTTTTAGAAGTAGGTAAAACTCTGAGGTCTCTCCCATCCCCTAATGTGGTTTGTCATTTTTCTGGGGCCAGAGATCTAAGTAGTGCTCTGCCCAGATTTGCCCCTTGCCCTCCCCCTCCCCCTTGAAAAATGCTAGGTACTGTTGACATTGCTGCTTACCAGGGATTTCTCAGCACACTGGCAATGCGCTGGGGAATCTAACTTTAGGGAGCCACAAACTGGTAGGGTCTGGCATTGCACAGTGTCAGTGTAGAAGTCTGGGCTGAAAGAAATGAAATACAAATGGATGGGACACCCAGGGCCCCTAGGCCACCCTCCTGAGGTACAAATGCAAGGCCTGACATTTCCTAGCTTCCAAAAGAAACAAACCCCTCTGTGGTTCAAACGCAGAGGCCAAAGTCCAGACAGAGCCAAGGACTTACCGGGCTATACACACACACAGTAAGGTGAGCAAGCCTATATGCGCACACACACACACACACACACACACACACATATACACACTTGCGCGCATGCGCACACACCTAAATGGGGAAGGTGTTGGCAAACTTTGAGCATTTGAGCACACTAAAGCTGGAAGCATACAAGTGAAGGTCTATAGCACCCATGGGTAAGTGGGGAGGTGCACTGGAGACTGGTGAAGGGAAGAGGGCTGTACATGGAGCTACTCTCTGTGGCATTTCAGTCCTTAGGGACAGCTGCCCACTACCCACATTTTGTGATTGGTACAGACCCATTCTAGGAGGGAGGCATGACTGGGACAGTCCAAATTCCTCACTATAGCTTAAAGATAGACCCCCTACCTGACAATGTGATTTATCACATTCTCCCTTCTCCCCTCAGCCCCAACCCTTCCTGCAGACCAGGAGAGGGAGAGGGCTTAGCCTGAGTGGCAATTCACCTGTTTTTGATTTGAGATTCAGGTGGACTTTTCTTTCTTTTCATCAAAGAAGTAGTGAGGGGAAGGCAGGGCCCCATCCATCACCCCAGCCTCTCAGCAGCCTTGGGGAGGGGGAGTAGACTGGGGAGGAAGGAGAGGCTCAGAGACCCTGCAGCAACCTCCTCTGCTCCCACAGCGAATCTCCCAGACAGTCAGGCAGTGTGGTACTGGCCCAGACACTGGGGGCTCCACTGCAGAACCCAAAGAAATGCCTGGGGCTTCCTCCACCAGTGTGTGAATCTCTTTGATTGCTCTAAATCCGAATGCTTGGCCCATGGGTTGAGCGCAACAAAGTTTAGCAGCCTGGAGGCAAGGGAGAGCTTGAGTCTCCTCTCCTGCTCTGGGCCCCACTGCTTACCATGAGTCTCCTCTCCTGCTCTGGGCCCCACTGCTTACCACGGACATAATCTCAGCTCTGCGCCACTCTCTAGATGAGACTGAGACACAGACACAGGCTGCTAAGTGGTTGGTCCAAGGTCAAATCACAAAGGAGAAAGGAATGAGGCCCAGATTCGAGCTTAAAAATTAATTTTGGCTCCAGAATGTTAGCCCAGCTAGGAAAGAAATGAACTATGGCATCCAGCCACCGCTCTGCACCAAACATGGGTGCCTGTATGCCTCAGCTCAAGGCCACTTCTAATACTATGGATCGTTGTGTGGTTAGAAAAAGGCATCCCATCCTCTGGGAATAACCTAGCCCAAGAGCAAGGAAACAGGTCACCTGCACCAGGCGCCTGGAGCACTGATTGGCCGCACATGCAATGCCAGGGCCACTGGGCAATCTTTTCTTTGGCTGATGTGGGAGGGGAAGGGAGGGACCTGCTAGGCTTCAATGGCTGGGCTGCCTCCTCCTCTTCTGCCCTACCCTGAACATTATCATGATCACCATCATCACCACCATCATCCCAGGCATCCTTATGATACTGCAATTACTAACAACAGGGGCTCCATTGTAACTCAATCTGTTTGGAACCCTACCCCCCAACACCCCCAAAGCAACCCATTTTCTTCCTGATGGACTGTTTCCTCTTCATTACAGCCCTCTCAGTTTGCAGCTTGAAGAAATCATACCCTGAGGAAATGTGTTTGTGGCTGGGCCAGCTGGACCAAGGCACCCCTGGGTGGACCAGAGAGACCAGAAGGAGATTTGGGAACACAACAGCTACATGGGCTTGAGTATGGCCTCTCAGTTGCTGTCTGATCTTGGTCTTGGACACGTGGCCCACATGTGTCTTCCATCCTCCATCTGAAGGGGTACAGTGTCCTAATCATGCTGGAGTCTCTGAAGTTTGTAGATTTGCTCCCCTCTACGCACCAAGATGAGAACAAAGCGCACCTTGGGTCCCTTTCTGAGCCTTCCAGGCATACAGGGCCCTGAGAGGCAAAATAGGCCGGTAGAAAACAAATCCCAGGTTAGTTCCCATTCCTAGCCTCAGTTTCTTCATCTGAACCATGGGAATTATAATACATACCCTGGAAGCAAAGAGGGATGTGAATCTCAGTAATGTATGCAACTGTGCAGTGCACCATCAGTCACGTGACAGGGATGTGTTCATTCACTGAATAGTCATCGAACATTTACCAGAGGGGACAAGAAAGTGAGACAAGAGTAGAGGCTCTGGAGCCAAATTAGCAGAGCTCAAAGCCTAGGTCTGCCTTTCATTTATTTTGTGTGTGCACTAGCCGAGGAGTGAGTGACTTGAACTTTCTGTGTTGCAGTGACCCCAGGTCTCAAATATGACTCCCGCCTCCTCAGCTGGTGAAGACTGAGTGAACATCATGGTCTATGTAATGAATGCATGTATGTATGCTCCACATAGTAAGATCATCAAATATCAAGATTCTCCTCTAACTCGGAGAGGAGCAAGAGAGATAGAACCCCCATGCATGTGAGACATCCTACAAACAAATGTGGCTTCCCTTTTCCTCTTCTCTAGCTCTCCCTTGGGACAAGGGACAAGCTCAAGGCTAAAATTGGCCTTTGCTTCAGAGCCCTCTTCCAGCCTGTCTCTAGATTTTGGAAAACTATGAATAGAGTTGCTCATTGAGTACCTTGGCTGTGTCTGTGCTGAATG
Organism: Dicrostonyx torquatus; assembly: GCA_028555095.1. Classification (NCBI taxonomy): domain Eukaryota; kingdom Metazoa; phylum Chordata; class Mammalia; order Rodentia; family Cricetidae; genus Dicrostonyx; species Dicrostonyx torquatus. The sequence goes on along the minus strand of JAQHUG010000094.1, from coordinate 4,838,785 downwards.
TAGAGGCTGTGGAGAAGAGTGTGACTCAGCCTTCATTCATTAAAACATGCTCCGAGAGGACTAGTAAGGGTGGGGTGGGGCTCAGTGGTAGAAAATTTGCGTAGCAAGCACAAGACCCTGGGTCAACGCTCAGGGATGGAGGAAGCAAAAAACAAACAAAACGGACAGAAATTGATGGTGACAGTGAGGCTGTCCTAAGTTCACGTCTGTTGTGACTTTAGGTCCATGGCTATAAAGGGTGCTGTTTTCAGGGCTGGAGGGCCTTACCTACATCTCACAGATGAGGAAGCTATCGAAGGGACATGATCAGAGCCACCCACCTGGCAAGTAGTCAAATTGAGGCAGGTTCCCAAGTGTCTCTATGGGTAGTTTATGAGCCCATTTTTTGCATCCAGCTATGTGCACACATGTGTGGGGAAGGTGCTGGAAACAGAGGTGGTGGCTGTCCGATAAGCTGAGTGCAACCCACACACACAGCAGGAGAGATCTAGGCAGAAGGAAGTAGCAAGGCCTACTCTGTCTTTCCACACCCTATTCCATGAGGAAGACTCTCTCCTGCCCTCATACACCACTGGACACATGTGTGCATGTGTGCATGTATACATACTGCCTCCATCCTCCTCTGCTTCTGAAAGTATCAAACCAACAGGGCTGCAAGGGAAATGAATGCTTGGCAGCCGAGCAAGTGGCCTAGGAGTGGTGTCAGGCTCCGTAAATATTTACCCGCTGGATTAGAGCAGGAGTTGGAAACATTAGGCAGCTGAAAATTACTGTTTTAATAGCATGGCTGATAAATCCAAACTTGGGGGCTTTGTTTGGAAGTCTCAGCTTCTGGGAATTTCTGCATGTAAACTCTGGGCCTGGGGGTGGCCAGAAAGGGAATGAATTGGATCCTATGGGCTGATGGGTGGGTAGTCCTACAGAAGAGGGCAACCAGACCCAGGCATGGTCCAGTATCACTTTATCTCCTTCCTCACAAATCATCTCATGAGACTGTGGAAGGGATGCGGGACAAGCAAACATTTATTGAACACCAAAAAACATGCCATTTGTCTTAAGAACAGTTTCAGCTCTTAGTCTCTTTCATCTCCCTAAAGCAGAGGGACCGCAAGGCTTGGAGAAGATAGGTAACTGGCTCAATGGTAGCAACTGAAAAGAACTGGGAAGGCATTTTACCACCCACCCCCACCCTGTCTCTGCTTCCTCAGTCCTGTTCTCCCAGACACACTATCCTACCCCTTCTGTGTGGGCTGCAAAGCAGACGGCCACTGTGTTTCTGACAGAGCTCAACCAAGGTGCCAGAAAACACAGGGAACAAGAAGCTAGCTCCTCCTGCTAGCTTCTCCTGCCGCCAGCCAGGAGTCTAGAAAAGGTCTAAGTTACTTTTCTGAGCGAGTCAAGCTATTGGAGAAATGGGCTCATTATCTTGAGAGAGTCAGCCGAAGCGCTGTGGCTGCACTGAGGAAGTGGGGCACTCTTTAGATGTAGTGCTAGAGAGAAAAAAGAAGTGTCCTGGTCAGGGGCTGGGATGCTGTCTGCAAGTGACAGCTCAGGAGGTGGCCTGATGCTGGTGGGTGAAAGTCTGAAGGGTGACAATCTGGCAGCAGAAACAGCATGAATGGGCACATGGGAAAGGAAGACTGGGCCGGGTGGAGTCATGGAGTATGTAGTGAAAGGGAGGAGGACATAATTCCCAGAAGGTAGATGGGAGCCCAATTGTGAGAGGCTTGCTAACCCTCCAGTGCTGAGGGTTCCAAGGGTCCCAGGGTTCAGGTCACAACTGGACAATCCTTTTTGGCCGTCTGCCCTCTGGAAAAGGCAAAGAAAACCATTCCCCCTGCTTATTCACCCCAGCCTAGTATGAGTGACTGTGGGCAACAGTTTCACTTCCTTCCACAATGCCTGCCTTCCTTCCAGCTGCTTCCAGCCGAGGCGGAGATCCCAACTCGCCATGGCTAGAGCTGAGACCCTGGTTGGTGACAGGGCAGTGGTGCTGCTTCAGGATTAGAGGGCACTCCTAAGACTGAAGGAGTCGTGATGGACAGCTAGGCCCACTGATAAGGGCAGCAGGAGAGAAGAAAGCAGCACTTGGATAGCCAACAGGCCTCCCCCATGGGGCTGTGGGCAAGTCTTCACTCCCTGGTACCTCAGCTTCTAAACCTGCCACACCTACCTTGGAGGCTTTCAGTGGGCCTTCAGAGCTCATGCTGAACCTTCACACACAGCTTCACAAGCACAAGCAAAGGGCAATGACATCCTCTGGGGTAAATTAGTAATTTGGTATCTCAATAAGGAGGGACTGGGTTTCATAAAGCCAAGTTAATCCTGGAATATCATCTTTGGAATAGCAGAGGCCCCTCTGCCCTGGCCAGACAAGAGAGCCTGTGGGAAGATTTCCTATCCTTTTCTAAACTGTGGGCTGAGTGCAAGGAACTGAATTTTCAGTTTGGGACGTGGGAGGGCTGAGGACTTAGAACTTTTGCCTCAGGGGCTCAAGGGCATTCTCACCCAGCTCCCTACCCATGCCCTCCTGCTGCACTTTCCTGCTTCTCCCTTCAGCTTTCCTCTTCCAAATGGCAATAAATAGGTCTGCACTGCATTCTGTGGGTGGGAGAGATGAAGGAGGGAATGTCAGCAAAGAAGAGGTGACAGGCAGGGCTGTGTGCAAAGAACAGCCAGAAGAGGGGGGGGACCCCAGCCAGTCCTGGGAAAGGTGTGAGTGAAATGGAAGAAGCTGTTCCTTTGGGGCTGCGTCCTCCTCAATCCCCAGCAAGAAGGGAGGGGGCGAGAAGGCAGGCCCAGAGGGGTTTGAGGCCATCCCCAAATTTGGTAATTAGGCCTCTCCGTGTGGTTTTCCTGCTCCAGAAAACGCTAATTTATTGCAATTTGAAAAATGATCGAGACGTGGCTGGGGACCCAGCAGCTGGTGCAAGGGAGAGAGAAATCTTTTTGTTCTGTGGGGAATTGGGCTGTAGCCCCCGCCCCCACCCTGCTCCCTAGCAGGGCCATCCTTCTCCCAGTGTCGGATGTCGACAGGCTCCTTCCAGGAGCCGCAGGCCTTCCTCAGGCGCCCAACCAGGCGGCATTTATCAAAAGACTCTCAGCTTCTGAGAGAGCGAGAGGGAGAGGTGTGTGGGGAGAGAGGGCTGAGAGCCAGCCAGGGCGCGGCATGGCGGGCTCCCAGCCCGGCCTACCTCCATCTAGCTTGGGAGAGGAGACTCCGCAGTCACTGGGGTCCCAGTGGAGTGAGGCCCAAGCTGGGACGCTACGCCAAGAATGGGACTGGCTAGAAGCTGCGGGGTAACCTCCTGCCCTCTTCCATGGGCTTGCCAAGCTATGTCCCACCTGCCTGACTGCCCCCTCACCTCCATTGTTCAGCCAGACAAAAGATAATTAAGGAAAAAAAACGGCCCTGAGCCCAGCAGGCAAACTCAATACATCAGCAAATCCCCCAACTTACTGCTGCGGCTGACTGGTTGGGTTCCGATGAACTAGACAGGCCTGCCCCTGCCCCTCTGGTCGCCAGTTCTCCTTCAGCACCCACCACTCACAGGCAGCACCGCACCGGAGCTATCCCAGGTCTGAGCTGTGGGCTCAAAGTCAGATAGCTTCTGTGGATCCTCTGCCCATGCAAGGGTGCTCCAAGGTGGCAGTTTTATTCAGGGACCTGAGGGCCTTCTAGCTATTCTTCCTGACCCCTGCCGCCACCCCACCACCAAAGCACCAGAAGATGCTAAGTCTAGGTACCACTCTAGTCAAGCAAGACACAGCCAGGCCCAAAGGTGGTTCTAAAAAGAAAATCAGTGGAGAACGAGAGAACCACGCAGCATGTTCCATCATCACCTCGTCATAGCTTCACTGTGTACCTGCTTCATAGTCTTCCACCTCCCTCACCTTTGTGGCTGCCTCCCTCCGTCTACATCTTTCCATTTCTTCCTTCTCATCCTTCCCCTTATACTGTAACCACCAGCAACACAGTAATCCACATCACTGGTAACTCCAGCATCACTGTTTTTTAAAGATGCATTAATTTTACATGTATGAATTTTTGAGTGCATGTATGCCTGCTCCTCATGTGCATGTCTGGTGACCCCAGAGGTCAGAAGAAGGCATTGGATCCCCTGGAACTAGAAATGCAGATGGTTGTGAGGCAACATATGGGTACTGGGGATGGAACTCAGGTCCTCTGGAAGAGCAGCCACAGCACTCTCAACCTTGGAGCCATCTCCCAGCAATGTCAGCACTTTCAATTCCTCACCACTAGCAAATTAATCTTCTGACCCCTAGAAATTCATACCCTGGAAGTGACATGTCACCAGGACACACTAGCAAGACACATATAAGACACATACTAAAATAACAAAGCTTCCATGAATGTGTAGGAACATATTTATGCTGGAGTCTTCAGCTCAGGCAACCTCTTGAGTGTTTATGGAATCTCTCATATCTGGTTGGAGCTTAGCAGCATGATACAGATTTGTTCCTGGTCTACAAAAATGTTCTTCCTCCTGCTCCTTCTTCCTAGTAGGCCAGCAGTAGCCCTTCTGGAGGCCAGGAGCCAGGGACCCAAAGAAATCCAGCAGGGAGACTAAGGGCTGTGTCTGTTTGCGTTTTAACTGGAAGCTGGCACCTTCCTGCTTGTGTGGGATGATCAGCATTCTTGCCCAGTCTGGACTCCGCTCAGGTGCCACCCAGCCTAACAGAAGGCTGATAAGAGATAGCTCAATAACTTTGAAGACACGGGCTTGTGCTAAGTCACAGTGTTTCCACACTGTCTTATTTGCTACAAGGAGACTTCTGTCCTCAGTTAATGCTGCAGCCTTAACTGAGGTTTCCCAAATAGCAGCACCATTCCTACCTTGCACCTCAGCTATCAGAAACCCAAGTTTTTGACTGCATCCCAGTCCCCCTGAAGCAGACAGTCTGGAGTAGCACCCAGAAAGTTGTACCTGAATAACCCCTCCTGGTGATTCTGATCCATGCTAGAGATTCAGCAAAAGACAATAGACTCTGGGTTACCTGTGTTCAAATTCCAGCTCAGTCCTTTCCAGCTGAGTAACCTAGGACAGGCCCGCAAACTTCCTTATCCTCAGTTTTCTCGTGTGCAAAAAGGAGATCATAGCACCTGACTGCTAGAAAATAGCATCTATCTGGATTCGGTAAAACAACAAGAAGTTAGCGAACTAACTGAAGCTACCGGTCCACAGAGCTACTGAAGAGTGCCGGAAGTCCATTATGGCTGAGGCCCATGGTATCCAGTGAATGTTCCATCGTCTTGATTACCCTTGCCAATGCTGTCATCTGTCATATGTTTTAAACATCCATGCCTTTAATGGCTGTTTCCACTTCGCAGAATCACTTATCCCAAGAGCCTAAACAAGTTATTTCTTCCCTGTGAATTTTTCTGAGTCAGATAAGAATTTAATTCAGCGTAGGGAACTGAACCCAAAACAGTCTATCTTAAAAACACAGGGTTTGAGCCAGGCTGGTGTCTTTAATCCCAAAAAACTAGAGGCAAAGGCAGGAGGATCTCTGATCTAATTAGTGAGTTCAAGGTCAGCCTGGTCTACGTAGGAAGTTCTAGGACAGCCAGGGCTACAATAGTGATACCTTGTCTCAAAAAAAAAAAAATTAGGAACCATGGGGTGTTCAAGACCAGTCTGCTAGGGCCACAGTGAGACCCTGTCTCAACACAAACATACACACACACATCCACATACACACACACACACACACACACACACACACACACACACACAGGGTTCGCAATCTCATATGCAACATGCCAGGGGAAAAACCAGTTTGGGAATGAGCTACAGCAGCCATTAAGATCTCTGTCCCTTTCATCTTTCTACTCCACCACCCACTTCACATTTAAAGGCCCGTTAGGGCTCAGCTGCTGGAGATCAAGTAATCACATCACCATGCTACACAACAGAGAGGAGAAAATACATCCAAACTAAATCACCTTCCTTTTAAGCAGCTACCCTTAATAGCCTTATATGACTATTCCTTGTATATCTCATTGGTTAGAATTGAGTCACATGAAGTCATAGAAGAGACTGGGAAATAGTCTTTAAACTAGCAGTGCCATCGTGGGTAAAACTAGGGCTTTGTTAGTAGGGGAGAAGGGCAGAGTGCACACTGGGTGGGAACTACCAGAGCTGCCTTTAAAAGCCTGACTCCCTTCTCCTCCCCGCAATGCTGATGGCTGGCTGGGTACCGAGGGCCTTGTGTTCTCTCCTCCATGGCAGCGTTTACCACTCAGCACTGAAATCCAGCAGCTGGCTTCATGAGCTCTGTGAGCAGAAAGGAGCCAGTGTCCCAGCTGACACTTAGCTCAGTATAGCTCCAGAGAGATACTGAGTGGCCATGCCAGCAAGCTGGCAGCAGACAAGAGGACACAGAGGCCACCAGAGAGGCGGCTTTTTTGAGCCAACCTCAGTTGGAATTATAGCTCCGCTATTCAGTGACTCTGTGACCTCAGCCATTAGTAGCAATGACATGGGAGCACTTGGTATACGCTGGCCAAGTCACTCTCATTCATTACCTCATTGCAACCTCAGTGACATCAGTACTGTCATTATCTCCATTTTAGAGTGTGAAAACAGATGATTGGTTTGTTCAAGATCTGCCAGCTCCTATGAGGGGGAGACAGGCTTTAAAACCAGCCTAAGCCATCGCCCCACCTGCTGAGTCGGTCTCTTTATAAACCTGCCGCACCTTGGGTGGGCTCCTGAGCTGATATTCAAAGACCCCCACAGATCTCCTGCCATCCATCCCACAAGTGAAAATGCCTCCCATTTTGCCCAGCACAATTCAGACACATCCGTTCTCCTCCCACTTCAGACAGAAGGTCAGCATGGGCAGATGTGGGCTCCATTCAGAAACTTCCTGTCAGTGCCAGAACTATTTGAGCCCAGGCTCATCTTTCTGTCAGGACACAAATACTATCACACACACCTTCCACCCAGAGAATCCTATTCCCTGTTGCCCTGTAGTGGACTCTTCCCCCTCACTTCCTCCTCCCCTCCTCCCTCTCCTCCTCCCCTCTTATTTTTTGGAGACATAGTCTCTATTTAGTCCTGGCTTTCCTGCAATACGCTGCCAGGCTGTAGACCAGGTTGGCCTTGAACTCACAGAGATCCTCCTGCTTCTTGAGTACTGGCATTAGAGGCATGTGTCATCACCACTGACCTTTTGTGTGTGTTTTTACATAGTATCACACTGCAGCCCTACTCTGGCCTAGAACTCAGTATATAGTGGAGACCGATCTGGGACTTGCAGCAATCCTCCTGCCCCACACTTCTTCCTTCCTCCCTTTCTCCCTCTCTACCTCCTTCTCTGCTTCCTCTCCCATCCCCTCTCCTCACTCTGAAAATGCCTTACTATGTAGCCCAGGCTGGCTTTGAACTCTTGCTTCAGTCTTTCAGGTGTTAGGATTCCAGAGGTCCACCACCTGGCCATGACCATTTCATTTTAAGCTAGATGAGCTAGAGTGATGGCTCACTGTGTTCCTGCAGAGTTCAGTTCCCTGTACTCACACTGGGCAGCTCACAACCATTTGTATGTAACTCCAGCTCCAGGGATCCAACCACTTCTGGCTTCTCTGGGCACCCTCATGTGCACATATGCAAGGACATTCACACACACACACACACACACAAATAAAATAAATCTTGAAAAATACAGATGGAAGCCAGATGGGACCTATGACCTAATTCCAGGTCATGCAGATCAGTGGCAGAACAGGGCTCGAAGCAGCAAGAGGCACCACTCTCTTCCACGGGCTATTCATTTGTTCAACGTGTACGCTCCAAAATCCAGACCTTGAGGTCACTTCTTCCAGGAAGGAGCCAGACAGCTGCCTCACCTCTGCTGGATCACCTGCATGGCCGCTTTGCCTTCCTGCCACATGCTGATGGCACTGTCACAGCATCATTTCCTAGCAACTGGGAGCTCTATGTGGGTATCAGAGACTATGCCCCATGGGCCCCTGTATCCATGGAACCTAGCCCTGGGCCTGTCCTGCAGTAGAAACTTCCCAAAAGGTTCCTAGCACAATTACTGAATGAATGAAGAATCAAAGAAAGACTGATTGAGAGCCCCTACTTCCTTTACTTAGGCCCTAGGGCCCTGTGTGGGTGGTGACTGCCTGGGGCTGGCACACCAGAAAAGTGCTTTCCCAGGGAGCCACAAGAAAAGTGAAGAGAGAAAGTGACATTACAGGAAAGCCAATTTCCCGTGGCATTAATAGCCCAAGTGTTGTGCAGGAGCAGAGCAAGTGGCAAAACAGGTGTGTGAAGAAACAATATGCTCTACTTCCCCAACGCCCACATCAGTGTGCGGGGAGCGGCAGCCAGAAGATTAAAGCCTTGGCATCTCCCAAAAGTGCCAATCAATATTTAGTATGACAAGAGGCAGAGATTGCTATCAACCAAGAGATTCCACACAGACACACATGTGCAAAAGCAAGGGATAACTTATTATTCCTACTCCGAGGCAGGGAAGCCAATAAGACCGCCAGCATTAATGACAATACCAATCGGCCGCCCTAGAGGAGCTTTGCTGATTCCTTCGCGCAGATGATGGCTCCTTGGGTGAGAGTCTCACTTAGTCTCCATGTGTCCACCCCGCTGAGGTTTTGATGTTCCACTTTCATCAAGAATATTGAGCATGAAATCCCCACATTATGTGGGCTGTCTGGCGACAGCTGATGAAGAGATGGAGTGTGGAGCCGAAGAGTGCCAGGGACACCCGCCTCTGCTGCCCAGGGACAAAGCACTGGCTTAATTGGGCCCCAGGGAACAGTGGCAGCCTGAGGGAGCAAAGCAGGGGATATCTGGGCCCTCTGCCACCCATGCACACACTAGCCAGACTTGGCAGCTGGTTGCAGGAGCTGAGGGAGGCTGAAGGTACCTCATCTCCGAGGGCAGTGGAGTGCCAGGGGTTCCACTGCTACTGACCCTCAGAAGGAGGGTGTGCCAGCACAGGCCTAGGCTCTTGGGCTCAGTGGAAAACAATGCCAGGAGCTGTGGGATTTGGCTTCCAGCCGCAAATTTTAAATTCCAAAACCCTGGCTTGAAGAGCTTAGGAGCCCTCTTGTTCAGCGGAAGCACACAGCACAACCTGCACACAGCAGACGGATCTCTGTGAGTTCGAGACCAGCCTGGTCTACAAGAGCTAGTTCCAGGACAGGCTCCAAAGTGTAAGGGCCCGTTGCCCTGACATAGAAGTTTAAGCTTTTCCCCAGATGTGCTCGGAGACGCGTGGAAAGAAACCAAAGCTTCACACCATCAC
>JAQHUG010000094.1:4791390-4829100 GCA_028555095.1 Dicrostonyx torquatus | reverse complement strand
CCAGGTGACCTTGGTCTGGCGGCTACCACACCAAAGCTACAGAGAAACCCTGTCTCGAAAAACCAAAAAAAAAAAAAAAAAAAAAAAAACAAACCAGGAGCCAAGTGCAACCTTCCAAGCCCTGATCCTAGTTCCTAGTGACACCCTTTCTTCAACTAGATCCCCCCTTCTAGAAGGTTCACAGACTCCTAAAGTATCACCTCAATGGGGGAGGGGGAGGCATTTCTCATTCAAACCAGGTAACAACTCATGTTTTTTCCTGTGACAGAGCCTGGAACACTCTGTGTAGAGCAGGGTGGCCTTGACCACACAGATTTCCTTGCCTCAGCCTTCGGAGGACAACAAGAAAGGCAAGCACTGACATGTCTCACAGTTCATGATTTCCTTAGGATTGGCCACATTCTTAAAACTGTTACACAATGGCCTATTGCATGAGCTCTCTTGTCTGACCAACAGGCAAGGAGCCTAGCCCAGGGCTTGTCACTCTGGAGAAGTACTGATGGACAAAAGCACCCCAAAGATCTCTTGAGAACCAGTAAGTTCAGCTGCCTGATAAGGAAGGCATCCCCTTATGCAGTATGCAGTCTAAGGGCTGGTTCAAAAGATTTTGGGAGATTCTTTTTTTTTTTTTTTTTTGGTTTTCCAAGACAGGGCTTGGCTGTAGTTTTAGAGCCTGTCCTGGAACTAGCTCTTGTAGACTAGGCTGCCCTTGAACTCACAGAGATCCACCTGCCTCTGCCTCCTGAGTGCTGGGATTAAATGTGTGTGCCACCACCGCCCAGCTTGGAGAGATTCTTAATATGTAGCTTAAGTCTACTGGAGAGAGAAATGAAGCAGGGCTTCTATTCTGCATGCTCCACTAGGCCATTTGTGCAATACACAGGCTAGCCTGTGCAAGGCTGGGTAAAAATAAAGTACAGGAAATTCCTTGACAAAAAAAAAAAGAATTTCAAGGTGGGACAGCATGGTGTTAAATCAAATGGGGAGCCTGTGGAGCCCTCTGGCAGTGTGCCAATGAGACTGGCTCTGGCTATACCACTGCAGGATGGAGGGGCAGCAAGCCGGAAGTGGGGTTCACCCTTTAGCAGTTCTCCTGCCCATGTTCTGTGGGCCTGGCAGCCCTTCCAAGAGCCCTTGACTGCTTAGAGAGACGATGGGCATAAAGCCCAGGAAAGACAGAGGCCTGTTGACCCTAAGGACTGAATTAGGAGGAAATGATTGGAGAGGTGATCAATATGCCTGACTGCAGTTCATTAAGGCCTAATGAGTCCTCTGACTCTGCCTCCAGCGCTGCCACCTCTCCCTGCCCCGGCTCTCCACTGCCATTTATTCTCCCAGGGGCCAATCTTAGGAGAGGCAGTGTGGGGTGAGGACAGACAAAATGGTACCAGACTCCTACTGATAAGGCGCCCTCAGGGTCTTTCAAACCCAAGCCTTTCATGCTACTGCTGAGGAAACTGAGGCCTGGGGAAGGAAAACTGTGTGGTCAAAAACCATAAGGTGAATTGGGTGCAAGAGTGAAATTGGAATTGGGTGCCACTGACCTTTGACCAGGCCTTCTTCCTGCTGCCTTGACCCACAGAGTCCCAGGAGCATCCCGGCCTGGCCTCATGCCAGCTGTGCCAATTTCACAGAAACTTAGCTTCCTCATCGATGAGAAAGAAGCATCCCAAAGTAACTTGGAGTCTACAAGACAAAGAGAGTGTCCAAGACTCCAGGCATTCAAAATGGCCAGGAATTCGGCATTTCCCAAGGCCCTGCTCATCATCCTGAGAGGTGAGGGAGGGCCAGGCAGGAAAAAGCTCAAGAATGAAAAAGCCGGAATCTTCAGTGAGAGAATGACTAGTCAGAAGTCAGGCCGAACCTGTTATTCTGTCTTCCCAGTATTAACTCATTCAGATCCAGAACAACTGTAGGCCAGGGGGAAAAAACACATGCAGGACACGAAGCTAGACTCTGAGTCTCACTCCTCATACTACTGTCCTGGTGGCAGCAGGGGTGCACTAAGCAGTTTGAAGCTAGAGACCCAGTGACAGACACTGAATGCTGACCTGGGCAGTGGCCTTAAAGATGGAGAGGAGACAGATTGGTCGTTGGGGATCTGGAGAATATTAATCACACACACACACACACACACACACAGAGAGAGAGAGAGAGAGAGAGAGAGAGAGAGAGAGAGAGAGAGAGAGAGAGAGAGGTTTTAACTTGAGTATCTGAATGGCCCTCTTTCTCCCCAGACACACATCAGTGAGGTTGTATGGCTCAGGGTCCACACTGAGGACCCACCTTCCCTTGGATTACCAAGGTGCAGTCAGTATGACATCCTGATCCCTGTCATGGGGTAACAGACTGGGCTTGCTCGGCACAAAAAGAGCATGGACACTCACCGTGTCAGTCACCACCTGTTTTTCTGTTTGTGTCTTGTTCTGTGTTTGTGAGGTAGGATCTTACCCAGGTTCCCAGACTGGTCTGTAACTCCAGGGTTCAGAAGTTCTATCCACCTAGGCCTCCCTAGCAACTGTGAAGATACCTTCACTTATCAAAGCCAGCCAATCCGAGGCCTTCCCTGAAGCTGTCTTCTTGGTAGTGGGAAAATAGTCTCTTGGCTGCTATCAAGGCTGTAAGAATTCCCGGGGGCTTATGTCCTGCCCTTGGCGTGGCACCTGTGACAGCTATGGCCGGGGCCAGATGTATTTGTTCTCCAGACCACCTTTTCCACCCATAGTCTAAGCTCAACCAAATCTGGGCACCTCTCAGCCTCACCTCCATCCAGTTTGTCACCAAGTGTCTCATGTTCTTGAGTCTCGGTATTTCTCAGATCCTCTTTACTTTTCCCATCAGCTACCTCAAAGAGAGCACAGAGCCTTGTCAACTCTCTTGGAGATGGCTGCAACCCACTTCTGACTGCCCTCTGGGTTCTAGGATTTTTCTCGAACAAGAAAACAAAAACAAAACAAAACAAGAAAGTGGCCTGGCCAAGGGGTACTTTTCAGATCTCATCTTAGTTCAGACTGCGATAGGAAGACTAGACAGCTCATAAACTCAAGAAATGCATTTCCCACACTTCTGCAGATTGGGGTACTAAGAAAACTGCAGTCTGGTTGCAGATTGCCAATAGGGTCCACATATTGGAAAGAGGAATAGAGAACTTTCTGGGGTCACTAGGTATAAACTGGCTGCCTAGTTGGGATGAGTATATTCTTTTTCTTTTCTTTTGAGACAGAGTTTCTCTGTAGCTTTGGAGCCTGTCCTGGAACTAGCTCTTGTAATCCAGGCTGGCCTCAAATTCACAGAGATCTGCCTGCCTCTGCCTCTTGAATGCTGGGATTAAAGGCGTGCGCCATCACCGCCCGGCGGGATGAATATATTCTAAAGACACTTATGCTCCTCTCTTTGACTATTGGACTATTGAAATAATGGATCTCTAGAAATTAGTATTTTCCCAGAAATTTCCTATGGGAGACAAAATGGCAGAAGCCCTGAAGGCATCCAGAAGAGGGACTTATTCCAGGAGAAAGTATCACAACTTGCCACAGGATCTAAGATGACATTAGAAGCTGAGTCTACAGCACACTGGGAATAGCACTTCATCAGGCTGTTAGTTTTAGTTATGTGTATCTTTTGATTTATTTTTTAATGTCACCCTCAAGTCAGGACCCTCGAAGACAGACTTGGGGTGGTCACTGGATGTGTCCCTCTTCCAAGTGTGACCATATTTATCTCCTTTATCTGCCTTTTACTATTCATTTGACTCCTTAAATTGGCTTTTTAAGAACAGGCTAAAAGTGGCTTGGTTGAGTCACAGACTGTGATCCCCCTGAGTCCAGTAAAATCGGCACTAATCTTACCCCTCCATGATGCTATTCCACCTAAGCCCACCACTCTTACTTAGTACCATCATGACTTTTGAGGGCTCGTGATCATGCACACTAACTATTCCTTAATGCAAACATAGTGGTTTCTTCGAATTCTTTCTTGGTCACCTCATGGGTATGTCAACCTTAGTATTTTGATGTGTTTCTTATCCATAGTCTCCTTTTAAGACAATTAAGTTCACACTGTATGCTTTGAGCTCTCTCTCTCATCTCCCCCGCCATGTATGCATGTGTGTGTGTGTGTGTGTGTGTGTGTGTTTACTTCATAATATCTCACTGACATCCTGTCACATTATCAGAAATCCTTTCAAACCAGTGTTTAGAATGGTCCCTTACCCACCTGGTTGATATCCCATGCATTTATGACCTGGACATTTTCAAATCCCTCGGCCATTGACAACCCTCTTAAAATCTAAATGGCCATCAGTCCGAGAACCCCCGCTAAGCTTCCAGAGCAAGCACAGCACCACCCTTGGTCTTATGCTGCTCCTGGCTCAGGGACACTTGTCCTGACATTTACTTACCCTTTACTGACTACATCCCAGGCCAGTGCTGGAGGGTGTCTCTGTTACTTGCCACCACACTTTGTCCTCTTCCCTCAATGTTTCCGTAGCCCCATCAGGTTCCTAGGGCCACATACAGGCTGTAACAAGCATCATGGCTGTTCATTTCCAACAGCCAGCTGAACCAAATATACTCACCTGCTGTTGGCTCCTGGCTGACACAGGAATGTTTCCAAACAACCTTCTAGACTTGTATGCACACTCCACCTCTCCTAGCACATGCTCATAATATTGGCCTTTCTATCAGAGTGCTCTCTCCTTTTCAGTCTGTGCTTCATCCTAAGCAAGTCTTCCATTCCTTTCTCTTCCACGAACCACCTAAAATCCTCTTGAGCACAGACCTTCCTTTAGAGCAATGTTGATCCAAGGAATTGCAATCGCCACAAGGACCTGCTTTCCTCTGAGAATCTCTGCCCTTTCCCAGGGCTCACTGCTGGCGGTCATGGTCTTTAAAACAGACTTCTGCCTCAGGCCTGGGAATCTAGGCTCCTCAAACCACAGCTCTTTTCTTCTGTCCTTTCTATTCTCACGCCAGGGCTGTCAATGACCCCCACCCCACCTGCCCCCTCGCTATTGCAAAGCCTAACCAAAGCAGGCTGAAAATCATTTAACAGCAGAAGAGAGTCTGTGGAGATGCCCCCCCAGCCCACCGTGAAGAAGGCCTTTTACATAATTAAACAGAACGCTTAACATCGCTGCTTACAGCATCTGCATATGGAGTCAGGGCCTCCCCAAGACAAAGAATAGGTACTTGAGGTACATCTGCATGACCAAGAGGCCAGCCTGAATGTCCAAAGCCAAACAAAGGCACCGTCTGGTTGCTGGACAAATTTTAGCACTCCCCTTAGAGACCTGACCTGGGTACACTGCAGTTTTTTTTTTTTTAAACTACCCTTTTGGTCTCCTGCCTCCAGCCTTTGAGGATTCAGAAATGTTAATGTCCAGTCTCTGAAATCTCCATTACACAATTTGAACCCTCTCCCCATTCATTCAACACAGTTATTTGCTTTTTTCAGTAACATCCAGGACACAGAGGGCATGAGTTTTCACTCACATCCACAATGGTTTCTTTAGCATAAGTACCTAAAAGTAGGGTTTCTGAGTTACACAATATACCCCTTTTTAAAAAGCTTTGTGAATCTCCTCCCAAGGGTAGGGTGATTTGCTGCTCTTTGGGAGCCCTGCCCAGCAGTGAGTAATAGCTGGCCTCACAAACCCTAGGCGGCAGCGAGGGTTTTTAAATTTTTAATCCCTGCTAATTTGATAGGCCAAATATGGTATCTCATTGTTGCTTAATTTGCATTTCTTTGCATTCTAGTGGGGTTGAACAGCCTTTCATATGTTTATTGGCTGTTACTTTGTGAATTGCCTGTTCATTGGGGCCTTGTTTGCTTCATCTCCTGTCTCCTCTACAGCCCAGGGCTAACCATGAATTAAACACACCATACAGTATTTTTAATTAATCTTCCTTAAACACGACTCTGATCATGTTACTCCCCTACTTACAAAACCTCTGATGGCTCATTATCGCCTGCAGGAATAAGTCTACATAAGGCCAGTCACAATTTGGCCCCTATCTATCTAATCTCCTGCCATCAGCACTCGGGCTACTTTGCCCTTTGCTTGAGTCACACATGGAGTACCTCCCACCTGACACCCACACCCCTAGCACCCATTGCTTTCCACTCGTCCCTGAGGTACAGCTCAAATTGCTCTATCAGCTGCTGTTTCCTACTAGCCCCAGGTTCTGTGACTTCCCCCACTTCCCTCCTCCTTTAAATGGCCCCTCCTACAGCCTTCATCGGAGCTTTCCTTCTTCCTCTTTGGACTGTGAACTCTAGGGTAGACTTGGGACACAGATGCACCTCTTTCTTTTCTTGGCCTCAGAATCGAAAAGTCAGATGGGGACATGGGTAATCACCATATTTAACAACCCTCCTTTCTAATGGGCAGCCCCTGCAGTAGATGCTCCATATGTATGTTCATGCCTGTGCACACCCTCACACATGCGTGTGTATGCGGACACTCACATCAGCCTGTAACGTAACACACAAATAATTTGAACCCAAGTGAAAACAATAATTTCTGGCACCCAAAGGTGGATGAGGCAAAATTCCCACATGTTGGGGGTGGGTGCGGGGATAACCTCTATATTCCTACCCAGCTCTTTAAGGGAAAAAGCAAGAGCATTGGAGCCAGGGCCATGTGGAGCGTGGCTTTAGAGTTGGGGCCGGCACAAAGATGGCTTCAGCTGTGCTGGAGAGGAGTCGGAGAAGTTGCTGGACATAACGAAGTAGAAAGGAATATAGAGGGGGTCAACAAATATATTATCTCCCAGATGGTAACAGAGGGGAAGTGTGCAAAGGAGTCAGGAAACCAGAGTTTGCTTGGGTGATGACAATCACCCTTGAGCAGGCTGTATTATTATTTGTTAATTAAAATTTTCATTTGTTTTATATCCCAACTGCAGTTTCCCCTCTCTCTTCTCCTCCTGTTTCCTCACCCGCCTCCTCTCTGCCCTTCTCCACTCTTCCTCTATTTATGTTCAGAAAGGGGAGTGGGTGGTTTTTAAAGGTTCTCACTATGCAGCCCAGGATGACGACCTCATGCCTAGCCTTCTGGCCTCAGTCTCCCTGGATGACATGTGTATAGTAGCATGCCTGGCAGAAATGGTCTCTATTTGTGAAAACCTAGTACCATGGTAGTAGCTTCTCAATTATTTTTTTTTAAAGATCTAAAACTCACTTTTAAAGTTGCTTGTGATTTTGTGATATAAATCTCCCCCATCTGACACACACACACACACACACACACACACACACCAGAAATGTACTCCCTGACAAGGAACCTGGGGTGCACAGCTGTGGTGAAGCAATCCGTACACAAAGCTCCCTGCACCCCAAAGCTCACAGTTAGAGTCTGGGTGAGGAGAAGCCCTGTGTGTCTGCCCGATTCCAATTGGGAGGCCTGCATTTGTTCTTGCTGCTCACCAGCTGGTGCACACAAGCTTTCATTTGATTTTAGAAAAGCTAACAAAGTTGGCCAGTGGTGCTCCCATCCCTCCCCCAGTGCTCCTAGCATCCCCAGCGGATTGCCGATGCTGAAGTCAAAGGCCAATGTGGGAAGCACATAGAGAGGTGTACCTACCAACAGGCAGCTGGGAAGCAGCTGCCAGGGCTGCTCTGCCAGTACTTGTTGCTTACTCTGTCTACTCTGTGCCTTGCTGCTAACACCTAGACCCATGCTTGGAATATAGCTGACTTGTAATAGACCTCTGTGGGTAGAATTCAGTCTATTGGGACCAATATTTTCTCATGCACATTCATGAGTGTGCATCCCCGGGAGGGCTTTGCCCTCAAAGGGTGCAGGTAAGGGAGGCAATAAAAGCAACAAGGCATGGCTCCTGCCCTCTCTTGACTTATCCTTCAGCAAGAGAGTAAAAAAGAAATGGAAATGACAATGAACAATAATATCCAGTAGCAATAATGATAATGAAGTCATCATGGCCTGGACACACCTGAACATAAATTCCTTATGCTCCCTTCCAGGAAAAGCCACCAGGACTTTCATTAATGATTCTTGCTGAGTAGAACTGGCCTTTCTAAAGAGGTCATGAACAGAAGAAGTCAACTCATCAGGTCAATGAAGTCAGAAGCTCAAAATCATCAGCTGCCCTTCTCTATTACTCTCTGCCATATTCCCTTGAAGCAGGACTAATCCTGAAGTTTGCCTTCTTTTGCGACCAGGTTTCTCCTGTGTAGCCTTGGTTGTCCTGGATCGAGCTCTGTAGATCAGGCTGGCCTCGGACTCACAAGAGACCCACTTGCCTTTGCCTCTGCCTCTGCTCCCGTCTCACCTCTGAGTGCTGGGATTAAAAGTGTGCACCAGCACCACCTGGTGAGTTTGCTTTTTTACAGACTAGAACAGTATAGGAACTGCCTAGCTTTGAAATGGGTGGAAATGGTGAGAACTCTGGCCTTCAGGCTCACATGGCTCTTGCCCCAGCTCTATTGTTGACATTTATGTGCACTGGGCAGCAAGCTCTTGGTAACACTAACTGGTACCAATTTTTTGGAGAATTTATAATAGACCAAGTATTTTTCATGGGTTATCTCATTTAAAGCTTGCAACCACCCCCACGAGGAAGAAACTGGGTTATAGAGAAGGCAAAAATCTTCCCTGAGGTCACTCAGCTAATAAGTAGCTAAGGCAGTATTCAAATCCAGGCAGCCTAATTACATCTCAGCACTCCTAACCTCTAACCCTAGCGGTTGCCACTTCCTTCCCTAAGCAGCCTTGCTGGACTTCCAGGCACATACTATTGAAGAGTAAAGGTTGCAGGAAGAAGTAGACCGGGTGACCAGGCAGCTCTGGACGAGCTTCCTGGATCCCACCTTGAAGTCTGGGAAACCTGGGGACAAGAAGGGATAGGAAGGGCACCCCAAGGAGAGTGAGCTGCAAGGAGAACCCATATTTTGCAAGCATGAGAGCCAGTGAGCAGCAACCAGTCACTGGTGGGTTTAGTATGGCCCAGAACCAAATTACACAAAACTAAACGATTTGCCAACACTGAAAATTCTGGAAATTTTACATTTAACATTTGGGTTTCTGGTTTTTCTGTATAAACGGGAGGATCTGGCAACAGTACATCGCTCTTGAGTCCTAAGAATCTGTGTCCCCCCAATCCTATTTTAAAGTCCTAGCCCACTAAGTGATGGTATTTGGAGGTGCTTTGGGAACTACTTTGGCTATGGGGTTTGAGATTACTGCCCTTCTGAAGGAGACCCCAAGCCGACCCCTAGCCCTTGTGTCACAAGAAGCTAGATGGAAAAGACAGACAATTACAAGGCAGACACAGGATATGCAAATGCTTTGCTCTTGGCCATCTAAGCCTCCAGAAGCATGTTAATCTATTCCTGTTTAGTTTTAAACCATATAACCCATAGTGTTCTATCATAGCAGCACAAATAGATTAAGACAGGCTGTCATTTTCCACAGTGGCAAGAGCTGAAGACTGTAACCAGGCTCCTGTAAATAAGATGTGCCATTCCCATTCTTTACTCCTTTTTGGTTTTTATCCCCCATCCCACCCCCAATGCAGCTTGCTTCCTTTCCACCTGGCCTCTGCAGGCAAGTGACTTATGACCTTCATAGGGATCAAAACTATTGGAAGGCAACAAGGAGGCTGAGTGTTTAAGGAATGTCAGGTGATGCTGGACTTCCAGGAGAGACCTGTGTTCTGCAGAAGCAGTGGGAAGAATTGAGAAAGGGCATTGGTACTCCCAGAGAAAAGTCAGTGCCTGCAGAGTGGCCCACCTGTTGCAGCGTGAGGCAGGTGAGGTTAAGGATTTGATGTGACTGTTAAGGATTTGAACTGACACTAATGACCAAACATTGGACACCGTGACTGGCAGAAGATACACGGAAACGTGAGGAATTTAGCTTAGCCATGTTGAATTTGAGGTGCCAGAGAATGTTCTTGATGAGGATGTCTACTATGTAATTGGGGGTGTTGCACTGGAGCTTGGCAAAGAAGTTGGGGCCTGGATGGAGAATAGGAAACCTCTCTGAAGAGGACAGTAGTGCGGCTGTGAGAGTAGAATGTGTCTTAGGATGTGAGCATTGGACCAAAGCTAGAATCTGGGGTGTGGAGAGGTGAAGGGTGGATGAATAGCGAAGGGGCAAGAAGCAGAGAAGCCAGAGAGAAGGAAAAAGAAGGGGGAAAGGTGGAAGAGATGCAGAGGTATGGAGAGGGGAGCACAGGACAACCATCCTTCACGGAAGAAGGGGAGAGTTCCAAAGAGGAGCTTACTATGTCCTCCCGGCCCAAGGCTCAGAAAACATGAGTAGGGGAGGAACCAGTGATTGACCAACACCCTCATCTAGCTTCATGAGCATTGATGGGGGCTTACTCCTTTTCATCTCTTCAATGCGTTCCAAACTAGCAGTCCTCTGGGGTGGTGGGGATGCAGGTCATCACTTCCTAGCCATGGACTTTGAAATCTATCATGGCAGAAGACATTCATTGTCCAGCATCACATAGCTTTGGCCCACAAGTGGATAATCGGTTGTGTCTAGAATATCCAGAGTTCTCTCAAAAAAGGTAAAGGGTGAGGGGTTGTGGAAAAGCCTCTGCAGGTCATCATCCAGGTATTTCTGCAGGGCTTCCCCGAAGCTACCTGAGAGATTTTGAAGGTTTATAGTTGCCTAAGTTGCACCCTACGCTCACACTTTTCCAAGCTCCTAGGTGAGTCTAGCATGTAAGCCACTCCTCTAGGCTGTGGCTGTTGTAGGCTTGGCTGGATGTGCTGGTATTTGGCAGCGGATGGGGCTGGGAGTGGCCTGGTGTGGCCATGGTTCACAGGTCTACTCACAGACTTTCTTTATAGTACTTACCCGACTACTTTCATATGCCTGTCTACCTAGTGGAAGACATACATTGAAGAAGATGATGGCAGTCTGAGAATGAATTTTGGTACTCACTTAACCTAACATGCATAGATTTCCACAGGACCTTGCCTCAGGGACTCACTCTGTCTGCTTTGGAGGCTTTCTCGGGGCACAACAGCTTGTGAAGCTGTCACTGAGCATGCGTTTCACTATGGACCATTTTGGATATGCCAGAATGCAGTAAAACATACACAATGTAGCAAGCATCTGTGCCCCCATCACACGGCTCTCTTAAGTTTCTACATTTGCTTCCCATCTAGTTTTAGAAGCAAAGCAATCCAGAGACAGATGATGGCCCTTGGGCACCCCTCTCCTGACCCGTTCTCCTTCCTCTTGCCAGGAAACCCCGTTCCTGAATCTATTGTGCCCCACATCCATGCATGCTTTCATCCTATGTTTATTCTCAGCTCCAGGTTAGACAAGAGAGACTGAAGGAACATTCCCCCAAAACACACAAATCAAGTCCATAGTAAGCAGTAGAATCCAGAAGCTCCAGGACAAGGTACCAGGCAGTCACCTCCCAGCATGCTGGCCCTGCAGTGCCCGCATCTGGGGACCTTCCACCCCATCATTCTGTCAACACCTCCTTTACAGGCAGGGGCCAGCCACACCAGGCCCAGAACAGTCCAAGACCAAGCAGAAGCTGTGGCCTTCTCCTCACATCTCCCAATTCCTCCCCTGTCTAACAGACCAGGCTTCTCCAGACCCCTGCCCTACCCCTTTTCTGTTTCCTCTCTGGGCCACTGCCCAGTGCAGATCTACTCCCCATCCCCCAGACCTCAAGCAAAAAACCTGTCTGTGCAGTCCTTTCCCTGTTAGGCCACTGGGGGCTGGGCTGAGGCAAAGGCCTGTGATGCTGTTCTGGGGTCCTCTGGGCTTAATGAGCATGCTGCAGGCAGCAGTTGGCCAGAGGTGGTGGGCAGGCGCCCAGATGCTCAACCAGGGCCCCAAACCACGACCTGCCTCCATCACCCCCCTGCTCCCTGCCAGCAACAGAGAGGGTCTGTATGCAGTGGAAAAGAAGGCAGTGGCCGACACCTTTGCATGAGGGAGGAACCCAGTGGGGAGAGGCAGGCAGCACATGCATAAACACAGGGAGATAATTGCTCCCCTTACACGTGTGGGAAGGGGAGGGGACAGGGAGGAAATGGCTATTTGTGAAGCATGCTGCTGCCTGTTATCCTAGCTAATCCTGTAGCCATCCGATGTGGGCACTGAGGAGCAAACTGAGGCTGGGAGAAGTGGAGGACACGGCCAAAGACACAGCTAAGAAGCCGGCAAAGGCTGGAAGCCTGGCCCGTTTGTCTCTAAGCACCTTTCCAAGGGGCAAAACAGCTTCCCAGAGTTCTCCATTCCTAGACTCCTCTTCTTCCCAGCAGTCCTCTGAGTGGCGAAATATTTGGCACTTTGGAAGGAAAGCAGAGGTGGTGAACAGTGGGTTGGCAAGACACATCCTTTATGCAGTTTCTGTTCCAAGGCACCCAGGTGTCAATGGAATAGCTTCTGCTCAGGACACTGAAGCCTGTCAAACTCCTGCTCCCAGCCTCCAGCCTCATCCCAGACAGGCCCTAACTTCAGGGCACCTCTCTTACCTGATTCCTCCTTAGCCCCCATGGACCTACATGCAAGGTGAGGGGTCAACCCTGAGTGCCCTGAGATCACTAATCACCCAGGCATCACTTACAGGGACCTTAATAAGGGCTGGGTAGTGGATGGAGAATGCCGCACATAGTAACATTTTAATCCTTGCCACAATCCCATTGTGGGGATAGCATCATTTCCCTGCATTAAGACCAAGAAACAGAGCAGGGTACAGTGGCTCACTAGCACTCAAGAGACTGAGACAAAAATCACTTAGGGTTTAAGGCCAGTTTGGGCCACACAGTAAATTATAGAAAATCTGGGACTGGAAATACTGTGGCCCATGAGGTCACAGGGTTCCAAAACCACACATTCTGGGGTTCCCTCAAGGACACAGCTGCCTGGTGAGGAAAGAGATGGTGTCAGTTCCAAGAAAGAGTAGGAAGGACCAGGATAGCCCTAGTAGAAGGTTCCAGCTCTGGCTGGAAGGCCTCCAGGCTTCGCGATAGAGTTCAGGCAATGAACTTGGATGGTCTGCCATCAAACCCCTTCTGGAGCTGTTGCCAAGCCATTCCTGGGGCCTGCTGGTCCTCAGAGCCATTTCCAGCATGTATTTGTTGAAGAACTGAGGTGTGGGGTGAGATGCTGCTCAGGTCCCAGACTCACTGGGATGGACTAGCAGGTGATAAACTCTGCATGGTTGGACCCTAGCTTGGAGGCTCCACCCCCTTCTCCATATCTGGGCCTGAGGCCCCTAAGCTCTTAGAGAAAAACTGCTAAAATCAAATTGCAATTAACAGAGGCAATTATCCACCTATTAGAAAGTTTCCCCTGAGCCAGGCCTGTGCCTTGAATTGCCTGGGCCTGACTTAGTAACTGGGCCCCAAGAGAGGTCCCAGAGCAAGGCAGCATTGAGGGGTCAGGGAGTAGCCAGAAACAGCCTTGGTAGGGGCTGTATGTTGAAGGCCATTGTGGTCAAGAGAAGATTGGTCTGTCCTGTGCCCTGGGGAGGGGATGGCAGCCCTTGAGCCAGGACACTGTCCCTCTCTCCACAGCCTGTCTCCCCTTTCAGCTCCTCCTCCCCATTACGCCTTCCTAGAGGGCAGACCTCGGGCAGTCTGTATGTACCAAAGAACAAAGGAGAGGAAAATCGCGCAGTGACCCTCCAGGGAGTGATGATAACATTTTCACTTGAAAATTACCAGAGAACAGATTGTCTTATGCAAATCATATGCAAATCACACTTCAGTTGGTCCTCTCCTAGCAGTACCCAGAGTTCTTCTAGCTCTTTCCCTGGCTGGGTGTGATGGGGGTGGGGATGGTCTCTCATCTCAGTTTCTAAAGAGGCTTACCTGAAAGTAGGCTGGATAAGAAAACCCTTTAGCCCACAGAGACAGCTGACCTGAGTTAGCGGGAGCTCACTGACTCTGGCCTGAGCTGGGGAACCTACATAGGACCAAATTAGGCCCTCTGAATGTGGGTGACAGTTCTGTGGTTTGGGCAGTTCATGGCACCACTGGCAACGAGACTAGGATTTATCCCCAGTGCATGAACTGATTTTTTTGGGAGCCCATTCGCTATGGAGGGATATGTTGTTCAGCCTTGATACAGGGGAGAAGGGCTTGGTCCTGCCTCAACTTGACATGCCAGACTTTGTTGACTCCCCATGGGAGGCCTTATTCTTTCTGAGCAGTGGATGGGGATGAGGTGGGGGGAAGCTGAGGAGGGAGCAGGAGGAAGGGAGGGAGGGGAACTGTGATTGGTTTATAAAATGAAAAAAAACTTTTAAATTAAAAAAAATTTTAAAAGCCTTTAGTTGTCAGGTCTCACTCTGATTCTTGTGACATTTACAGACACCTTACTGCTTCCTGTTGCTAGACTCTATATCTCCTGTCACTGGGACCATACATTTGCAGAAGACAGTTGAAGTCGGCTGGCCACAGCAGAATGAAGAGCACGAGGCTAAGAATCAAGAAGCTCATGGTGGCACAAACTTGCTGTCCCAGCCCAGGAGTACTGAAAGTAAATCGGAAGCCAACCTGGGTCCCATCTGGAACAAACCAATGACAAAAAGAACCCAGCTGAGGGTTCACAGAGTGCATAGGGCTGTCTCTCTAGCTCATACCTCACCTTGTGCCTCATTGCTGGACTCCAAATACAGAGGTCTAGTACCCCAGTTGGCCCCATTCTTGCCTTTTAGTGTTCCTGCCTCAGGGCCCAGCAACCTTGTGGCTACTTAAGCCAGAGAATAGCACTAGAATTCCCCTCCCCTCCATCTCCTGCACTGAAACTTTAGTTCCAGACCTTGAAAGACTCCTCCATTCTCTCCTCGGGGCCACTGTGGTGTTTATTTCCTTTCTCTGACCTTTTTCCAAGGTCTTCTGCCTCCAAGCCAGCCACTCTGCTTCTTTTCTTACTCTGCTACCATAGTGGTCTTTCTGAAACCAAACTGGCCAGGCCCCAAGCCCATTTCTGGTGCACTGAGCTGTCACACAAGGCCAATAAGACATAGGACGAGAGCTGCCTCTAACTCTCACCATGTCCCCAACTATGTGCCATTTTGTCTTTCATCATCCACCCGAAACACCACATTTTACCAGGCTTGCCTGAGCCGTTTTCCTTCCCTAAGCCTCCCTTGCCCCCCGCTTCTCTACTCTTGGTGAAATGATATTTATTCTACAAGAAGCGCTTTGTCTAGGAGAGAGTCTCTGCCTGCCAGTCCCCACCCCCAACACACATGCACACACTTCACACACACACAGCCTCCCCAGCTGTCATGCGTTTCTCCTTTCTCGGTTCTCTCCAGCCTTTTTTTTTCCATAGCAGAAATCAATTTATGTTTGTATCCTGAACACCTAATGGGTGATGACTGAATGAATAAGAAATATGAATGAATGGAGCGGGTGAGTGAAGGAGACCTAGGTTGGATTCATTGTTCTGAGTGAGTGAGTTACCACTCTGAACTTGAGGTGCTTTGTAAAAATTGAGGAGCATTAAGAGAAAAGTGCCCAAAGTCCTTGAGAGCAGCTTCTGGGATCCTATAGATACTGGGGAGCCCCCAGATGAATCTTCAGCTGGCTGACCCGAAAACCAGCTTTAGGATATGTGTATGAAGTAACCCGGTCCAATAGTTCTTGATCTCAGGTCTGCTTTGAGTACTGGGCCCAGCCTCCATTACCAAGGAAGCACCCCAGTAAACTAACCATAGGCCCAAAGATGTGTCTTCTTAGGAGAAAGACTGTCACCCACAGCAACATCCAGGGGAGGCTGTGCCTGAGACGCTTTTGCCCTGCTTGAAGTTTAAAGTGACTGGAGGGCTATGACAAAATGGAGAGAGGTAGGGATTCGAACAACCAAACGTAGTTCTGCTGATAGCCAACTACATCATAGCAGAGCATCTCATGACCCTTCCTAATGGAGATGGTCCCACATACACACATTACTGTTGTGAGGATGCAATGAAGTACTGTGTGCGATATGACTAGCACGGGGCTTGGCATGAAAGAATGGCAGTACACAATGTGCCCTCGCCATGGGCATAATGGGACCTTTTCATGTGCATTGGTTCTTTTCCTTCTCACAGCAATCCTACGAGAAGATAAATACACTGTTATTATCATCTCTTTCCACAGCATGAAAACTAAGGCACAGACAGGGGAAGCTATTTTCTCCTTTTGCATGCAAAGTTTATAAATATTTTTATGCAGTGTCTTTACTCACACATCACACAAACGGCCCATTTAAAGAATACAACCCAATGGTCTTTTTAAAATTTATTACTATTATTAAATGCTGTGTGTGATGCAGAAGGAGTGCATGTGTGCCATGGTGGACACATGGAGGTCAGAGAACAATTGTGTAGAATAGGTTCTATCTTTCTGCCTTCACATGTGTTATCAGGCTTGTTTGGCAAGTACATTTACCCTCTGAACCATTTCACTAGCCATGATTCAATGACCTTATTATAGATTGAGTATCCCTTATCCTAAATGCCTCATATCAAGTGTTTCAGATTTGGTATCTTTTTAAAATAATAGATGAATAACTGGCAAATATTTCCTGCAAACAATTATCATATATGAATATATTTAAAACATTAGAATATTTGCATATATACAATGCAGTATCTTAAGGATGGGTCTTAAAGCTAAACATGAAATTAATTAGGTGAATTTATATGAAAATAAATATTATTCATAGAACCTAAAGGTAGTGTGTGTGTGTGTGTGTGTGTGTGTGTGTGTGCGTGTGTATTAAGTCTCACTCTGCAGACCACACTGGCCTTGAACTTGTTATCTTCCTGCCTCATCTCCCTAGATATCAGGATGAGATTATGTACCACTATGCCCAGCTCTGAGGGTATTTTAGAAAATGTTAGGATGCCAGCGCATTGGCTGTGACTTTTCCTGTGAATTCAGGTTGGAATTTTCCACGTAAGATGTTGCATGCATCCTGAAAAGAAAAGAGTTTCAGAGCACTTGGACTTTCAGGTTAGGGATGCACATGGTCCCAGCAGACATGGATTCTGAGCTCAGTCTTCTGACTGCAGATCCCTCCCCTAAAGTCTCTGCCTCAGTATGGAACAATGCTTGCTCATGGTCTGTGAAAAGAGCTCCCTCTCTCTCAGACCCTTCTTGGCCTTTACCCATTAGAAAAATCACAGCTTTTCTCTCCTTACCTTTCCAGGATTCAGCTAATCTCTAGCAACCAAGCCCTTGGGCACTGAGGCAGAGACATAGAAGAGACTACCTTAGCCAGGGGTGTTGGTCTATCTTGCCAGCTCCCCAGTACCCATCAGAGTACTCGCTTTAGTTTATCTATGTTGGGCTGGCTCAACAGGTCCAATCCAAGAAGATAGGTTCCCACAGAGCTTCACAGGGATGCCTCCAACACACCGGGAGGCCCTGAGAAGTGCCATTGATTCCGTCCAATAGATATGTCATCCAAGCCATTTACAGAGCTTGGAAATTTTAGCAGGCTATGATTAAAACTTTATCCAATGTGACCAGAGATTTGGGACCTTGGCTGCAACAGCCACAACAGGCTAGTATTTTACCACTCTTCCCAATATGCCAATTAAAGAGGGGGATGATGAACAACAGAGGAAGAGATTTAATCAATGTATTGGGAATAGGAACAAATAAAGAGAGCTGGCTGACCCCAAATTCATCTTTGAGATAGTGATATGAACTTTATATTTAAAACAGGAAGAATTAGGGTAGCAGTCAAGAGATATGTATAACTAACCAGTCCTGGTTAAGATACGGTGGTCCCACCCATCTTTGTCTCAGCTCTAGTTCTACAAGGTGATTGACAAGTTGTGCCAAGTTGTTCGCTGCTGTCATATCCCTAAGGGGACCACTGTGGTTCCTGTGACACAATGTGTTCCAGGATGCAGCCTTTCCTTCATAGGCAATTGTCCTCTTGGTGCAGGGCCTGTCCAACCAGCCTTATTGCTCCTAGAATTCAAAGTGACTACAGGTTTAGGTCATTAACTTTCATTTCTGTACCTTCAACCTTAAAGCAGAGTGGATTGCGTTAGGTAGACAGAGCATAACAGTTCTTATGCTTATGCAGAGTCAAGTGGGCAGCCTGAGCCAGAGTAAGGGAGACTGACCCAGGAGGAAGGCAGAGGCTTTATGCTTCTTTGGTTTAGCCACCTTGTGGGAGAAAGAGAGGGTCAATACTTTTCAACAAAAGCAGCTTCTAAGTGCCTGTTACATCAATATCTATGAAATATATTCATTTTAACATGAAATCAATATAGAAACATCATAGGAGTGTTTGACATTCTTTTTTTTAACTGTGTAATCTCCAAATTCTGGCATGTATTTTGCACGGACAGCGCATCTCAATTTGGGCTACCTTAAAAGCAAGTAGTGATTGCCACAACAGACAGCATAAGTAGATACTTAGAGAACAGAGCTGGAAAGGCAACCAATGGCAAGCTAGGCTGAGGAACAGCACGAGCAAAGTGAGAAATGTAGCTAACTGGGACAGCTCCTTTTAATAAAAGTTGTGGGGTTTTTGGGTTTTTTTTTTTTTTTTGAGACAGGGTTTCTCTGTGGCTTTGGAACCTGCACTGGAACTAGCTCTTGTAGACCAGGCTGGTCTCGAACTCACAGAGATCCGCCTGCCTCTGCCTCCCGAGTGCTGGGATTAAAGGCGTGCGCCACCACCGCCCGGCTTAAAACTTGTGGTTTAAGAGTTGTTATCTCCAGAGCTGTGTGTGTCCGTGGAAAGATCTTCTTAGTGGACTACGTACTGGGTGAGAGGACAGTCACTGTTGACTCGGTGAGTACCAGCCCGGCTGTGTAATGAGCACATTGCTGGTAAAGTAGACAGATGCATCTCCTGGCCTCAAGCAGCTAAGAGTTGTATGAGAGATGATGGCCGCGTGGACTAGGACGGTGGCAGTGGGCGCATTGGTGGACCCTTTACCTAGGTACAGATGGGGCACTGAGCCAGAGTGGAACAGCTAGTCAGAGTCAGGTTTTGCAGAAATGGCTTTGGCAGTGAGTAAGAGGGGAAGGGGAAGAGCAGCATCTAGTAAGGGGCTGGGAGCTTTATGATTGCCTGTGGCCCTAAGGTCAAATTGCATGAGTGTGAAGGCCCTTAAGAAAGAAATATTTTCTTCTCTGACCCGCAGTTTCTCTCCACTGTAAAACAGGGACAGCACAGCAGAGCACCTCTTGGTGGATTGGCAGCAGGAGGCAAATCTATGGAACCACTCAGCACAGAACCCCACCTGCCTGAAGCCTTAGTAAATGAAAGTGTACTGTCTTCATCCCTCCAATTAGTAATGTGGTAGCAGTAAAAGGCACAAGACAGGGAAGGAAAGAAAAAGGAACGGTTTAGGAGTCGAGATGGGCAGGGCTAGGAAATTGAGTGATTGCTTGGTTGGAAGTGGGAGGGGAGTGGGAAGTTCTGTATGAGTATCAGGAGGGCCAGACACAGGGTTGGGGAAACCTGGATGGTTCTACAATTACAGCTGACTTGGAACTGGGACCTGGCCAAGTGACTTTTCCCACAGGAGTTCTCATAAAGCAGCCGTCCCTCCCCAGCTGAGCCCCTGAGGTCAGTAGCTATGCCACTGATGTGCCAGCCAGTACTGTCCTCGTTCCTCAAATCAGCCTCAGCACCAGTTCTGAGCCAACTTGGTCTTTGGCAGGGCTGTCTGCCCATGCAGCAGCCGCTCTCCTGCCTATGCCTCCCTGGGTTTCTAGGTCAAGAAATACTTCTCGTGTAAAACTCTCTGGGGTGAAAGTGTGGGGCCAGATAGATGACTCAGTAGTTAGAAACACTGGCTGTTCTTGCAGAGGACCTGGGCTTCAATTCCCAACACCCACATGGCAACTCACAACTGTCTCTAACTCCAGTTCTGGGGAACCCACAACCCTATTCTGGCCTCTTTGGGTACTAACTGTGCATAGGGTGTAGCAGGAAAATCCCATACACATAAAATAATAAAATTAAAAATCAAAAAACCATCCAGAACTAATGGTGCTTGCAAAGACAGGTTTAGGTTCTTCTGTCTGCCAAGGGGCACACATGGCTGGTGGGCATGGGGGGAGGACTGGGACAGGAAGAAGATCTCTTACCACTATGGTGATCTCTCTATTAACTTCTGAGCTATTTTGAAAAAAAATCCCAGAAAGATAAATGAGTCACTTGTAAGCAGACCGCAGCTTAGAGTGTTAGAGTGTGGGCCTTGGTCTTCTTGCCTCCAGTGGCCTGGGTTCTTCAGGACCCGAAGCTACCTGCCCTATCCCAGACCAAGTTATCATTTCCACGCCGGGCCTTCTAGAGTCAATCCCTTGGTCTTGAACCTCAAGGAGAACCACTTGGTTAGCAGAGTCTTTACTTTAGGTCAAGTAGATCCTCCTGTTTTTGTCCCTTAAGCCCAGGACCTGCTTACTGGCCAACTCGCTGTCACATCCCAGTCTTGATTTCTGGGCTTTTGCCATACCCCTCCCCCTCTCAATGCTGCTCTATCAACATCCTTAAATGATTACCAGCTGGTTCTAGTCATATCCCCTCCCTAGGGCCATGACAAGAGGGCAGGCCTTTCTTCATTTGGCTCCCTTGGGTATTAACCCCTGGCTAGCAGGCTGGCTGAGTCTTCAGTGCCAAGAAGTAGCTAAAGCCCTAAAAGATAATGAGACATAGCCTTTTAGAGGAGTTGAATTTCTCAGTGGGTATCTTGGGCTACCAGCGCCCTTTTCTAGATCAACACTCTGATCCTTTTCTGGATCAACATTCAAGGAAGGGTTCAACTGCAAATGACTCCTTTGCTTGCCTACAGTAGAACCCTTGGCAAGCCAAGGCTCCTCACCACTGTGTGTAACCTTTCCTTTTTATATAAGATAAGGGTGGATTAATGGTAGGTATGGGCGTCTGAGAAATGGGTCAGTGGTTAAGAGCATTGACTGTTCATCCAGAGGATCCTGGTTCGATTCTCTCACTCCCATGTTGGTTCACAACTATTTGTAACTTTGTAACTCTAGTTCCGAGGAATCTGATACCTTTTTCTGGTCTCTGCAGATACCAGGCACACACTTGGTACATAGATAGACATGCTGATAAAACACTCATACACATACTTTTTAAAAATTAAAAATATGGGCTTTGACAACAGTCTGCATGGGTTCACACCCCACTGTTATCTCTTACTAGCTAGGTGACCCTGGGCAAAAATACTGTGTCTCTCAAAGCTTTCTTTCTTCACCTGAGAAGAGCAATAGGACCTCTCTCAGAGTCTTTAACTTTAAAACAGTTCCTGGCATAGACCCCCCCAACATTAGCCCATCTTGTGTGATATTATTATTGGTGGTAGCTCAAAGAGCCATGCGAACAGAGACCACACCTTCCTCTCTGAGCTCTGAGCATCCACAACCATCCAGTCACCGAAAGGACACTAAGTACATGCCAGAGCAAAACATAGTCAGCTGGGACTGCTACTTGCATGCAACCATCTTAGATAGGGACCTGGGTGTGTCCGTGACTGAAACATACAAGTAAGTTTTAGAAAGATCCTGCATTCTCTTCCTGGGGGCTTGAACTCTGCCTTCCAAGCTAGTAGTTCATTGGACAATCCAAGAGGACCCATGGGGACTCTGCTTGAAAAGGCCATCAGGAACTGGGGGTGCAGCTCAGTGGTGTATATGCATGGGCCTAGCATGCACAAGGCCCTGGGTTTAATTCCCAGTAACACACATGCACACACATAGGCCATTGGTAATCAGTTGGTGGGCCTAGTGTCTTATGTAGGCTATGTCCTGGGTAGTGCGTGGCTTGGATGATAGAAGCCAAGCTACAAAGCACCAATACAGGAGAAAGCCATAGCCCCAGGAGTCAGACTGACCTGGATTTGAATCCCAGTTGTCACTTTCTTAATGGCTATAGAGCCACAAGAAAATCATAAATCTCTCTTAGCTTCAGCTTCCCGACTTGGGACATGGGGTTGAGAGCTTCTTTTTTTGTAAGGGTGCAATGAGAAAAAATCATGCCAGGTGTGCAGTGTTGTGCCTAACACAAACTGGCACCAAGGTAGTCACAAGCATTCATGCCATGCCCTAGGTTGTAAAAGGGGTGGGGTGGGTGAATGCTGCTTAGAGAGGGGTAAGGCACTTATGAGGACCCTTATGCCCATAGGGGCTTCCAGATGGTAAGTTGGAGCAAGGCTCCAGGCCAAGGGGGCACAACCAGGGCTCCTAGTCACCCATCCCCTATGCCTTGGCATGACAAGGTTCTTGGCCTCCTGCCACAGCCAACTATGTAAATAAACCAGCTTTTTGCTGGCTGGGAGTGAGACTGCCCTAAGTGACATTTCAAATTAGTTCTGCTATATTGGGCTTGAGCTCTGAAGAGCCTGGGCATTTTTCCTCCCTGGCTCATCCCTTTCTCTGGGTGGTGTGGGCAAAGGGCCAGAGCGGGTGGGGGTAGGCTGTCTGAGGTGACCTGCTGAAGCACTTACCAGGCCTGGGGCCACAGCCTCCCTTCCCAGAGAGGTCAGTAGCTTTGCATCAGGGTAACCCCCCCTCCACACTAACCCTCCACAGCTGCCATAGCAACCCCGTCTCCTCACACAGGGCTCACACACCAGCTGGCAGGAATGCTGAACGGAAGGAGGGCTGTGTGATTGGCTGAGGAGAGAGAGCTGGGCACTGGAGGGGGCACACGAAGGTGGGCCAGCTGTGGCCTGGCAGTGCTGAGAGGGAGATATGCTGGCCACATGTCTCTGAGACCATGCTAGAGGAGACCATGATAGGAGAAGGAGCTAGGGTCAGGAACACACGCCACTGTCTTCTTGGCAAGGCTTTATGGCTTCTGGGTGGAGCTGAGGGTAGAGGGCACTTGATTCAGCCCCTTTCTTTCTGGGCAAGTTGCCGTACTTACCACACTTGGCTGCAGGTTAAAGGTCTGCGAGAGTATAAAAGAACTCAGACTGCAGAGCTGGGAAGGTCTGGTATGATCATGGCTCTCACACTCTGGTTGATTCTCATTGCCAAGCCTAGGTTGCCTCCTCTGTGGGGATACTAGTGACTCCTAGGAGCTTACTAAGAACAAACCAATGATGCTTGCAAAACACCTAAGGCCTGGGCATGGTATGAACTCAGTAAGTGGCATCTGCTATTATTACTACTGCTGTTCTTTTTAGTATATTATGTACAGTGACAGTTTGGGTGCTTATGTTCCTATTCGACTGAGAGATGCTAGAGGGTGGGGACTGAGAATTATTCCTCTTTCAATCCCCAGAAGTTCCAGACTGAGCCTGGAACCAGGGCAGAGTCTGGAGTGGGAGTAGGAGAAGGAGAGTCGGATGCGCACAAGGAATGCCTTGTGCTAAATATCTTCAAAAGTGTCTTGCAGTTTGGACTCTCTGTACTCTTAATTCCATAAGTTCCAGAGAAAGACGCTCCCAGGAGTGTGTGGATCTTGAGATCCTTTCTACAGAAGCCATTCCAGCCAATAAGTCAACAACATTTTACAATCTAACTCTACCCATGATCCTGAAAAAAAGAAAGAAAGAAAGAAAAAAGCCAAAGGTACCATGCCAGCCAGTGGGAGCAACCTGCCTGCCAGATCAACTACCTGGAAATGGGTCTAACCTTGGGGCTGCAGAAAAACACCATACTCACAAATGCTGGAAATCTTCAGGCAATCTGCCAGTCAGCCCGTAGCAAAATGGAGAAACAGGCTGGGGCTGATATGATCCAGATGGGCACTGCAGGGAGGGGCACTGCCAGCTCTGGCAAGTGCTTTGCAACAGCAAGAGCACCCCCAAAACACAGACTTCTCAAGATTCGGGGCTGGTCATAGGACCCCGCTCACATGGGGCCAGTGAGCATACCGCCCCAAGGTGATAGCCATTGAGCTGATCTAATAGGAGCTCTGGTCAAAGCAGCCTTAGGCCCTCCAGCTGCAGATTGTCTAGGCCTGGGATTCCTGAGTGTCCTCCATCACAGTCAGTCAAATCCGCTAGACAGAAACACAAGATTGAACAAGAGACCCCATGACTGGTTAGAGGGGAAGGTGATGGCTCAGGAGGCTGTAAATCTAGCTTGCCAGCCAGTATTTGAGAGGCTGCTGCAACATGAGCAAGCTCTCTAACGGCTCAATTGGCTACAGACAAGTAGTACTGAGAGAAAGCATCTCAGGCCTTTGAAGATTGCCAATAGAAATCA
The DNA here is from genome assembly GCA_028555095.1 of Dicrostonyx torquatus. Lineage (NCBI taxonomy): Eukaryota > Metazoa > Chordata > Mammalia > Rodentia > Cricetidae > Dicrostonyx > Dicrostonyx torquatus. The sequence goes on along the minus strand of JAQHUG010000094.1, from coordinate 4,804,944 downwards.
AACCAAGGGGCTTTCCCAGGCCACAAAATCTTAGCCCACTACGAAAAAGCTACTCAGAGTCCAGGAAAAATGAACATAGCTACTCACCATGTCAACTGTCATTACAAGCCTTGGGAATCTGGCAGGAGTTAGGGAGAAAGAGTGTGGGGTTGATGGTAGGAGCCAGGCTGCTCGCTGTTGGGAGTGGAACGTACTTATGGTTAAGCAAGAGAGAGCTGGAATAATCCCCGGGTCAATGCATTTGAGTGGGAGAATAGACAAAAATTTCAACTAAGGTAGCTTCACAGAGCTTCCAGACGATTGTGCAGAGGAGAACTTACAGGTGGGCGTTCATCCACTGGGAAGGTATCGATACCCACATACACCTCTGTGTTCGGTTAATCAGTAGGCTCCTGCCGAACCAAACATGCTCAGTGCCCTGGCCTTGTTCTCTACTACCAACGTCCAATAAAAGGAATCAATCTCCGTGCAGGAGAGCTTGATCCCAGGGCTGAGACAGGGAATATACAAAATGAGCCTGAAGTGTTCTGTAGTACCAGAAATGAAGGAAGTACTCAAAAAACATAAAGCCACCGTGATGGGGATATGGCCAAGGGAAGTAGGGGCCAGCTGCAAAAACCTCCAACAGTCAAACTAGAAGGGTTTGAGCAACAAAATAAATAATGCAGTATTGGCTATTAACCCAAAGTATACAGAAAATTTCCATGAGTCTATAGTGATATAAATAAACAATTAAATAAATAAATAAACAGAGGAGAAGAGGCAAATCCCTGGAGCAGAAGAATTGCAAATAATTTATGCAACACTTCCTCGCACAAGGAGGGGAGCACGTCATCCCGTTCTCCATCCCTTAAGTGGTAGCAGGGCCAAGTGACTTCCTTCCAAAAAGTGACTCATGAAAAAGAAAAAAGAAAGAATAACTTTATAGTGGAGAATCCATTAAACACAATCCCGTCAGGTGACCAAGTTCAATGTCTAGAGCAAGAGGTCTCACTGACAAGGCTATATCCTTGATGTGTTGTGACAAGAATGGAACCTGATCTCTGGTGTGGTCTTCCTCCCTGAAACACCTAACTCCAATCTATCCCTGAGGAAAAGAGCAGACACATTCCAGTTGAGGGACATGGTACCAAATACCTGAGCACTATTCCTCAGTACTGGCAGGGTGAGACCAAGAAATTGCCCACGCAGAGAGGAGCCTAAGAAGACATAATTACTAGTCGTAACTCTACCAGCCTCGTGGGGGAGGATAAAGGGCAGTACGTAAAAACCAAGAATGTCGAACAGTAATTAACAATAATGTGTAAATTTTGGTTTATTAATTCTGACAAGCACATCATCCTAATAGTGCAAGATGTTAAGAGTAAAGAAAGCTTGCAACAGATTATGCGGGAACTCTGTACAGTTGTTCTCTCTCAGAGGCTTCGCGTTGTGAGGTTTCAGTTTCCTAATCAGCTCCAAATATATTCATGGAAAGTTCTAGAAATAAACAATTCGTAAAAAATATACTGCTTACTGTTTTGAGTAGCATGATGAAATCTTGAGCCATCCTGCCCTGTCCTGCTGGAGATGTGAGTCTTTACCCTAGCATCTGCACACTGTATATGCTACCCGCCCATTAGTCATCACCTGGTAGTTGCCTTGGCTATTAGATCTACTGTGTTCTCATGGCGCTTGTGGCAAAAGAACCCTTATTTTATGGAGCAGCAGCTCCAAAGTATAGACATAGTGATGGTGGCATTTCAAATATGCCAAAGAAGACCCTGAAAGTGCTTCTTTAAGTGAGGTGAAAAGTTCTGAGCATATCATTTGGGTTTAGTAGTGGCCATGGTTCCAGGCATCCACTGAGAGTGTTAATGGATGAGTACTATACTCTTTTTAATTTTTCTATAAGTAATTCTAAAGCAGTTTATTTAAGTAAAAGGAGCATGAATTTTCAGGTTTGAATCCTGTTTCCACTTGTCCTGACTCTAAGGCTCTAGGGAAGACATTAGCCTTTCTGAGCATACTTATGCAAAATGAGAGGAATAATTTCTCCTTAGACCCTTCCAGGAGAATCAGAGGCGATTTTAAGCAATGTACCTCTCCCCACACACACACACACAAAGAAAGAGAGCTATCCAGTTCATGCAATTTCCTTACTCTCTCAATACTCATAGACCCCCATGTGAAACAGATGTAACATCTAAAGCTAAGAGAAGCGAGGGCCTTGCTCAAGGTCATATGACTAGAACACAGCAGGACAAGAAGCAGTGTTTTCCCTAGGGCTCTATGCCTATTAGCAAAGCTTGGGCCTCAGAAACTGTTTGAGCTTCAGTGAGAAAGGAGCTTACTGTCTACCTTGTGGCCTCAGGGCCCCTGAGAGGAGGCCAGTTCCTCTGAGAGATGAAAAGGCAGTGCTGCAGAGCAGGTAGCAATGGCCTTCGGGAACAGACTGCCATCAGAGTCAAGTGTCAGTTCCACTTTGCCACTGAATGACTTGAGTATGTTGTTTGACATCTTTGAATAACACATAAAATGAACGTTGATAACAGTATAGATCTTCCCGCATCACTGTTGTGAAGGTTAAATTAGTTCATCCACAAACAGAAGTGTTTAGAATAGTACCTGGTACATAGTAAATGCTCAAATAAACCCTAGATGGAAATACCTGCAGGGTGGAGGTTTCAAGTTTAGTATTCCTAAGGGCCCTTTTGAGTCCTCCGTTACAGTTGATGGACCAAAGGGATGCTCCTTGCTTTAAAAATACCTAAGGGGGTTTGCATAAAATAATAATACCCTTTAGTGCATAAGTCAGTGAGTGCTCCCTTGCAAGCCTGCATCTCCAGGAAGCTTCAAAACCATCAACATCATCCTAGATGGGTGTACTGAGAAAGGGGAAGAGGGTGCTTAGAGCTTCCTCTGCAAGCCAGTGGCTGAGCCAAATGCAGAGCCTCCATTTTCTTGGCCCACCTTCCTGCTGCTCTATCAAGCTGCTGCTGTGAGTCTTGAGGAGGGCTTTCATTGTTGCCAAGTGTCTGCCAGGTGCCAGAGGGAAACAGAAACATGTGCACGCGCGCGCACGCGCGTGCGCACACACACACACACACACACACACACACACACACTCCACCTCTGCGTTCAGGCTTTCAAGTGTGCTTCTCATATGTACTCAGAGAAAGGACAAAAATAAATATACAGAAATGCTGGCTTGGGGGCTCCTGCTTGGTTGCATAGTGACTGTCATCAGCAGTGGGGGAATCAATGCTTGAGCTGGGCTGTCAAGGCAGGGAGCTCAGTGTAGGCTGAGAACACAGGATGAACACTTGGCTGGTCACGCAATGTACTGGCCACTGGCAGTGTACTGGTAAAACAGCTTTTCCGGAAGCCAGAGGAAGCAGAGAGTCCTTACTTGTCCTGTTTGCTAATTTCTCACATTTGGTCCATCTTGCTCTACCAATGGTGTAACACCAACAGCAGGCTCTCCATCCCAACACAATAGCATCTACAGGTGAGAACAGGTTGTTTCCATGGCAGCTGGAGCTGGGCCTTGTGGGCAACAGGCTATGAGGACAGAAGGCTAGCTGACTAGGGTGAGGCTAGCTCAGAACACAGCTGGGTGCCAGTCCGCAGGTCACACGCACATTCCAAGGTTAGCTATTGAGCTGTGCTTTTTTACTGGGCTTTCTGCCAGACATTTAACAAGCATTAGCTCATTTAATCGTTACAGCAGTTTCAAGAACTGGCCGCTCATTCATTGATGCGAACATCCGCCATCTGTCTGCATAACAAATCTACACTGAGGCCCTACTATGTGCCAGACACTGTCTGAGGTACACTGATGATGAAAACAGCCATTAACTTCACGGATCTTCTGTGTAAGTGAAAGGAAATAGTCAATAAACACATTTTAAAATGGAATGAAGAATAATTGCCAACTGTGGTATTTGGAAGGCACCCAAAAGAGTACTGAATTGAAAACAAAACAAAACAAAAAAAACCGTACTGCTCTTTAAGAAAATATGTCTCTGAGGAGGTAATACTGAAGAATCAAAAGGATTCTAGGCCTGGTGGTATAGGCCTGTAATCCTGGTGACTTGGGAAACTGAAACAGGAGGATGGAAAGTTTGAGGCCTGCCTGGGTTATAGAGTGAGTTCAAGGCCAGCCTAGGTAACACAGGAAAAGGCTGAGGTTGTACTCTTACCTTGCACACTCAATGCCTTGGATTTCACCTCTAGTATGACGCCAAAAAATGAGGAGTCAGCCATAGCAATAGTTAGAGCCAGGGCAGTGAAGGGGCGGGAAAAGCTAGTATGAAGGTTCTGGCGTGGAAACAAGTTGAGTATCTTTCAAGTTACACTAAGGAGACCGAAGTGGTCAATCTCAGCAAGTAGAATAGCATAGCCTGACATGAGTTCCAAGTAGCAGACAGAGGCCTAATCATGTCTGCTTTGTGGAGAGAACTTCAAGGGCATGGTCAGAGGAATATTACAACATCTGCTTAACCACGGTATGAAGAATAGATTACAGAGGAGCGAGGAAACACACAAGGAAGCCAGTGAAGAGGGTGTGGCCAGGTAAGAACTGGGATGCCAGGCTCAGAATGGGGGCAGTAAAGACCAACGGAGGCAAAAAAAGGTCGTGTCTAAGAGCACACATTAAAAAAAAAAGGTCAGGACAGAACCAAATTCAGATCCAAACCTAAACTCCTTTGCTTGCCCCTAGCAGTCTTATTGGGGAAAAGAAGTATACTGGGAATCTCAAGCCTAGGTACCTTTCTTAGAGAAATGACAGGACAAAAGAGGGATGCCACTCTTTATAGACGTCACTTTTAAGGCAAGGTCTTGCCATATAGCCCTGGCTGGCCTGGCACTCATCCTCCTGTGCCTTGCCTCTCTTGAAATCCCGGCCCACTCAGTATCTACTTCTTGCCCTTAAATGATTGGCCACTCAGGTGTCTATAGACTTCCAGGCAACTCCTTGAGGGCAGGGGTCAGAGTCATGTGGGAAGGAGCCTTGGGATGTGGTGGAGATGGAGATCCAAAGAATGACCAGCTCTCCTAGATAGTGTATCGGCATTGGCTGTGGCCAGTTTGGTTCACTCTGGAAAACCTCTCTTGGCAGATTGACCCTAAGCTGCCCCCACAGCCTCTGTACACTTGGCTTCCAGAGAAACAGTGGTAGCCAAATGATACACATGGCCTTAGCACTAAATCCATCTCAGCACTTCTGCCTCCCTGTGCTTGACTTTAATATATCTCAGTTTCCCCATCTACGAATTCGGGCCATGACGAGTTCTTACCTCACAATGAGGAACAAATGAGAGGGTGAAGAGAGCATGGCTGAGGTAGTGCCTGATACCCAATAGCCTCTCCCAAAGATTCCTTCCCAGATATCGGGTAGAGGAAAAGTTAAGAGCCAAGGAGCTTGCATAGGAAGGAGGGAGGCGTTAATGGGTCCCTTTCCTGCCCCTTCCCCACCTGCCTTCCACTCTTCCCGCCCCCACACCATCTTCTCGGTCTAAAGCACCTGGGAGTTGCCTAATTAGAGCTAATTAGCTTCTCCTGCAGTCAAACTGTAAGGCAGGGAAGGCTCTGTAGCTCAGGACTCTGACAGTAATCATGTTAAGCAGATATTTATTTATCCCTTTATTAAGCAAGCCAATTAGCATGTACTATCTCAAAAGCTAATCTATAGGTCTGGGAGCAGAGCACGTGCTGTCAAGACTCGAAGGCCCTACTTGGGACTCTTTTGTGTCTTGTTACTCCATAACCTTTCCAAAAGCCAGGTCAATGGATGGCAAGTTTGGGGAGAGTCAATGGGCATGGGGAGAGATTGGGGACTGGGGCCCAGACCAGCTTGCCTGTGGTCACACAATGGGTGCAAGTGATTCCTAAAAAGGCAGGAGACATAAGGAGTCCTGCAAGGGTTGTTGCTCTCTAGTGAGGATGCATGGGATGTTGAGGTCAAAAGGGACCTCACAAATGGAGACATTGCATGAGGAAGGACATTCTGCCAAAGCACTGGAACCAAGCTACAAGAGTAGGGAAGTACACGGCAGAATTGAGTAACTGAAGCCTGTCTTTTATTCAATGAGTATCCTGGCAGTGATAAAACCCTAGAATTGTTCAAAGATCTCAAAGAGGCTAGAACTACATGTTGAAGGCTGAGATTCAGCTGGCCAAGGTCAGCCTGTGTCCACAGGTAGGAAGAAAGATGGCTAGCCGCAGGTAGCAGGGAGGATGCTAGCTTCCATATCGGGAGAGTATGGATCTAGAGCCCAAATCAGGGAAAGTAATGCTGAAGGCATTACAAGGCTGGGGAAAACTGTGCCCCTGACCAGCCACTTAAGCCAGCCTCCATGCACACTACCACATGCCCTAGAGATGCTCCCAAGTGAATTAGGCAAGCAAACATGCTTGAGAAAGGCTTGCCGGGGCTGGCATGACTCAATGATAGAATACTTGCCTAGCATGCACAAGGCCCTAGGGTTCGATCCCCAGCACCACCATGTATAATTATGATATATAGCAATCCAATGTAGTAAGAGCAGGGGTGAAAAAGACTTCTGGACTAGAGGAAAGAGGCCCAGAGATGTGACTGGGGTTGAGTTTTTTATGATTCCTAGTGTCTGCACTTTTTAATTTATATATCACTTCCATGCAGTGTGTAAGGAGTTTCGTTTTTACTTTTGAGATACCGTTTCAGTATGCAGCCCAAACTAGCCTTGAACTCTTGATCCTCTTGCCTCTACCCCTGGAGTGCTAAGGCTGAAGGCATATGCCATCATGCCCTGTGTATATTTTGATTCCTCCCAGTAACTCTGTGCAGCAGAGAGCATTAGTACTAGTTTACAGATAGCAGAAACCAAGACTGCACAGTATAGCGATAGCTATCACCACGGGCTAAAGCATGTACCTTCCTTCCACTGTAGCTATATGACTTACTAGGTGGATCATGAACAAGAACCCCAGCCTCATGGAGCCTCAGTCAACTCCCCTTCCCATGAAATAAGGATAATGCCTCTATCAGGTTCATTCAACACATCAGTATAGAGCATCTAGTAACAACCCACAAATGTTAATTTACTTACTCCCTGCCCACAAATGACTTTCTCTAGCTCATACAACTTGCCAAGACTCAAATCCAGGCTCTGGGTTAAAAATTCACTGTGGAGGGAAAGCCAAACACCGGGGCCTTGGCTGTATAAAGAGTCAGCCTATGCTTTGTCACCTCCAAGGGACAGTAGGGAGAGTACAGCTGGACTGACTCAGGCTGACAGCAAGGAGGATGGTGGCTAGACAAGGTCGTGAATCATCAACAGGAAGAGCCGTGGCTTTGGGAACCTGGGATCTCTGAGACAGGAATAACCCCAATGAGTGTGACGGGGTGAGGTTGCCCTATCCAGAGGAATAGGGAACAATGACATCACCTAGGCTGCAGACTGGAAAGAGCCCAAATAGGTCATCTGGTCCAGGCCCTCTGGGCAGAACTGTTCTAGAAGGAGACCATAAAGACTTCCCTACAAGGTCTCCAGTGGAAGGCATTCCTCAGCTTTCCTTGGTCATTCAAGAATTCACTTTCCCAGCTCCCTATCAGAACCTTCCTTTTTTATTTTTATTTTTTGGCTAGTTACTCCTGCTGCCATCTCAGCTCTCTATGGCAGAGTTACAAAGCTGCTGGGTCACTTTGGGCCACTCAGCTCACTAAGCAGAAAGGGACGATAGCGGCTTCCGTTTGCCAAATCCCAAGGGTCACTTTCAAAGTCACCAGCTCAGACCCTCCACAATCGGTCCTACCCAGCTCCCTGGGCTCAACTCCTTTCATTACTTCCAGCCTGGCAGACTTGGCTTGGCTCTCAGCCCACTGCAGCCCGACCCTTCCAGGCCTTTAGGACCCTGGAAGCAGAGTCCTCAGAGGAGCCAGCCCTGACTCTTCCAAAAAATCTCTCTCCTCCCCCATCCTGTTTTGTGCTTACTTTGCTTTCTGATCTGGATGACAGCGTAGTATTGAGTTGTGGGCCAAAAATGGTTGAATGCTGGCAATTTCATATGGTTCAAGCCAAACAGTTTGTCTGTTTTGGCTCCTCAGCTGTAAGGACAGTACTGGGCTAATCTTCACGCCCCTCCACGCCCCTCCACACCCTTCTGCACCCCTCCACACCCCTCTACAACCTTCCACACCCATTGCCTCCCTGGAACATTGCCTTACAAACTAAAGGAGCCAGCACATGTGTATTGAATTCTTTGACTAGTCAGGATAATATCTGGGAGAAGTTCCATTCACACATTTTTGTCTCAGCTCCTGCTCAGGCCCACAGTGTAAGGACAGTCCTCTTCTCCCCTCCTTTGTAAAATGGGGAAACTGATGTACTTGAACCGTTCAAAAAAACTGAAGTATTTGAACAGGGCCAGGTGGCTGCCATGATCCTAGATCTTCAATCTTACCAAACCCAGGAGGACTTGGGCTGAACTGAGAGACAACACAAAGGGCTCACGGAATTTGCATAATGCACGCACTTTACCAGGTTTCCTCAATGATCAACCAGCCCCATTTTCTTCAGGTCTTCTGTGAATCCGTTATTGATCTGGTACTGGGGAGGTCATTAGACAGGCTGTCTCACCACTGGCCATTGCCCTTCCTCATGTCTCTTCTGGCTTCTCTTGTATACCACACAGCTTTCCAAGGGAATATTTCTGGGTCGTGGATGTTCAGGGTCCAATCAAGGGCTGGTCACCAAAGCTGCTTCTTGACCTAGGTAAGAAGGTGTTCTTCACCCACATCCTCCTCCATGAAGCAGAAGGACTCATATTTTCTAGCCTCATCCTTCCCCAGAGCATGCCCATGGGGTTGGTGCTAGCAGATTATAAGTAGCACACAAATAAACTTTCTTATGGCACAAGTGACTGACTTAGGTTTTGTGTGCTGGGACTGGAGCCCAGGGCCTTGCGCCCACTAGGCAAACATTCTGCCAGCGAGGCACAGCCTCAGCCAGACATACTCACTTGAAGGTTTATTAGGAAAACAACAGAACCAGCACAAATTATGTAATAGACTTTGTTGCACAGTTTGACACAGAGGTAAGCCTTTAAGGTATGTGTTCTCCCAAAGCAAACCCATTCAAAGGAAAGTAGCTGCCAGTCAATTAAACAAGGATGGAAAGATTGGCAAGCATCAGCGTCATGATGATGGGATATGAACAAAGCTTTCCCCAGTGTCCTGAAACTACAGGCAACCCAGGCACATCCATTGTAGGGGATCGGCACATGCTGGGAGAAACTGAGGCAGGAGAACTTAGAAACTTAGATAGCCCAATCCAAACACATTCAAGAAAGTTCCTTCAGTGGTCAGGAGCAGAATGGAATCCCCAAGAGAAGAAGGACCTAACTTGTTGATACACACACACACACACACACACACACACACGCACATACACACACACATATATATATATGAATATATATATATATATCTTCATCACTTAGCTAAGTGCTGGGTGCATAATAACTGCTCATTAAATACTGGTTACTTGAATACATGAATATGAGTTTTGGAAAACCAGTGAGAAGCATAATTCCCATTCATTAACAGATGTCACTGTGAAGATTATATGACATATCTCAGAGCATGCCACTTCGGGCTGGGCATACAGCTGACTCTGAGTCAATGAGTGGCACCGTTGTTGCTGTGGTCATTGGAAGGAGTCAGGAGACAGGCAAGGCATGTCAAGAGGCCTCCCAAGGCACCAGCTCTCCAGCTTGCATCTAAACAGCCAGGCCCAGGTCCTTCTAGGCTTGCACACATACCTGTACCCTTGTTCATGCTACCAGGGCCAGAAGCACTTGGGCTTCATGCGAAGTCCAGGTCTGCCTTGCCTCTCTAAGATCTCCCTTTGAGATTCGGCTTCCCCTACCACATTGCCTCCTGGACAGGGCTGGCATTGGTGTGGCCAGAGCAAATGATAGGCCATCCCAGTCTCTATAGAAGAAAGCTCTGAAGGAGGGAGGTGGGGGAGGGGTGCAGGGCCCTCATTTAGGGAAGCCAACACCAGCAGACCGCTGCAGAGGCTGCAGAGGTTGGGGGAGTGGAGAAACCTCCTGCGGCCCCAGGAGCACAAGAGGGGTTTGTTTCTGTAGTTAATGCAACAGGTCCTTCTTGGGGTGTGAGGTCTGGCTGTTTCAGGGCATGCAGAAGCCGAGAGGGGCCAGCTCCCATAGAGAAAGGGGATGTGTGCAGCAACTGTTTACAGGTCCCCATCATTTCAGATGAGAGCAGGGTCGAGAATGGGAGAGCTAGTTCAGAGGTCCCCAAACCTGGCTACATCTGAACCCCTCCCAGGGACGTGTTAAACATACAGGCTTTCGTGGGGAGGGGCTGGTTGTGATTCTGTCAAACTGGTAAACCACTGCTAGAATTCAGACTTTTTTAAATGAGATGATATAATTCGCATATCATCAATTTCCCCCTTTAAAGTGTACAATTCCAAAAGGACTGGAGATAGAGTTCAGTCGCAGCGCATGCACCTAATTCACGCAAGGCCCTAGGTTCAAGCCCAGGAGCAAAAATAATACCTAGTCTGTTTTGTTGTGTTGTGTTGTGTTTTAACTGCAGGCAACTCCCATGACTGCTGAATTTCAGAGTGTTTTTGCATGGCCTCTAGGAACTAAATTCCATCCCATTTGCCCATAGGCCCTATTAACCATTGGTCTATTTGCTATTGTTATACATTTGCTGTTCTGAACATTTCATATAAATGAAATTATACACACACACACACACACACACACACACACCCCGATACACACACATATATGCCCTTTTGTATGTTAGTGTAATGTTTCCAAGGTTCATGCATACCTTAGCCTGGATTAGTGGTGCTTCATTCCTTTCTAGTTATAAATAATATTCTATTGTGTGAAAATACAGTATTTTGCCTGTCCATCAATCAGTTGGCAAGATTTTGGGTTTACTTCTATCTTTGGGTTATTATGAGTAATGTTGCTATAAGCCTTCATGTGTAAGCCTGTACATGGTAGAGTTGGGCTCTTATACACACACACACACACACACACACACACATTTAAGATTAGAATTGCTATATCATGTGGGGTCATGGCTAGTAGTACTTGTCAACTTGATCAAATGCGGCATCACTTGGGAACAAAGTTTCAATGAGGGACTGTCTACTCTTGGTTGGCCTGTGGACACATGTGTGAGGGCTTGTCCTAATGAGGTTAACTGATGCGGGAAGACTCAGCCCACTGTGGACAGCACCATGCCAGGGTTCCTGAACTGTGTAAGAGTACAGAAGTCAAGCTGAAGACAACAAGCAAATGAGCAGGCATGTGTTCATTTCTCTCTACTCTTGATTGTGGATGTGATAGAAACAGCTGGCTCAAGCTCGAGCCACAATGACACTCTCTGCAGTGATGGACTGGAACCTGGAATTAAGGTCAACCCTTTCTCCTCTAAGTTGTTTTGTTTTGTCTTGGAAGACTGTTGTTGTTGTTTTCCATAGAAACAGAAATTAAACCAAAGGAACTATGGTAAGTCCAGATTTTATAATTTGTTTTGCTTTTAATTTTAAAACTTCATCTGTGTGAGTAACTTCCCTGTATGTATATGTCTGTGCTCCGTGTGTGCACAGTTCCTGCAGAGGCCAGAAAAGAACATCAGATTGCCTGGAACTGGAGTTACAGACTGTTGTTAGTCACCATGCAGGGACTGGGATCCAATCCCAGGCCTCTGAAAGAGTAGTCAGTGCTCTTACCTGCTCAGTTGTCTCTCCAGCTCCTCTTGATTTTTTTTTTTTTGGCTGTTGTTTGTTTCTGTTTGTTTGACACAGGGTCTCACTTTGTAGCTCTCACTGGCGTAGAATTCAATTTGTAGGCCAGGAAAGTGGCCTTGAACTCATGAAGACACACCTGCCTCTGCCTCACCAGAGGCAGGATTAAAGGTGTGTGACAGAACACTTAGTCGCTCTTGGTTTGGGGAGACAGGGTTTTACGGTGTAGCCAATGCTGGTCTCAAACCTGCAATCATCCTGACAGTGCTTCCCACAGTTTGGGAATTACAGGTGTGTGGCAACATGCCTAGCCCTAGGTTTAATATTTTGAACTGTTTCGACACAGATTGTACCCCTCTGTATTTCTACTAACAATTCACAACATTCATTTTTTTCTGCGTCCTCAATAAGTTATTACTTTCCAGGTTTTGATTTTGATTTTTGTTCTAGTGTGACAGTGGATGTGAGCTGAGATCTCAGCAATGTTTTTTGTTGTTGCTGTTGCTATTGGTGTGTGTGCATGCGTGCGTGCATGTGTGTGTGTATGTTCATATGGATTCCAGGAAGGGACCTCAGGTTGTCGGATTGACAGCCAGTGCCTTTACCCACAAACCCATCTCACTGTAGTTTTGATTTGCATTTCCTTAAGGAAGGTGAGCATCTTTCTGTGTTAATGGGAATTTATACCTCTTTTTTGGAAAATATTTCTCCAAATTATTCTTACTTATTTTGAAAGGTTGGATTATCTTTTTACTCTTGGATTGTCAGAGTGTTCTGTAGATTCCAAACACTGGACTCTTAGCTGATATGTGATCACTAAATGTTTTCCCCCATTCTGTTGCTGATTGCTGTCTTGACTGCCTTAGTCCCCCTTTTCACAGATGAAGAAACTGAGGCTCAGAGAGCAAAGGGGCTTGCTGGCAATACATTCAGTGAAGTCAGTAGCAAACAGCCACCAAGTCCACATCCTAGGGGCACAAGGAGGTATGCAAGAAGATAGACAAAGCAGCAGCAGGGATAATCCGAACCAGCACCTAGTCCACCCATCCCTCTGTTCGCCTTTGGAGCATACTGTCCTGTTGACGGCTTCTTTGTATAACTATGCCTTACTCAAGCTGCTTTGGCTGTTAGATTCCGTTTACTCGTTTCTAGAAACAGGTTTTCATTCTGTAGCTCAGCTGGGCTGCAATTTTCTATGTAGTCCAGGCTACTTTTGAACTCATGGTGATTCTCTTGCCCCAGCAGCCTGTTAGGATGACATGCATGTGCCACCACGGCATGGCCAGATTTTTTTTCTCTCTAATAGTCTGCCCATGATGATGGAGGAAAAAGCAGCCCAGTATTCAAGTATCCCTAGAAACAGCTTCCGCGAAGAAAAGCAGGAATCCATGCTCCGATGTATCTGATGTTGCTTTGTAATGCATGCCAGTCCATAGAGACCTAAGGGAAGACCAGGAGCTCCCTAGCACCTGCCAGGAATTTGGGGACAGTCAGGAGTTGGTTCAAGTGGGAATGTCCCTTTGTGTTTATAGCTGCATCTTGCATGTTTCAATCTCAAAAGCAACAGAAGGCTTTTTCCTTTTTCCTCTGCATGTCAAATATTAGTGAAGCTAATGTAAAACCCATGGTGGAAAATAACCCAGACATTCACAACAACAACAACAACACACACACACACCACTACCACCACCAGACACACACACACACACATACCACTACCACCACCACACACACACACACCACTACCACCACACACACACATACCACTACCACCACACACACACACACA